>CM050921.1:22376515-22883164 GCA_027742785.1 Vigna reflexopilosa
AATGAGTTAAACTATAGAAGCATTAAGCAAAGGTAAAGAACCCAACAATTGATAAATCAAGCATATGCAAGCATATAAAGTAAATAAGAATTTGGATATATGAGAGTTTCAAAAGATTACATTGTTCCCCAACAACAAAGCGTTTAGTTCACCATAATCATGGTGAAACTAGATGAACTAAATGGAAGAATGGAAAAAGCAAACCCTAGAATTGATAAAGTGGAGCCTAAGCATCCAACAAATCTCCTCCAAAGGTGTAAAGCTGTTGTGGACTTTGTTCTCTGCTAAAAGAATTACATTTGGATTCGCACTAAGGCTATATATAAGCCAAAAAGATAACAGAAAGATCTCAGAATCCATAATGTAAAAACAGACAACCGCCCAAGCGCCTAAATTGACCGCTCAGTGGTTTGCCTCAACACACGCCACCGCCCAGGCGCCTAAACTGACCGCTGAGCAGTTTGCCTCTTGTCGCTCTGGACGCTCAGCGTCACCGCCTGGGCGCTAGACAACAACTTTTCCTTGCACTAGGACGCTCAGCGGTGGATTTTACCTCTGAGCGGTTCACAGACTCTTCTTTTCTTCCTTTTTCTTCTTCATTCTTGAGTCTATGACCTTCCTACTTCATTTCCATCTTCAATTTTCATCAAAAACCCTGCAAAACAATGCAAAACAAGCATAATATCTCTAAAAACAACTTTTGACTCTCATGTAACACAACTTAAGAGTTTTACTTGATTCTAAGCTCATTTTAAGCTACAAAGGGTGTGTTTTAATATCAAATTTATGCATGAAAATAACGGTTTTGAGACCGTTATCATAGCCAACTACCCTTTGTGAATGGACTCCAACCTAGCCTCTATCATCAACATATACATGTCCCTTGGTTCTGCATCATATACTGATGCACCTCCTTGAGCCTGTGGTGGTGGAACTCTCTTCCTAGGGCGTGTCTGAGGCACTAGCATAGAACTTCAACTCCTCCACCATACTGCATGTAATAGGCCTCATCAATGGCCTTCCTGGGTCGCTCAATTGGTGGAGTAGAAGTGTCCACCACAACTAGATGGCATAGGTGTGTAATCAAGGAGGGATGTCCCAAAGGTGCTTTGTTGCTCGTATTGACTGCACAACTCTTAATCTCGTTTGCAATCACTTGGCCAATGTTGATATTCATTCCTCTAAGCACACAGTAGATAAACATGGCCCTGTGAATAGTTATGTCTGAGACATGTGAGCATGGTGTCACATTGACATGGGTGAATGCCATCCAGTATTGAGCCAGTGGTGTCAAATTAGCCCTCTTGATGTGAATTGGAACACCACTCGGGTTCCTGTAAAAGTGCCCTCCAGGCACACAAAGCATTCCATCTATATCATCAAAATCAGAGCCCTCCTCAATGTTTAAAACATACTGGTACTGCACACTTGTCCATTCTGTGTTAAGAAACCTATTAATTGTTTCAGGGTCATACCTGATGACCTTTCCATGCACATAGCTCATGTACTCCATAAAGTGAGAATCTCCCAATGGCTTGGCATTTGTATAGAACTCTTTTACCACTGCTATATTTTCAAGAGCAGGGTATGTAACCAGCTTTTCCCAATTCCTACTCTCTAGTTCCTGTCCAAACTGTGGAGCAAAGTCTGGTATCTAACCTGTCTTTCTCTCCATTAATAAACGTCTCTCTTGGACAAGGGGGTGATGCTGCTCATGTCTTCTTAGAAGGAACCTATTAGAATAAAATCTTTTTGATCTTTCTGGTTGTCTCTTCTTGTGTTCAATAGTCTTGGTGCTCTTGCCAGATGAGGATGTCATTCCTGCATCAAACACAATTCATGAGACCAAAAGAAACCCATTAAGTGTTAGCAAAACACAAAACCGCATCCAAACATAATGCCTATCACCGCTGAGGGTAAAATAGGACCCCTCAGCGTCACCTGCACACAGAAAAAGCATAACAACAAAATCTGCAGGCTGGCGCTTAGCGGTGGCTAGCGCTCAGCGGTTGCGACGACAGTTTTTCAATTTCAACCCTAAGTGCCTCTAATCTTCACCCACATGTAAATTACTTCGTTCCAGCACTCAATCATACATTTTAATTGGTCCAAACAGTTTCTATTTCAACTAATTACGCAAAAAAATCAAAAGCCCTAATCTTTCATGCTTGGACAATCATTCTCATACAAATTCATGCTTTGAAAACCCTAGAATGTTAAATGTATGACATACTTGGGTGGAGAGAATCAAGATGAATGCAAAGTGCTCTTTGATTGATGATAGATGAATCCCAAATGCAATGCTCTCATAAAAACCCCAAACTTTGATGGTGGAATGGTGCAAAGATGGTGGAGAATGGGTTTTTGAGAACTGGGATGAAGGGAGAAGTGAGGAGAGTGACTTAGAAGAGTGTTTAAGAGTGAAAAAGAAAGTGGGGATCTGAATAAGAGGCTTTGGGCGAACCCTAGGGGTATTAAAAACGTGCAATGGGTCAATCACGCTGGCCCAACTTAAAAAAAATTAAAATTCAAATGTACAGCGCCACCGCTCAACGCTAGGTACCGCTGAGCGGTGGGCGTGATTTTGAAATTTCCCCTTTTTGATCTGCCCTAAGCGTCCTGTGACCAATTATCCCTCAAATTCAACTCTCAAACTTCAAATTTCGTGCAATTTCCCTACATTCCACTCACATTTGCAACTAGAACAGAATCAAAACACACCAAAATAAATCAAACAACCAGGTTGCTTCCCAGGAAGCACTTGTTTAACGTCATGAGCCTGACCCAAACCTTTCTAGCACTCATCAGTAAGTGCAAATCTTACCATCACCCGTCAGTAGGTGTACCTTCCAGTATTCTTCAATGAATACTAAATTATCTAGCATCCCTCAATAGATGCTACCCAATAAATAATGTTCCACAATATTCAAAATTACATAACCAAATTAATCAAATGAAACAATGTTTTTAGGTTACTAGGGTGCCTCTCAGCAAGCGTTTCTTTAAAGTCATTAGCTTGACCTAGTAAAGCTCAAGTTCCATCTTCCATGTGGGTGTCTCTCTTACTTTCATCACTCCAACTCAACAATTGCTTCCGGTCCATCTTCTTGACTCGCCTAGAATATGGACCCTCAATCTGTATTACTTCATTCTCTTTAAATCCTTTTACAACCCACCACTTCTTCTTGTATCTCATAGGAGTACCAAGCTTGAATTGTGCATCCTCCAAATCAGAGTGGACTATTCCTCCTTCATCAACTTTCTCTTATTCCTTAACCTACATTAAAACACAATTTTTACCTTTGTTGGCCGTCTCTGTAGATTTAGGTTTAGCCACTGGTGCAACCTTCCTTGCAGCTTTGTGACCTATCTTCTTCACTTGAATATGCTTCTCTTTAAACACATCATAGATCACCTCCTCTTCTTGGTCTTTAAGCATGATCAACCCATCATCTACATTGATGATTACCTTGGCCATTTTCATAAATGGCCTTCCAAGAATTATTGGGATCTTGTCATCCTCCTGCATCTCCATGTCCACAAAGTCAACCAGGAATTTAAGTCTTCCTATGCGCATCACATCATCCTCCACCACATCGTAGGGTTTCTTTGGTGACCCATCCTCCATTATCAAAGATATCTTTGTTGGCTTCATTCTGAGACCACCAATCTTTTTCAGCATAGATAGGGGCATCATATTAATGCTTGACCCTAAATCAAGTAGGGCTTTCCCTATCTTCACACTCCCAATGGTGCAAGGAACTTTGAAACCTCCTGGATCTTTCACTTTAGGAGGATTTGCTTTCACCAACAAGTCACTACAACTTCCCTGTTCATCATTAGCTTCCTCATCAAAATCTATCTTTTCACCAAAGTAATGTTTTATAAGCCTAGCATAAACAGGAATCTGTTGAAATGCTTTAGTCAACGGTACAGTAATCTCCAATTGATTGAAGATTTCTCTAAAGCGCTCGCATCTTCTCTCCACTCTTTCACGCCCTTTAGGATAAGGAAGAATTCTCTCATCTTTTTCTATTTTTTTTCTCTTTTTCACTTTTTTTCTCTCCCCTCTTCTCTTCTTCTTTTTTCAACTCACCCTCACATATTTTCTCTTCTTCTCTTACTAACTCAACACTCTCTTTTTTCTCCTCTGCTCTCTCCTCAACACTCACTACAACCTTAAAATCTTCTTTAGGGTTAACCTTAGTATTAACCCTAAATTGATTCTCTACTTTATCCTCCAACCTTTTAGCTAACTGATTGATCTGCATCTCCAGATTTCTTGAATATATCATCTAACCTGCTAGTCCTGTCATTTAGACTAGATACATGTTGCCATAGTGGGGATGACTATTGTTGCTGTGGTCTATTAAATTGGCCTCTTGCTTGTCTAGCTTTTCCAGTTTGACCTTGACCCATGCTTGGGTAAGGTTTCCATCCTTGGTTGTTATTACCTTGACTGTATTGGAATTGATTGCCCATTTAGTTGACTTCTTCTTGGGCCTCCTCTAGAAAATCACATTAACCATTGATATGGTCACCACCACAACGATCACAGAGTTGCTGTTGCACCTGTGAAATAATTTTTAGCTCCTTAGACAGTTGAGCAAAAGTCTTCGTCATATTCTCCAATTGTTGAGTTATAAGCTTGTTCTATGCAATCACGGCATCTTGAGTAGGCAATTGAAGAACTCTCTTTTGTTGAAGTAGCACACCCCTTTCACTATGATTTTCATTATCATTAGCTGCCATGCTTTCTATCAACTCATGCTTCCTCCGCAATCTTGTGCTTAATGTTACCTCCAGCTGAGGCATCTAGCATAAGCTTTGTTTGAGTGCCAAGACCTCCAAGGAATGAAAGGACTACAGTTGTATCATCAAAATCGTGCAAGGCGTCTTTCTGAACAAGCTTTTTTATCTATCCCACACCTCGCCTAGGGTTTCTTCTATGCCTTGCCTGAAAGAAGAAATTTCCAGTTTACCTTTGTTGATTTTAGACTATGGGAAGTATTTGTTCAGTAATTTAGACACCACAGCCTCCCAAGTCGTAAAGCTATCTTCCGGGAATGAGTTTAGCCATAGTTTAGCATTGCATCCCAATGAGAAAGGAAACAAGCTAAGTTTATTTGCCTCATCCGGCACATCATTGATCTTCACCGTGTTGCAAATCTCATCAAATGTGATGAGATGATCATATGGACTTTCATTTGACAACCCATTAAATTGGTTGCTTTTCACCAATTGAATCAATGTCGGCTTCATCTCCATATTCAAAGCATTGATCCTCGACCTTGCAATGCTATTCAAATGTTGAGGGCCAACAACTGTTGTAGCATCCGCTAGAGTGTGTCTCCTAGGAATTTCCTCCTCATCCGGTTCTTTTGTGCTCTGGTTGGATGCTTGTGGTGAGGGTTGTAACAGTGTCTCAGGAGAAGGAAACAATTCTCTAGAGGTTCGATTCCTCCTTCTCCTTCGAGTTGCACTTAAACCTTCAAGAAGAGGTTCTTGATTTTTCTTGCTCATAGTGTGAATTGTATCCTGCATACACAAGGAACAAAACCCTAAAAAGCACTTTTATAGATAAAATAAAACAAAAAGAAAACAAAAACAAAAAATCAAGTCAAAGTTAATCAATAATCACACTACTAGAATAGTTTAACCACGAGTCCTTGGCAACAACGCCAAAAATTTGTTAAGACTCCGACAAGTGTACCGAATCGTATCAAGTAATATAAATGGTAAGACCGAGTATCGTTTCCCTAGAGACTCATAGGCCTAGACTTTCGTGTGATTTGTTGATTATAATAAGACTTGAATAACGAAAATTTGGGTTTTGAATGCAAAAGCGAAAAGTAAACATGCACATGCAAAAGTTGATCAATTGACAATTGAATGATATGGATGAATGGTGTTGTTGGGGTTTCCGACTTATCCTAATCAACTCGCATATATTTACGAAATCTACTTTTTCATTAATGTTAATGCCACATTCTAATTTGCCCTAATCCCAATGCCTTGGTGAAGAGAGAGTCTACTCCTAATTACTTGTTTACAATGTCTTGTCTCCCTAACAATTGTTCATGCATTAAATTCGCACAAAAGCTTAAAGAAGATTGGTCCTCCTATCCCTATGTCTAGGTAATATTGCTCCCGAGAGAATCCCCTCAAGTCTAGATCTACCCACATGTGTCCATATAGATATAATCAAAGATCACACTGTTGAATAATGTCTTAAACAAAGCATGTAAAGATAATGGAGGAAAAACCGTAACAATTAATGAGATAAAGCATATGAATAAAGCATATGAATAAAGCAACAATTCAATATATGAGAGTTTCAATAGGATTACATCGTTTCCTCAACAACAATGGAGGATTAGTTCACCATAGAAATTGTGAAACTAGATGAAATTAATGAAAAGAATGAAAGGATAAACCCTAGAATTGATAATTTGGAGCTACCGCATCCAAAATCCGCCTCCAAGGGGTGAGAAATGTGTTTCTACACCTCTTCAGCCAAAACATACAACCTCTAGGTCGTGCAAATCTATTTATAATTCATTAAAACAAAGCAGAAACTAGCCCAGGGCTAAAAGACTGGCGCTCAGCACTAGGTCATCGCTCAGCGGTGGGTACGACATTCATGATGGACACTCAACGTTGATGCCCAGGCGTTCAACAATGAAATCATTGAAGAGTCTACCGCTCAGCACTAGGTAGCGCTCAACGCTGATTACGATACTTAATTTTTCCCCTCAGCATTGGCGTTTGAGTGTTTGACAGAAAATTCCCCTTTGAAGCTGGCGCTCAACAGTAGGTTACCGTTGAGCGGTGGCTGCGTTTCTTCATTTGTTCACTTTTCTACCTTCTCTTGAGTCTAAGTCCTTTCCACTTCAACTTCCTTCATTCAATTCCTGACAAAACCTACCAAATCATAGGAATCCAAGAATAAAACCAAGAAAATGACCTTTGACTCTCTTATTTTCTAACTTAAGCAAAAATGGATGATTGCAAGCTAATTCTAAGTCATAAATGGTGTGTTTGATATCAAATTTAAGTGTAAAAATAACGGTTTTTGAACCGTTATCAATGGCCAACTTTGGATACATAATTCCTTGCACCTTTTTTTCAAGTGTGTGAGACCAAAACAACTATTTCAATACTAAGATAGCCACACCACACTAAGAAACAGTTTCCAAGAACTATAAATAGTCAAAAAATCTTGAGTACTTGATCACAAAATCCTAAATGTGCGAAAACCCTCCTTATACACAAACAACCAATATAAAACAACTATTGTAGGACTATTCTATCACAACATGTAAACTTAGAACAAGTAAGTAGAATGTACAAAATAATTTCCACCAACTAGAGACAACAATTTATGCCATATGATAACCAAAGATTGAAGAAGAAGATTCCAAACAATGTAAACAACCTTAAATAGATTTTGACCCCCTTTTTTGAATTCAAAGCCAAGTTAATTCCACTAGACTCTCACAAGTCAAATCCGAGCAAGGATCATGGCCTCCTGATAATGCATCACAAGCAAATATCGATGACGAAGACATCATCAGGACAGAGTGTTGGGTGGACGTCGTCAATGAAATAAAATAAAGGATGAGTATATGGGGCACGACAACTTGTTGCCCATTACACTATTAGAAGAGGTACATTGAAACACCAACCATCTACGTCAACCAGTGTTGACCTAGGTTATGATGAGTTGAGACAGTGATAACGGTCTCAAAACCGTTATTTTCATGCATAAATTTGATATTAAATCACACCCTTTGTAGCTTAAAATGAGCTTAGAATCAAGTAAAACTCTTAAGTTGTGTTACATGAGAGTCAAAAGTTGTTTTTAGAGATATTATGCTTGTTTTGCATTGTTTTGCAAGGTTTTTGATGAAAATTGAAGATGACAATGAAGTAGGAAGGTCATAAACTCAAGAATGAAGAAGAAAGAGGAAGAAAAGAAGAGTCTGTGAACCGCTCAGTGGTAAAATCCACCGCTGAGCGTCCTAGTGCAAGGAAAAGTTGTTGTCTGGCGACAAGGCAGTGACGCTGAGCATCCAGAGCGACAAGAGGCAAACCGCTCAGTGGTCATTTTAGGCGCCTGGGCAGTGGCATGTGTTGAGGCAAACTGCTGAGCGGCCAATTTAGGCGCCAATTGTCTGTTTTTATATTTTGGATTCAGAGATCTTTGTGTTAACTTTTTGGCTTATATATAGCCCTAATGCGAATCCAAATGTAATTTTTTTGGCAGAGAACAACGTCCACAACAGCTTTACACCTTTGGAGGAGATTTCTTGGATGCTTAGGCTCCACTTTATCAATTCTAGGGTTTGCATTTCCATTCTTCCATTTAATTCATCTAGTTTCACCATGATTATGGTGAACTAAACCTTTAGTTGTTGGGGAACAATGTAATCTTTTGAAACTCTCATATATTGAAATTTTTGTTTACTTTATATGCTTGCATATGCTTGATTTATCCATTGTTGGGTTCTTTACCTTTGCTTAATGCTTCTACCGTTTAACTCATTCGGTAGATGTTGTTTGTCTTTATTGATATAGGGACGTACAGTAATGTCATGAACTAGGAGAATTCCTTGATTATGTTAATACTGCCTAGGGATAGGGGTAGGATGATCAATTGTATTTTGCTTCCGCTCATTATGCATTATTAGTTACTAGGGGAGGCTAGGGATAACAAGCCGGTAATTAGTAATAGGCTCTTTTCACCAAGGGATTGGGTTAAGGGTAGACCAAGAAAGTTTGCATGGCAATTTGATAAATAAGCAAAGTAAATAAGAAGAGTAGATATATGAGGGTGGATAAGATGAAATTGTAAACCCCAACAACCTCATTCATTCATAGTTTCTCTTAGTCAATTGAATTCTTGATTTGCATGTTTATTTCTGTTTTTCATTTAAACAATTCAAATTATTTTCTTTTACTCAAGTCTTAAACAATTTGTTTACACGAAAGATAAGGCCTTAAGAGTCCTCTGGGAAGAACGATATTGGGATTACCGATTATTATTACTTGATACGACCTGGTACACTTGCCAGGGGTTTAACAGATAGTAATTGCAAGATTGTGACCAAGCTTATGAAGATCTCAAACAAAAATTTGAGAATCTCCAAAATTTTGTCATGAGGTTCTTGCGTATAGATGCACACCCTATGGTCGAACCGCCTCTGTCTGCCCCAACATCATCCCAGTAACGAAGCTCCTTAATGTAGCAATTTCCCCAGCAATAACAACATGAAGAAGAAGAAGGAAATAACTATGATGATAAGTATGACAATTATTCTATATTTAGTTAATTTATGTACATATTATTGGATTTAAAATTATTTCTATATGTTTGTATTTATGACATGGTATTATATTTTTAATGATATAGACTTCATTGTGACCAATGCATTGCTTGATTGATGTTTGCATGTAGCTATGTGATTTTCATTGTCTCTTATTGTCCAAGTTCAATGTGGTGTGAAGCAAATACTACCTACTTCCCATAAATTTGCTTCGCATCTTACTTATGGATATAGGTAGTCGATAATTGTTTTCAAATAGAGCATTACTGATAGATCTGAATCCGTCGGTAATCCGGTGGAAAACATACAATATTAATTAATTTTAAATGTTTCCAACTGTTTATATCTATCGGTAAATGCAAGTTTGTTTTAAGGACCCTGATATGTTAACAAATTTTTGACAATAGTGTTAGTATTTTGAGGTTGTGAAAGGAATATTTGATGGAATAGAGAAAATGTAGAGATAGTGGAATGTAGAGAAAATGTGGAGATAGTGGAATATGGAAGTAGTAATTGAAAGAAGTGTTGTAGTTGTCTTTAGTTGTAGTAGATGTTGGCTTACATTCTTTTTTGGCTTGATTACAAATGATCCAATCACCCCTATTTTTGTAGTTCATTCCATAATCCTTCTAGATAGGATTTTCTAGAATTCTATTTGGGCTTTTATCATATAGGCCCAATTTACATTCCAACTCTTTTATCTTAGGAGCTTCTACATTCTTCTAGAATTTGCATTAAACTTTAATACTCCTCCTTAATGCAAATTCAGTAACTCCAAGCATTGTGCACAATAGTTCAAATCTTGGTCTTGGTAACATATCTTCAATTTGATCTTCTTCCGACATTTCCTTTACCATAGTTCTTGCTTTGATGCTTCTTCATAACAGTTAGGCTCAATCATGGCTATATTACAAGTTTCATATATGTCTACCAAAGATCTTACTCTTCTTGGACTAGATTCAGGTGAAGAATCTTGTTGTTGTGGAGGTGGAGAAAGCGTACCTAAATTTTCTACCTCTTCTTGAGTTTCTTCTTGAGATTGTTGCACTTGAAGTAGAATGTTGCTTTTAACAACTTTTTCTTCTTCCCAATTCCAAGAAGCATTTTCATCAACTTCAACATCTCGACTGATGATGAGCTTTTTTGTTTGTAGGTTGTAGACTCGATATCCTTTTGATTGTATGCTATATCTCAAGAATATTCCTCGTATAGTCTTGTCTTCAAGCTTGTGCCTCCTTCGATCAAGAACATGTATGTAGCAGATAGGTCCAAATACTCGTAGGTGTTTAGCCGATGGCTTTTTTTTCACTTCAAGCTTCAATAGGAGTCTTGTCTTGGACTTCTTTAGTTGGACATCTTTTTAGAATGTAAACTATAGAGTAGACTACTTCAGCCCAAAAAGTGTTAGGCATACTTTTCTCTTTTAGCATTGATCTTGCCATCTCCATAAATGTGCGATTCTTTCTCTCTGACACGCCATTTTGTTGGGGAGTATATGCGACTGTAAGTTGTCGCTCCATGCCTTCATCTTCGCAAAATTTTTCAAACTTGCAAGATGTGTACTCCTTGCTACGATCACTTCTAAGTACTTTTATCTGTTTTCCATTTTGCTTCTCAACAAGGGCCTTGAATTTCTTGAATACTCCGAAGACTTCTGACTTTGCCTTTAAAAAATAGACCCACGTTATTCTAGAAAAGTCATCAATGAAGAGGATGAAATACATGTTATTGTGATGTGAAGGTGTTCTCATCGGTCCACATACATTGGTATGAATCAACTCCAATAAGTCTTTTGCTCTCCATGCTTTGTCTATCGAGAATGGTAATCGGTGTTGTTTGCTAAGGAGACATCCTTCGCATGATTGATTATTCTCCTTCAAGCATGGAAGATCTCTCATCATGTTTTTATGATATAGAAGCTTTAAGGCATGTGTGTTGAAGTGGCCAAATCTCCAATGCCAATATTAGTTCCAAGTTTGAAGCTTGTAGGAAAGCTTCTATTTGTCTTCTCCATTTTTACTTAGCCAATTTCTATCATTTTACTGTCCTAAATTTTGCACGTATCTTTCTCAAAACAAAGAGAATATCCATTCTCCATCATTTGACCAATACTTAAAAGATTTTCTTTCAGATTTGGAACCAGTAAAACGCCCTTGATGAATTTCGTACCTTTCTTTGTCTCCACCATGACAGTTCCTTTGCCTTGAGACTCCACTGTGGTGTCATTTCCTAACCGAACTTTGACATTGACAAAATGCTTTTATCTTTCGACATGTGATTGTTGCATCCACTATCCAAGTACCACCTTCCTTCTCCACTAGGAGATTCTTGATTGATGTAGAATAAGAGTTTCACCTGATTATCTTCTTCCACAAAGTTTGCCTGATGCTTATTTTTATTACCACAATACTTCTCTACGTGACCAAACTTCTTGCAATACTGGAATTGAGGTTTTCCATGATGCCAACAATCTTTTTTTGAGTGACTTGTCTTTTTACAGATGCCACATGGAGGATATTTTCCTTGACAACTCATAAGGAAGCTTCTAGAATCTTCTTTATTTCTAGAAATTTCTTCTCTACTTTTATTTCCTTCATTTTTTTTATTCTGAGACCGTAATTTTAGTTTTGATTGAAAGGCATTTTTAACCGAGTCTTCTTCATGCCTTTTCAATCTTTGTTCATAAGCTTCAAGAGAGCCCATTAGCTGTGTTACTAACAATGTAGCCAAATCTTTTGTTTGTTCAATCACGATTACGATTGCATCATATTTTTGGGGAATATAAATTAAAATTTTCTCAACGAATTCTTTGTAAAGAATATTTTCCCCAAAGGCTCTCATCTAACTAACTATTTCTTTTATTCTAGAATAGTACTCTTTAGTGGTCTCAGATTATGAATTAAGAAAATATTTTGGAAGTAGTATAGAATAGAGTTATAGTTTTGTTTGAGGTAGTTTAAAAATTTTATCTACAGTAGATGACCGAACGTAGCTCTGGTACCACTGTTAGTATTTTGAGGTTGTGAAAGGAATATTTTATGGAATAGAGAAAATGTAAAGATAGTGGAATGTAGAGAAAGAAGTGTTGTAGTTGTCTTTAGTTGTAGTAGATGTTGGCTTACATTCTTTTTTGGATTGATTACAAATAATTCAATCACCCCTATTTATACTAGTGGCACCTCCTTAACCAATGGTTAAGATTTTGCCACCACAACATTAATCTGAGGGTTATTATTCATTCTCTAGAGATTTCTAAAACATTCATATAATGCTAAACTTATCTAGAGACATTTTATGGATAATCATCTCTAGATATTTTTGTAGTTCATTCTTGAATCTTTCTAGATAAGATTTTCTAGAATTCTATTTGGGCCTTTTCTAATCTTGAGGTTTTATCATATAGGCCCAATTTACATTCCAACTCTTTTATCTTAGGAGCTTCTACATTCTTCTAGAATTTGCATTACACTTTAATAAATAGGACACGTGTCTTAATTTTATTGGTCCGTTTGAATTTATTTTCAAAAAAATAATTGAAACGGACCAATCACAAGTTATCACATATGCATTGTAAAAAAGTTGTTAAAAAATATATATTTTTTTTAATGTCAGACGCAATGTGATTAATAGCAGGAGGGTGCTGATTCATGACAGGTACAACTTTCATGAATCATACACAATGTGATTAGCAGCAGGAGTAGAATAAGAGGGAAAACCATAATGGAGGAAGTATGTGAATGAAGGTGCTGAAAAAGAATACCGAGTTTTAAACATGGAGAAACATTTTCATTGAAGTGAAGAGGATATTTTGTGAAACGAAGTTTTGCCATTGGGATGTAAATATAGGTAGCCTTTATTTGGTATAACCTAAGAAAAGACATCCAGGAGAACGAAAGTTTAGTTTGAGTTATATGGTCGAATAAGAGGGTAACAACTAGACCTGTCAAAAAGCCCCATTTTATATGATCTGGTCCTAGCCCATGTGGGTTAGGGCCAAAAATGCCCACAGAACCAAAAACAATTCTTATCAAAAAAGCCCACAGAACCAAAAACAATAGAGAGAGAAGAGAGAGAGAGATTAAAGAGGATTTTGGGAGTTGGGACTTTTTTATAATCCCCTATTTGAGGGGCTTAGGGCTTTTTCAGTAATGGGTTGGAGAGAGTAATCATATTGTTTTCCAAATAGATTAGGTGTATTGTTATGTAAGATGAGTGCAGGAAGATGATTAATTGTAATTGTGGCAGTAAGAAAAGCATGGCCCCAGTTTCTGTAACATGGCTGTGTTTGCGTTCGACAAGACCGTTCTGTTGGTGCGTGTGAGGGCAGGAGAGACAGTGATGAATACCTAGCATGAACAAACTTTTGAAAAGCTAAAAATCATTTAGCATTGTCAGTTTGATTGAGAGAAAGTGCGCCCAGTTCGAGTATTGTTGGATCGCCCACGTGACTGATTGTTCTAAGATTGTTAGGTGAGAAGAAGAGTTTCAATCTCATTAACAAAACAAGGTTCAACGCGTGAGGGAATGGAAGTGACAAAAGCATCATATTCATCAGGGAGGCCATCAAGAATGACTTCAATATGTTCTTCATCAGTTATATTGTAACCTATAGAATGGAGAGAATCAATTGTATTTTTAATGTCAAGAAGGTACTTAGCTGTAGTGCGATCTTTCTTGGTCATTTTTTATAGCACTTAGTTTCTTGATGCGAGCATGTGAATGGCTTGCGTAGTAGATGAAGAGCTTCTTCCAAATATCTGCAGATGTCTTGAGCCCAACCATTTTGGTGAGGATGGGAGCTGACATAGATGATAGCAGCCAAGCCACAATGAGGTGGTCTTGTTGATAGTGAAGATATTGAGGTTTTACAGTGT
This sequence comes from Vigna reflexopilosa, assembly GCA_027742785.1. NCBI lineage: Eukaryota > Viridiplantae > Streptophyta > Magnoliopsida > Fabales > Fabaceae > Vigna > Vigna reflexopilosa. Next base: position 22,390,719 of record CM050921.1, read on the forward strand.
TGTTAGTGTTATCGGTGGGGAAAGAAACAATGGTGGAACAGCTGTGCCACCAAGAAAGTGTAGAAAGTTTAGACTTTAAATAGTAGTAAGGATTTGATGTTTCCAAATAAGAAAGTTGTCATCATCTAGCTTGATCGTCATAGGAATTATGAAAGTATGAGGGTTGAACGTCAAAGGTCGGAGGATAAAAAATTGTGGAGGTTGTTGAAGTTTCGGAAGCCATGGTTACACAGCTCTAAATACTATGTTAAGAGAGATGAAAGAAAAGAATTTTATTACATTGACAAGAAAATCAGAAAAGGGTTTATATGCAACATCAAGCAGACGTGAAAGGAAACAAAAGGTTTACATGCAACATCATGCGGACATGAAACGAAAGAAAAGAAGAACCATATTTGTTATAACATATAATAGAAATAGAAAGATATAAGATATACGCTGAAACGATTTCAATAGAAATAATAAGCAACGTGACTAACATAGAGACTCAAAAAATCATTCAAATCAGACAGAAGATGAACAACGAAACACTGTGTCCGAGATAATCAAATTATTAAAATAACTAAAAAACAAGAGACAGAGAGTTGAATAAGAACCTTCGCAGTTTTTAATCGTTTCTTCTTTTTTAAGTTTCGAATCTCTATTTCGGAGTTATTCTTGATCATTATTTTCGGAATATAGGATGATATTTTTATATTTATTTGATGTAACATCCCAATTTTAGTAATGTAATACTACTAAAATTAATATTACATATATGATAAATTAACTACTATAAGAAACAAACTTATGAAAGACAATATTTACACATGTAGATTCGTCCGAGTTCTCTACTGAATCCCCTCGATCACCTATTGTTGGAGTAATTGAAACGAATGTCTGCCTAAGCTCACACAATTCAGGTGATCATTACAAAAGAGAAAACATACAAAGACAGATAATAAAAAAGCAAGAGTAAGCTAGATATAAAAGAATTCATACATTAATTTAACACACAGCATACATATAAGTTTTCATGCAAAACAACTACTTAAGACATCCTAACATGTTATGACTTAGACTTGACTGTCTGTACTTAGAATGATTGTTGAGCTATGGCGGGTCATGCACTCGTGGTGGCCTCTACTGCTTTGCAAAGCCATTGCCAATGGGTTCCACCCTACCACACTCACGAGGTTAGTTTGTTCCGGGCCTTGATGCATACTGGAAGCCCTCAAGACTAAGACCCCCTACTACTCCTCACGACATGGTTCAATCCTCTCTACTTGAGAATGAAAGACCATTGGAGTTTCAGGATAACCCCCAAGACTGAGCTCCTGCATTCATTCTAAATAACCTGGATTCTCACCAAGAGATTCTACTTTGAAGTTTACATTCATCACTTTAAATCACATACTTTCCCTTAGCAACATAACTCAATCATATACTTGATACACAATCAATCATAGTTCACATTTCAATCAATACAAATAACTAAGGTATGCACTTAAACTCAGAGAATTCACTCAGCGCACCCTATTCGCATAGCGAAATCAAAAGCTTCTCGCATAGCGACACATCTCCCTGTGTGAATTAACTCGCAGAGGTACCAAACCTCAACTCCTCGCAATGCGCACCAATGTCGCTATGCGAGAGACCATACAGAGAATAAACCCCCCAAACACTCGTTGTGCGCACCAATTCGCCCTTCGAATTAAACTGGCAGTGATCCCAGGCCACCAACAGTCACACAATGTCCAGATTCGCTATGCGAATCAACAAACAGAGGACAACCCTCTTAAATCACTCGCACATCGCACAGGCTCGCTCTACGAATGACCAGACAAAGAGCAACTCTCTCAGCCATTCACACAACGCACCAATTCGCTGTGCAAATGCCCTGGCAGAGAGCACCTCACCAGGGTGACTCGCTGTGCGAATCCATTCGCTCAGCGAGTCTGCATAATCTGCAGAATGAAATTTTGTAGAATTATGCAACTCAAACCCCAATTACCAATTCTAACTATTTTTTCCAACTTCTAACACTCCTAGATTGTGTTATATACCTAATTAGACTTGTGTAAGTGATTCTAAACCTTCCTAACATCAATCTAAAGTGTTTAATAACAAATTTCTACTATAAAACATCAAATTCATCAACTTAGGGACCCAAATCCCAATCTACCACTTTGAACCTGTTTTCGACCATTTTAATGACTCAAACAAGTCACATATGACTTACCTAAACTATCCCAACAAGCCAATTGAGCCCTTGACCTCTAATTCTCATTTTCACTACCTCACTTCCTCTAAATCAAATTTAAACTAACCTTAATTGTGCCTATTTCCTGACCAACCACTAACACTACAGATTAAACATTTCTCATGCACCTAAAACAGTCTAATCATCATCCAAGCACAAGCTCATTCTCAGCATTCATCAGCCATATATTCAAGATCACATTCAATAGTCATTAAGCACTAATTTTTCTACTAATATACATTTCAATTTAATGCAACCAGCTCAAAAATCATACAAACACACAACATACAAATATATGATCAATTCAAAGCGCTCTAGCTTCCCTTACCTTGAATAACTTTGGCAACTCTACAAAAACCCCGACAGTTTGCTTGCAACCCAAGGAATTTCTAGAAACACCTAAAAATCATCGATTTGCGATAGGAAACAACTCTTAAAAGCTAAATTGAGCTGAGAATTGAAGAGGAAAACTACAAGACATATGCAACAACACAATTTGCATGATCACAACTCAAGAACATGTGGAGAAAAGGGAAAAACAGCTTACCAGCTAGAATCAAGAAATTGATCGGTCAGTTGTGTAGCCCTCTATGCCGTGAACGTTTGGGCACCTCCTGATCGTCAATCAGCAGCTCAGTAGAAAGAAATCTTATAGAGATGTCAAAGAACTCTGAGGAATAGTGTTCTAGAGAGATGAAGTGTGTTTAAAGTAATGAGACATGTTTATAAAATTCTATTTATATTATAAGATTATTTTAAAGTAAAATAATCGGTCTCATTATTTTAATACATCTCTCTACTCTAATACTCTATTTTCTAGGTTCTTACATTCTCCCCAACAACAAGTATTTCGCCCTTGAAAATTCGATTAACAGATAGAAGGATCAACATACTCTCATCACATTCTTTATTACACCCGCCTATTTGACAAGATACTACTCCTCAACAACCTTACATAAAATGCTCTAGTGTTCAATAGTGTAGATTGGTCTAGCCATTATCCTCTAAACAAACCTAAACCTCTACACCTCAACTTTTAAGAACCTTTCTTTCATATAACTAACCATATTGTGTCTGCCACACTACCCATACCCACTTATCCTCTGATACTTTTTGTAAATCTCTTCTAAGACTTCCGCTAGTCTTAACTTCAAATCAACCCATGACTCATAGTCATTTACCTCCTTTTGCTTCTTCTAAGAACCACCATACCCCTGACTTGATCACTACAATTTCTGAGAGCTTCATATTGCTTTATTGATCTTCACTACTGAGTAGCATAGTTTCCAACTATATTATCTCATCACCAAAGTAAACTTTTCTCCTTTGCAACGACAAAACTAATTTGAGCACTCCAACTTCACTTCGTTATCTTACTGATCTGAAGTAAATGCATTTCTTAATCCACTAGCTTGTAATCATACTTAGATCTGCATCTTCCTCGACTTGAGATAACTAGCTTAATCAGTACCATGCCAACTTATGATACATTTCAAGCTAGGACTGTCCAAACTGCGCTTTCTCAACCATTTTGAGAAACCCACTAGTTATAGTATTTCAACTATACTAATGAAATCTCTTTACATCTTCACTTTAGACCCAGTCTTCAGACTCTTCAACCATCTCTTATTCAATCTTTACTAAACTAAAAACTCGAATCTTCTTTCAGCTTCCAATCACAATTAACGCTTGTGTTGAAATTGTTGATATGGGGAGCACTAGTTTAGATAAACCTTACAATCTCACAAAGCTTTTGGTTTTTTATGATGACCACATAAATAATAACACATGAGTTGTTATGTGTTATATGTGTTACATGTTCATAACTTTCATATTTATGATTATTTGCGAACATGTTTGTGTTGATTCTGTCATTACTGCAATTCATTGCATTCTACATGACATCTTACTTGTGATTGCACAACACATGTTTTAGAAAAGGAAAATCACATGCACTTTAGTTGAACTTATAATGTGTGGCAAAACAACAATTTTAAGTCGACTTCATTATGAAGCAAGTTGACTAAAACTCGTGGCTTTACACAAACTTTTTCAAAGTGTGCTGTGAATAATTTTGGAAAGAAAGTATTTTCAAAACTGCATTAAAGTGTTACAAAGTCGAGTGTTTGCGCAGGCTACTCGACTTAGTTAGTTATGTTTTGAAAATCTGTTAATGCTTGTGATGTCTAACGGCTATATTTTATATCTTTGACCAAGCATTGATTGTGAGTCAACTGTATTAAATGCGAAATCAATTTAGTTGATTTGACTGTTACTAGTTGTTATAACTGTCTGAGTATAATCAACTTCATTAGTAGCAAAGTCGACGTAGGAGCGTCTGTTTTGTGAAAAACTATATATAGACGCAAATTTGATTTCTACATGGACTTTTGTGATTCTAACGAGTTAATTGATTCTTTTGAGAGAAGGATTGACAAGACTCAACAGCAAAGAGAAGACAGTTTTTCTGGGGAGGATTCGATGGATACTTCAAATTCAGAATAGAGTTACTAGAAGAGCTTGTCTCTAGTGTTAGAGTTTATTGTTGTTTGATGAAGTGTTTTGTTTTAGTTTGTTTGGTTTAATATTTCTAGTATCTTTTGTAATAGGATTTATAAGCCAATATCCTATGATGTGGTTAATTTGATTGTAACATTTTTTTGAATATTAATGAAATCAGATTTTTAGTTTTAAATCTATCAGTATTGACTTTATAATTGAATCTGATTATATTTGATTAAAGTCGATTCTGTGTTGGATGAAATTGATTATGCTGGCAGTTACTGTTACATTGATACAGTTTGCATATTCATTTCTTACCTGTATAAATTCTTGCATCACTATGATTCTAAAATGCTTGATCTGGAAAAGATCCTTAAAGGTATTGCAGGAACATTGCTTCTGGATGAACTACTGGAGATACAAATTCAAATCGAAAGGAATGAAGTTGATTGCAACAGTGGATAAATCGATTGCTATTCTAAAGGGGTTATAAGTTCGATGATTTTGAATTGGTTATTCGGTTTATTGATCATATTCTGCTGTTTTTATTCAATATATCTCTGTTCCTTGATTGATTAAAATTAATTGCGAGATGATATTGAGATTTTTGATTGATGATGTATCTATGCTTCATTGATGTGTTTGCACAAATTTTGTCTTGATACAATACTGTCACATGCTTATACATGCTCTTAAATGTTATGTGAAAACCGCATTTGGATTTTGATTATAATACATGCATAATGGCAGGGGGAGCATTGCATGATATTTTAGATATTTCACATGCCTACACTTAAGGGGGAGATTATATCTTTTTCATGTGATTATCTATGATAGGGGGAGCATCATTGATTGATTAATATGTTTTTACTAATGCATCTCTGGATAACTGTTTATCAGCATATCATGTCATAAAGAATACTTTTTTTGCTAATGCACAAAGGGGGACAATGCTTGATACTGGGAAAATACTCTGACTCTGGTATATTCAGTTTGAGCTGTGATAGACATTTTGTTTTGTTTGCTCTGATATACTCATATTTCAATGTCTATTCTGATACATTTTTCTCATTTTGATCATTTGTTAATCCTTTTCTCTAATACAGATTGATTATATGAACTTTTTTGTACAAACATGGTTGTTTATTAATCATGGTTGTGCATCATCAAAAAAGGGGGAGATTGTTAAGATTGTTGATAAGGGGAGCACTAGTTTAACTAAACCTTATAATCTCACAAAACTTCTGGTTTTGATGATGGCAACATAATTAATAACACAAGAGTTGTTATGTGTTATATGTGTTACATGTTCATAACTTTCAAGTTTATGATTATTTGAGAACATGTTTGTGTTGATTTTGTCATTACTGTAATTCATTGCATTCTACATGAGATCTTACTTGTAATTGCACAACATATGTTTTAGAAAAAAAAATTCACATGCACTTTAGTTGAACTTATAATGTGTGGCAAAACAACAGTTTTAAGTCGACCTCATTATGAAGCAAGTTGACGAAAACTCATGGCTTTGCACAAACTTTTTCAAAGTATGATGTGAATATTTTTGGAAAGAAAGTTTTTTTCAAAACTGCATTAAAGTGTTACAAAGTCAACTGTATGCGCAGGCTACTCGACTTAGTTAGTTGTGTTTTGAAAATTTGTTAATGATGGCAACCCCTTTTGGGACTTCCCATCCAAAGAAGTATCAACTTCACACTAAGACCAAGAAAGGGAATTTGAATAAAGGTTTAAATCTTTTCTTTCTAAAGTCTTAGCATGTTCTTCTATAATAAATATCTTTACCTTGTTTTGTAGGTCATTAATAAAGAATGGACAACATGGCCATACCTTCTAGAAAGAGTGCCAAGCTTGCTAAATCAAAGGAAGCAAAAGGAAGATAAAATCACGGCCACAGCCCAAGCTGCGGCAAGAAGCTTTCTCATTTTTCAGCACATGTTAAATGCTCTTTCCATGTTTCATGCTTTGCACGGTAGTTAATCTTTCCAGCACGTTTAGATTGAGCTTTGCATAGCTTGTGCTGCACGATTCATAGCCTCTTGAACTCTATAAAAGAGAGCTTGCTCATGTGTAAAACTTAACTTGAGATTGAAATGAAATGTTGCTGAAATTCCTAGCCATTCTCTCGAGTTCAATGCAGAAGCTACTTTAGCTTGTTTCCCTCTAGCTCCTTTCCCCTTTGGAAAGCTTTCTGAGTTAGAAATCTACCTCCACACTCATTCAAACACAGTCATACATTTCCACAAACACATAGCGTGCATTAGCTTCCTTCAACCATTGAACCATTCCGCTGCCACTTCTAAATCAAGGAGCCACTCCATTCTTGAAGGTGGAGGTCGCTTCCACAGCTTGTGATGCCTAACGGCTATATTTTATATCTTTAACCAAGCATTGATGGTGAGTCAACTGTATTAAATGCGAAATCAATTTAGTTGGTTTGACTGCTACTGGTTGTTATAACTGTCTGAGTATAATCAACTTCATTAGTAGCAAAGTCGACTTAGGAGCATCAGTTTTGTGAAAAACTATATATAGACTCAAATTTGATTTCTATAGAGACTTTTGTGATTCTAACGAGTTAATTGATTCTTTTCAGATTTGTGATCTCTTGTAGAAAGTGCCAAAGATCCAAGATCTCATCAAGAAGACCGAGTTGATCATTCTTTGTGAGTTGCTTGACGAGCAAGATTCTGTGTGAGCATAGACTTATTGGTAAACGTGCACATTGAGGTGTTTGATACGTGATCAACTTTTTCTCTCAATCTTGTGAAAATTGTGGATTCCCTATTGTGACTATAGGAAGAAGACGTGTTGCATTCTGGGACTTTGAGGATTGTTCAAAGTGGTTAAAGACTGCAGGAGATGGGATATCTTGCTGCTATTCTTTGTGTGTATATGCCTATATTTTGATTAGAGGGTTATAAAGGTGTTTTATATTTTGACGTGGAGGTCACTATAGAAACCTTGTTGTAAAGACCCTAATCATTATAGTGCATTTGCTTCCTGGGATTGAAAGGACACTGAATGTAGGGAGTTTGGCCGAACCAGTATAAAAACATGTGTTTGATTTCTCTATCCCTGCACTTTTACTTTCAAAGTCAACTTTACTTTTCACGTAGTCAACTATTTCCGTTGCACTTTAAAAATCTTTTTCCTTGCAATTCAAGAAACTTTTGAAAGTTGATCCCTTTTACGAAAAAGATTTTAAAAGACTCTGATTCTTGTGTTTCACCAATTCACCTCCCTCTTGATGTTGAAACTAAGCCATTCTATTTTCAATAGCTTGCTCACCTCAATATTGACACTACAACTTAAAACTTATCCCAATTCACTTCCTTCATCCACTGACCCTCTTTCCATGCTCAACGTCCATTTTATTCTCCCACTTCCCGGTTGACATTGCATCTTGAAACTGAAGTCTCACTTGTCTTCTATGACTTATGTACACTTCTTCCATACCTTAACTCACTTATGACTCATGAAGATCACCAAACACTCCCAACTGATGCCCCAGATAATGACATCCCTATTGTTTTAAAGAAGCTCATCTCTCATAAACTACCAACACCTGATCTTGAAAATGCTTCACATACACTTGGTATTGATAAGAACAAGCCCACTAATATCCGTTGCGCTACTCTGATCCTCATACTTCCTTACGCATCAGTCTACTGAAAGAACACTTCCTTTATGATAATTGTAACCAAAAAATGATCACCATTGAATAAACTTTTCTAAAATTTCCTTGACCTTGCAAAATCCTGATAATTCTTCCCTTCCATGATAACTTTGTCATTCCATTTCCTCCTTATTGTTTTCTACTCCTCAAACATGAACATGCCTGAACTCACTTCAGAGATTCTTCAACCTTGTAGTTCTCCCAATGATTGAATTGAGTCCAAACTATCGTTGTTTTAACCAATCCACCACCTACCTCTTGCATACCTTACACTTAACAAGAACTATCCCATTATGAACTATTAACATTGGTTAATAGTGAACCCCACCACTCTAATGTGGAATTTCTAGTACCTGCTTCAGAATACCAATCAAAACTCTTACACCAAAAAGAATTGTCTTCTATTCTCCACTTATCCTTTTTATACTCTCCTGAATTTCACATTCCTTCCTCTTCACATAACCATGTTAACTTAAACTGATTCTAACAACCCTTTTTCTTCATTTTCTAACTTGATCCACAATTGATGTATAACCATTGACTTTTCTTATTAAAACACGAAGCTTCTCTTGAAGACCATAAAGCGCTAGAGAACTATTTGAAAACAACAAACCTCCTTTGTAATCACACCTCAAAATTACGAAAGAAAAACATCATCTCTTCTTCACTTGTGTTTATCAAACATCTTGAATTCCCATAATACTTGCTCCCATATTTTGCTCAACTACACTTAAGGCATCAATGCCACTTTCCTTCCCTATCAAGTAACCTCTTCATATAAACTTCAAATCTAAGCCCTTTGATTGACTTCACAAATGCTACATCTCTTAGAATTCTTCATGCACTCATCCCGACTAGCTTAACTTAAAACCTTCTTCTTCAAGAATTGTCCTCTCCAACTCAGAATTCTTCAGAAATACAAACTCTATCTTTAATCCTTTAAACCTCAAAATACCCATAGCTAGCAACACCAATCCTCTGACCTTATCTGAACTTACCAATTCACCCTCTTCTGCAACCCATCATTCAACATTCACTTCTATCTTGATCAAACTCATCCAATCACTAAACATCACCACAAAACCACACCCGATGAAAACTGAATTTACCAAACTTTGTGATCATTCTCAATACCCGCTTTAGCCGATTATACTGCAAACACCCTTTTTCATGCACTTCAAAAACCTTTCTTCATTATTCCTGATTCATCATGCTTTCGATCTTATTGCCTTACCTTTTCTTTTTAACTGACTTTCTGATGTGCTTCTTCGTTTAGTGCTTGAAGTCTTCCACCTCAACCTAAGATCAAACATTCCTTCTATGCGAATTACTAATCTTAAAACATCATTCTAAACTTGACTATGAATCATCCACTTGCTGAGAAAGCTTGACCACTCCTTCCAATTATATTACCTAACTCCAACCTTTACGATACATCATTCTTCTTCAAAAACCTCATATTCTCTTAACTTGCAAATTTTGCCTTCTACTAAACTCTCATTCAATCTGCTCTATGTTTTACACAACTACTTCTCAAACTCTTTTTCTTCTACTTCTTTTCTAAATATTGATTCCCCTTGGTCCACTCCAGAATTCTTATTACTTTCTTAACTTAAGCTTCAAACCATTCACCATTTATCTTATTCAAATCTCAAACATTGCTACTTTGGTTCTCACCACACGTACCTTTCCTCGACCTCTTACTTTAATGATACACTGATCCCAACTGGTTTCTCAACCTTGTTACACCAATGCTTATCCCAAAGCTCCACTTATTCTAGCCTCTTGAACTTAACTCTTCTTATGAAACGTATGATATCTGACCTTCTGACTCTGTTCTTGAAAACTTCTTCACCCAAAAACATTACTTCTAAACTTCAATATCTTAAATCGTTCTTTGAAACCCAAATTCTAGTCTTCTAACTCCTTATCTTTGAGGCAAGAATTTGTCTCAAAGGATTAAACCCATTCTAATGAAGGTATACAGGTCAAGTTTACATTGAATCTGCATTCCTCTACCACTATAGAGCACATTACACTACCACCAAGGCAAGAACAAGATAGAAATTACTATAGGCAGTAACACTTAAATCACTACCCTTTCTTTCCCCAAACCTCCAGAATTAAGAAAGGAAATTCGTCTCTGGTAAAAGTCATGAGTGTGGACCCTCATTACTCCTATCAAGATGTTTTCTGTTCTCAAGACTCCCAGTTACATACAATACTCTACTATCTAGTCTTGGAAGAAATGGTAAATTATACCATCTAAACTAAATTCTTCACCAAGAAGACACGACAAACCCATAGCACACAGGTCATCCTAAGGACGAACTGCTTTGATACCATTAATGTAACATCCCAATTTTAGTAATGTAAAACTACTAAAATTAATATTACATATATGACAAATTAACTACTATAAGAAACAAACATATGAAAGACAATATCTACACTTGTAGATTCATCTAAGTTCTCTACTAAATCCCCTCGATCACCTATCGCTGGAGTAATTGAAACGAATGTCTCCCTAAGCTCCCACAATTCTGGTGATCATTACAAAAGAGAAAACATACAAAGAAAGATAATAGAAAAGCAAGGGTAAGCTAGATATAAAATGTCAGAGCGGTTGTAGCGGAATGGTTAGCGTTGAATAACAAACCAAGAGGATTTTTTTAATATAAACGCATGCCTTTTAATTTCTACTCAATTTATCTTACTACGCAAATAATAATAATAAATAACAAGAGTAAGGTTGAGAGAAATTTGCATAGAGATAAATAGTTCACTAAGCACAAAACAATTACAAACTAGATTCACAAAAAAACAATTTGTAAAAGTTTAGAAACCACCTCTCTTGACACCACAAGAGATGAACCTGCACCTCCTTTGAATATTCACAAAGGATGAGACACCTCCTCCAAATACTTCACGAAGGATGAAACACCTCCTCCGGATACTTCACGAAAGATGATCCTCTTCCACAGACCTCCTCAGACGCACTAAGGATGAACCAGCTATCCCTCCGTTACCGTAGTAGCAATGTACCGGCACCACAGACAAGAGTTTCCTTAGCTGAGCAAGAGCACACAATTCTCAAGGAGTTCTGAGTATTTGAGCACAAGGGAAGAGTTGCTATTGATGGATAAAGAGAGCCTATTTATAGACTCAAGCAAATACTCTTCCATTCTTCGTAACTGGCTATTTAACGCTTTTAATCGATTAATACAAGTGTTAATCGATTAAAATGAGTACAACAACTAGTTTTCAAAAACCAGAAAACTCCAACGGCTAGCTTTAATCGATTATTCTTAGGATTAATTGATTAGCTAATCGATTAAAATAGATAATAATCGATTATTTTCGTGCTAGTTGAGTTTTCAACATTTGTAACATTTTAATTGATTAATACTTGGTTTAATCGATTAAAACCATGCATTTTTTATTCTGAACAGCAAATACAAAGTATGAAGGTACATGAATCAAAACCTACTACAAATATATTTCCAAAACATCAAGCTACAATTATTACAAAAGCTTTCTATAACAAAAACAAGTCTTCAAAGGATCTTCATGAATCTTGATATATCTTGACTTGATTTGGACATCATCAAAACATCATCTTCATCATTTTGGTAACATAAAAGAATTCATACATTAATTTAACACACAACACACACATAAGTATTCATGCAAAACAACTAGTTAAGACATCCTAACATGTTATGACTTACACTTGACTCTCCGAAATTAGAATGATTTTCGAGCTATGGCGGGTCATGCACTCGTGGTGGCCTCTACTGCTTTACAAAGCCATTGCGAATGGGTTTCACCCTACCATACCCACGAGGTTAGTCTGTTCCGGGCCTTGAGGTATACTTGAAGCCCCCAAGACTAAGACCTCCTGCTACTCCTCATGGCATGGTTCAATCCTCTCTACTTGAGAATGAAAGACCATTGGAGTTTCAGGATAACCCTCAAGACTGAGCTCCTTCATTCATTCTACATAACCTGGAATCTCACCTAGAAATTCTACTTTGAATTTTACATTCATCAATTTAAATCACATACTTTCCCTTAGCAACATAACTCAATCATATACTTGATACACAATCAATCATACTTCACATCTCAATCAATATAAAGAACTAAGGTGTGCACTTAAACTCAGAGAATTCGCTTAGTGCACCCTATTCGCATAGTGAAGTCAAGGGCTTCTCGCACAGCGACACATCTCCCTGTGCGAGTTAACTCACAGAGGTACCAGACTCGCTGTGCGAATGACCAGACAGAGAGCAACTCTCTCAGCAATTCGTATAGCGGACCAATTCGCTATGCGAATGCCCTGACAGAGAGCACCTCGCCACGGTGACTCGCTGTTCGAATCCATTTGCTCAGCAAGTCTACATAATCTGCAGAACGAAATTCTGCAGAACGAAATTCTGCAAAACTATGCAACTCAAACCCCAATTACCAATTCTAACTATTTTTCCCAACTTCTAACACTCCTAGATTGTGCTAGAAGAGTGAATTCTTAGAGAGATGTAAGAGAAATATGACGAATAGTGTTCTAGAGAGATGAAGTGTTCTTAAAGTAATGAGACGTGTTTATAAAATTCTATTTATATTATAAGATTATTTTAAAGTAAAATAACCGGTCTCACTATTATAATACACTTATCTACTCTAATACTTTATTTTGTAGGTCCTTACATTTGACATATGATATAAAGATAAAATATCATTAAAAAATATTTTTTGTATTTTCCCTTTGCGATACCCCTCCTGGTGTTATGCAGTCAAACCGATATTCAAAAATAAGAATAGTGCATGAAAATGTGCCTAAATGTGATTGGCACGTGGCATGTTTCTGTTGGAGAAAAAAAAAGTGATGTTCTAAAAATGTGAATTGTTGTATTTGTTGGAAGGAGGAGAGGAGTGCCACGTGACAAATTTCAAGAGATATTAAGATGTGTGTGAGAGGATAAAAAAAACTTTGGAGTGAAGACCTAAGAGCAAACAGGCTTGAACCAAAAGCCCATGAGTTTGTAAAAGAAAAAAAAATGGAAACTTTTTTTTTATTTATCATCATTCTTTTCTTAAAAATTTATAAAATTAAAATATTTAAAAAATAAAATAACATTTAATCAATAATATTTTTTAAGAAATTTATAATTTTCATCCTTTTTATTTATCACTTTTTTGTAAAATCAATTAACCACCTAGTTTTTACTTCTGAGAAATAAATTTATTCATTCAGACGAAATTGGGTGTTAACAGAACCAATGAAACAAGTGATGTATTTTTAAAATTTTTGAAATTATGCAGACTTGTTAAGTGTGCCAGCCAGTCGTTCAACAAGCTAAAGTTTACTGGACAAGACTTATAAATAAGGCTCTCAAGGTTTGGGTCTATGGAGAAGAAAACCTCTCACTAAGTGGGATATGACTTGCAAAACCTCTATGCTTAAGTAAATATACATGTATTTGAAAAGTATAGTTAATTGTCTACTATGACATTGATCTTGATGATATGAAAATGAATCAAAGGAAATGTTAGGCAGAGTTATTTGATCTTAATAGTTATTGTCAACACCCAATTTCGTCCAGGTAAGTAAATAAATAAAAATAAAGAATAAAAGGATAATAGTTAATGGTGAGTATAAAGATAAAATAAATTTCCTCAATAAAACATCTCTAGAAAATATTTTTGAAATATTGGTTTCTAGATAAAGGAATGTTTAATATGGTAATAATTTCAATCAATATTATGCCAATAATTATAAGCAATAATTAAAAATAATATATCGATATAATTTGTTGCGTCAGTTTCTTTTTCAAGAGAAAAATATTATTTTAAAAATGGACAAATTTTCTAACAATAATTATAATCAATGTCTTGAATATTATTTGATTTGTTTTTCTTGCAACCAAGACTATTTCTTTCCCTATTTTGTTCATTGTCAATTAATTCACAATTAAGGCAAGATTACCATAATATTACACTATGTATATATAAATACGCACCATGTCATAGAAAGAGGGGATGAGAAAAAAAATAGAGAGAGACACGCAGAAATAATAGAGATAGAAAGAGAGGAAGAGAGTATAGAAGAAAATAAGTTCTCACGCAAGAGGAGTTCTGTCAACATAAACTAACAAGGAAGAATTAAAGGAGTACCAAAAATTGAAAAGGTATGTCACCTCTACACTCTTCTTTTTCTCTTTTTATTGTACTTTGAAGTTTTTTTCTAAAGGTATTATTTTTTATTACACACAAATAACGTTTTTAAAAAAATCATAAAATAAAGGGTATAAGTACGCTTCGGCCTATGGCCGATTTCTTTCTTTTTTTCCCACCATTCTTAAAATAAAAAAGTACAAAATCTTTAAAACCAAAAAATGTCAATTTTGTTAAACTTTTTTTTACAAGAACTACGTGATCCCTGATTTTTTTATCATGAATGGAGATACGTAGGAGCAAGGTCAATCCTTGTCGGATTCACTTCTCAAAAAATCTAATCCATAATAATTTTCAAACAAAAAATCTAAATCCATAATAATTTTCAAAAAAATTTACAAACCTTTTTCTAGATAAAGATCTACGTGATCCCTGATTTTTGATCATAAATGGATATACTTAGGAGCAAGGTCAATCCTTGTCAGGTTCATAAAACAATAAAAATATTTCTTGTTTCTTAATAGTTTCTTTATATAATTATTTTTAGGGAAAATTAAATATTTTGGAAAACCAAGTCAACTTTATACATTTAATTAAATGTATTGTTTTTGGGCAGGCGTATTAGGGTGCTAACACCTTCCTTACGCGTAATCGATTCCCGAACCTAAAATCTATTTTTCGTAGACCATGTCTTATTTTATGGTTTTCCATAGTTTCTCTAGAATAAATTATGGTGGTGACTCCCAAAATCTTTTCTCAAACCCGTTTGTTTTCGGTTCGCCGTCCCGTCGCGATCCCGGTTGCGATAGTCATGATTTACATCATTGGTAATATATGTAACAAAAATTGACTTAAATTAAATGTATGATGTTTTATTAACCATTAGTATATACCTTATTTTGTGTTTGTGTTGTTTTTAACTATAATGACCATGTGATACACAACAAGAGATAAGAGTGATCAAAAGATCCAAATTCTCATATTTGATCAAGATTTGTCTAAATCTATATTACTTTGAGTCTTTTTAATTAAATAGATCACTTTCAAATTCAAATCCATATTTTTGGATTTTAAGTTTGATTCATTTCATTGAATATAGATCAGATCTAAATTGGATAATATTCTAGATTTTAAAAATCCAAAATCAAGGTATGTCCAGGTTGAACCAAGTTAGTACGGTCCTAGTGATGACTTGGGCCCAAGCCCAATAGTAAGCCAAGGACCCATTACCCATGAAATGGCCAAAAAGATCTAACAAGACCTTGAAGACACTTCCAAAGAAGGCCAAGCATTGTTTGTCCACTTTCAATGACAGCTACAGGCTTAGCTAGAAGGCCCAATAGAGACCATTCCAGCCTATGGAGAAGGCTAGAGAAAACCAAAGCCAAAGAAGCCCAATTCGCGAGCACCCAACACAAACCCCTGGCCGTTGAGCGTGAATGAGTTTGCCTTTCCTTTCAGCACGTGTTTTTGGTGCAGCTTCTGATTCCAGCACATGTTTCACACCCTTTCACGTGGCATATGATCACATCCTTCGACTAATGATCAGTATTGTATTAAGCTTCGAGCAAGGAGGATGAATCACCTATAAATTCACCCATCCTCTCTTTGTAAATCTTCAATTTTGGAAATATAGAGAATTATTGTTACATTTAATCCAACTCCTCTACCCGAAAGTCTCTTTGCTTTGATTATCATCAGTCCCTTTTGGTTTCCTTCTAGTGATGGATAACTGCCTGAGCTAGAGCCATTACTTCCAAAGCATAACACCTCACCCCTTCACCATAAGCTATAATCAACTTTCGTTGCATCACAATTCTCCTTTGCTTCTGCTTAGTTCATGACTTCACCTATGACCACAATCATCCTCTAGATGGATCATCACCTAGGTTGACTTGAGTCGACCCAAGCCCAGGTCAAGTGGAGTCGGCTCAGCCCTATGTCAAGCCTAGTTGGACTAGATTAAGTCAGATTGAGCAAATGTTGAACTATGTTTGCCTAAGTCGATGGTCAAGGTGAGACATCGATGTCAAATGTTGACATGATCCTAAGTGTCAACCTAAGATGGATTGAGCCAAAGGTTGAAACGTGTCTACGAGGATGAAGGTCAAGATAAGTCAGCCTAAGTCAAAGATCGAGCCACGTTGACTAGGTCGATGGTCAAGACGTATTGGTTTGAACCACTATTAGAGCCGAGTCACCTCAAGTCAAAGGTCAAGTTGAGTTGGTCTACATCGAAGATCAAGTTAGTTTGTCCATGTCACAAAAATTGAGATGAGTCGATCCGGGTTGAAGATTGAGACGAGTAAGCCTAGTTAAGTTGAGACAAGTCTATTTGGGTCCAAAGTAAGCTGAGTCATCCTAGGTTCGTATTAGTGACTTCTATTGATAAAGTGAATTCAATCTATAATATAGTAAATCTAGTTAAAATGGATCTTGATTATAAACCCAGTCTATTTTATTATATTTAATATGCATTTTGGAAAACCCAATCTAAGATCATAGTTAAGAATAAATAATGGGAGTGCTTTATAGGGTTTAGTAGAGGACATAGTTGTTTCTTTATATATATTCATATATATTTAGTTGTCTTTCTTTTGAATTTTAAATAATTTTATTTGAAAAAATTATTAAAAGAAAATTGTAATGTTATAATAAATAATAACGTGTGCGTTTTCCATTTTGATAAATAGTAATGTAAGAATGTTACGTTAAGAAAAACATTTTAATTTATCAATCCAAAATATAAGTTTCAAACAAACTTAAAACATTTTTAAATGAATTGTTCACTTAACAACGCAAAATAATAATAAAAAGTTACTTGTAACATATTCAAATAAAAAATTACAATACAAATCTAAAATTAATTACAATATCAATATTTTAAATGTGAAAGAAATATATTTAAATTAGAGATATCATATTATACACATATAGGTATGGTATACTTCAATCTCTAAGAGGTTGAATATATCTCAACAAGACTTTTAAATTTCATGCCTCGACTTTTTGATTAGTGTATATATATAGGCCTCGTACATCTTGACACCTAACAGGTCGAAGACACCTCGACTTGCACCAAAAGGTCAAGGATACGTGTGTCACTATTGTGGTACAGATTTGATAACAGTTGAAAATACTGTTATCTGTGATGTAATTCTGACACTAAATGCACCCTTTTCTGTTAGAAACTTGCTTGAACTCATGTTTTTGCTTTAGTTTCAGGAATAAGAGAGTTGAGGTGGAACTTGATGATTTTTTGACTAATTTCCTTCATTTTGTAGGCTATTGGAATGATTTGAAAGAAGAGTTAGAATACCAAAATATTGAAATGCAAAAAAGTCAACTAGAGTGCAGAAAAGTCAACTAGAGCACCAGAATTTGCATAGCACGACGCGCGGGCGCCCTTCAGGGGCGCTTGAGTGCCACAAAATCGAAGTTCACCGCCTGGGTGCCTTTCCAGGGGCGCTTAAGCGTCGGGTCTCGAAGCTTGGGTGCCCCTTCTAAAGGCTCAAGCCCTACATGACAGTCGTTCACCGCCCGGGAGCACTAAGTGGGGCGCTTGAGCGTCGTACGTCGTGGATAAAGCCCAGTTTTTTCCCTGTTTTGACTCTATTGGACTGGGCCCTGTTTCCACTCTGTTCCGACTCTATATAAAGGACCCTAGCGCTCTAGGTTTTGTATCTTTGGCAGAGAGGAGCGCAGCAACACACTCTTTCACCAATTCTTAGGGTTTCTCTGTCTCATTCTCTTCCATTGTTCATATAGTTTCTCCATGTCTATGGGGAACTAAACTCTATTTGTTGTTGGGGGATGATGTAACCTTGTGAACTCTCATGTATTTGAATTGATTCTCAATAATATATGTTTTTTCATTAATTATTAGAGTAACTCATCTGCTTCAATGCTTGTTGTGGTTAACTCATTCATTAGCATGATTTATGAATTGCATGAGTTCCAGGAGGTTCCTTACAATTCAGGTTCTTGTTGAATTACTCCCAAGAGTAATATTTCTCAGGGATTAGGGTTTGAGTCTTGGTCGTCTTAAAGCTCTTGATCTTCACATGTTATTACAAGGAATGCAAGGAATTGCATGAACTGGTAATTTGGGACAAGCTTATTCGTCGAGGGATCGAATTTAGGTGATTTAGTGAGTGACGTTAACATTAATGCATGAAGAAGAATTCTTATATACATGAGAGGAAACTTGGTGAAATCTAACCCCAAGAACATATTCATCTCATATTAAACAACATCCGTTCATATTTAATTTTTTTTCTTGCATTTGAACCCAATGATCTCTTTTTAATTAAGTCTTAATTAATCTTGTTATAACACAACTGTCTAGCGCCAAGAGTCTTCTAGGATACGATACTTGGTATTACCATTTTATATTAGTTGTGCGACTCGGTACATTTATCGATCCGTCCCAACAGGATTCCCCAAGGAAAAAGGAAAAATTACAAAGAGATTATGATGGCAATCTTCTAGTTAGGACAAACCAAATATAGAGGCAACCAAGCCATGTCAACATGAAACTCACGGTTTTGTTGGGATTTGTAGAAGGTGTGATGTTGATGGAAGCTCACAGTTTTGGATGTTTCAATGGTGAGGGAATGTGTGTTTGTTGGTTCTCTAAGAAAGGTTGGACCAACTCTTGGAGGGAGGTGGCTAGAGGAGGCCACTTGGGTTGCTCTAACCTAGGGTGACCTTAGAAGAGGTTGTGTGTACAAAATGACAACATAACTTTACTCTATTTTCAAAGGTGAATACATGATGGAGAACACCTATATTTATAGGCTAAGGTGTCTCAAAATGGGCAGAAACTTTAACTTAAAAGAGTTACCTTGGTTAGCAAAAATCCTCTCAAATGAGAAGGTGACATATGACCACTACCTATAGAAAAACTCTCCATTCCTAGAGTGACACTTGACTACTAACTAAGAGGAAAAAATCTCTAATAAGGTGCCTCCACATGGCAAGGTCGAACACCTTCCTTGTCCACCAAGCTTAGCGAAAAATGTTGACCCCTTGGTCAACCACTCATCTTGGACGTCCAAGCATGGTCAACTTTGGACTTTGGCCCACTTGCTTAGTCAAAATCCTATTCTACTTGGCCCAAAATACAAGGCCCAATGAAATCCTATACTACTAGGCTCAAGGCCCAATTAAAATACTACACTGCTAGACTCAAATACGAAGCCCAAAAACTTATTCAATGATGGCCCATGAAAAGAAGAGTTTGACTTTGACTTCACCTTCTTTGTTGGACTCTTTTTGTATCTGTTTGGTCATGTTTCTTGTGATGGGAATTTGGTTAGATGGTTGTCATCAGATTAAGTACACACATTAGGGAAACTCTAAAACAAGGTAATGTTGCGAACCCTAAGCCCAATAACAAACACGGTCCATCCTAGTATTATATATAAATAGTCATTGTTCACAAGGTATGTTAGAGTTATCATTGTTGCAGTCTTGCTATATTATCGTTAGTAACTAACTTAAGCATCAAAGTATCTTTGTAGGCCCCCTTGCCGAGGTCACATCCTCTTATCGAAAAATAACATCACAACACATGTAATAACATAAGAGAAATTGTTCGCCTAAAGAAGAAAGAAAAGAGTCTATACAAAAGCTAACTGACAAATATCGACCTAGATAGAAGATTTGTATACCCATGGATACATTTTAATGTGATAGGAACAAAAACAAAAACAATATAATATCAATTTAAGAGAAACACTATCTTTTTGTTTCCATCTTGAATTTAAAACTAAAAATGATTTTATCAACACTAATTTAAAAAAAAATAGTGTAAATTAGTGAGACTAAATTTTTAAAGAGATAAATATTTTTTCTTCCCTAAAATTTCAATAAAAAATGAAATTAATCCTTCTTTAAAACTTTACTTATTTTAGTCACCAACTGTCTTAAGTATTGATTTGTAATAACATAAACAACTTGCTAAGCTATATAACAACGTTCCAGAATGGCCCTTTATTTTCTGACACGTCAACAAACACAAGTGAATTGAAAACTTATTTTCAAATTTAATATGAATTAAAATTTAAATAAAGATACGAGGATGGAGAAGATGTTGAAAATTTAGATCCAACTCGACAACAATGGGATTTCATATTTCCTAAGAACATTGCAAAATGTCAAACCCTAAGACACAAAACGATACTCACCTTTTGAATCACATACACCCCCTTTCACACACGAACCTTTCACAAACCGACCACCTTTGTCCAAGTTTTCGCAAAATCACCACGGAAGTTGCTGTAGGTATGCTGGAAGTTTATTTACACTGGCGTTATGCTTGACGATTGTGGTTTTTATTTAAATTTAAATTTAAATTAAATTTAAAAATAAGTTTTTAATTCACACATATTTGTTGACGTGTCAGGAAAGGACCATTATGGAATGCCGATATAATGATCATCAAGTTGTTAACACCCTTATATACCAGAGACTAAAACCACATAGAATCACGATACTATGATATAAATTAGGTTTAATACCTATTTTAGTCCTTCTTTTGAGGGGTTTGTTCAAAGTGGTCCTCCCTTTTTTAAAAAGTTCACTAAAGTCCTACTTTTTGCAAAAACTGTGCAAGTTAGTCCTTTTTGCTAACGGCGTTAATTCTGCTAACGGCAGAGCTGCTCAGGTGGCTATTATGTGTTAAAAAAAATATTAATTGTGACGTGGAAATGTAATAAAATTAGAGTTAAAATTAAAATTGAAATTGTGGTAATTTGGGGTAATTAGGCAAAAGAATGGAAGATGTGAGGAGAAATGTGAAAACGAGAGGCTAGGGTTTGATGAAAGCAAGGCTGAAACGGAGGAAATGGATGCAAACCTGAGACGAGGACGATGGGAGACGTTGAGATTTGCTCAGAGAAAAAACAGTACGTTTGGATGGTGTTTCACTTTTATTTCTGTACATATTCTCTATAGGTTTTCTTCAGAAACATTTCTCGTATTAGAAGTGGGGAAGCCTTTGACACCAAGGAAAGATGCAGGCTTTGGATACCTGTCAGCATCAATTTTGGCCATAACAATAGGGATTCTCAATTTCCTCAGAGAAGTTGCAGCCTCAACAAAATGGGGCATGAGCTCAGCACTCCTTGGACACCAAGGTGCATACCCCAAAACCAGAACAAACTCGTTCCCATTAACAACCCTCTCTGTGTTGTCGTTGTTGAGCTCAATAACGATTCTTTGGGCTTTGCTTAAAACCTCTGCTTCTGATAACTTCTCGCCACCCCCATCGGCTTCACTCTCTACTTCCTCGTCCACTGCTAACAGCTCCTCCAACTCATCCTCAATCTCTGTTGCAACGTTAACCCCAAATTACACCAATTTCAATTTTAATTTTAACCCTAATTTTATTACATTTCCACGTCACAATTAATAATTTTTTTGAACACATAATAGCCAGCTGGACAGCTCTGCCGTTAGCAGAATTAACGCCGTTAGCAAAAAGGACTAACTTGCACAGTTTTTGCAAAAAGTAGGACTTTAGTGAACTTTTTAAAAAAGGGAGGACCATTTTGAACAAACCCTCCCAAAATAGGGACCAAAATAGGTATTAAACCTATAAATTAATATTTGTTTGACACATGGGTAAAATAGTTTTAAAAAGTAAATTATGTAGTTTTTTGAGAAAAAATAATAAAAAATAAGAAAAAATAATGTTAAATAAATATAAAAAAATTATGTGTTAAAAATATTATTTTTCAACCAAATATTTTAAAAGACTAAAGTTTCAAAAGTTCAAATATAAAAAATATATTTATTTCATTAATTTAGTGTTTACTCCATGGATTAATTGCAATAGCTTGTGATGGACTGAGCACAGCTACCAGGCCTGCTGCATTGCAGACAAAGAAAAACAATAATGGATATAATATTTATGCAAATATGTGTGTTACGATTGAACATGTTGATTAATAAATTGAAATTAGTAAGTTTTAATGTGATGTCTGTTACGATTGAAGAGTTCAGAGGTGCATGCACCCTAAGAATCGCTGGGGTTGTCGGATTATCGGGAATTTAGGCCATTGTAAGTGGACAAGAAGCACAGTTTTTTATTACATTAATTGTAAAGCGTGTACTTGTAATTATAATTGCAATTGCAAGTATTTACTTGTGAAGTGTTATTAATCGTAGTTCTTGTGTACAATGTGTAAAAGGCAATGAAAATATATTTAGTGGAGTCTGTAATGATAGGCTTGGATGAATAGGCCCATGTACGAATGGTTCAATGAGAATAAAGCCGACTTGAGTTATTAGGCCAGTTATAGATATTGGAGCGAATAATGAAGAAGAAGCGTTATTTGATTAAAACAGGATTCACGAGAATCGCTAAAGAGTATTTTTAGCTGATTTTGTGAGGTGTTAGTACAAATAACATCAATGCTCGTGATGCCTTTGTTAAAGGCTTAAGGACGAGAAATTTCGTAGAATCTTTAGTGGAGAGGGGATCGAAGAGTATGACAGAAGTTTGGATGAGAGCTCGATTCCACATTGGAAGAGATAATAATGAGGAAGAGAGAAAATGAGCGAAAGGAGATAGCAGGGGCGGTAGATGGTAGAATAAACATGAGAAGACATAAATGGAGAAGGGAATGTTAGAAAGTAAACAAAAACCAGATTCACTTTGAACATTTCATATAAATTGTTATAAATCTACTAAGAGGAATTAATCAGAAAAAGTTTTCATGAGTGTGCCTTCTTTATCTCTCTGTCTCAAACTCCATTGTTTCTCCGTGCATCATCCTTTTCGTCTAGCAGGGTGTGTGTTGAGTGAAACCCTAGCACAAGATCTCATCCTTTCTCTCTGCCTTCTCTTTAAAACAAGTGTTGTGTCTTTACTTCTCTCTCTTGACCCACGTGTTTTAATATGGTATCTAGAGCACAAGTTCAAATAGATCCTGGTGTGTGAGTTTGGGTGGGACTGAAGACTGGAATTGTGTGTATCCAGAAGAAGAAAAAGAAGGTTTCTTTGAACGTGCGTATCCTTAAAGGTGTAAAAGGAATAAAAAAACCTTCAAGATCCAAGCAAGAAAGAGATGGCAGGTGTTTGAGGGATACAAGGGCCTTTACCAGTGTTCACATAATGATCAGTCAACTAAGCGTAGATGTAACCATATAATCTTCAACAGATGTTATTCTCATGAATGATCAGTCAACTAAGAATAGATGTAATCATGAATTTCAGAGATCCTTACTAGGCAAAGTGTTTCACTCAATCACTCAAGTGTCTCAGGAGGTCACTCCTTCCCTCTATTATCCACTTGTCACATAGAACAAAATTGCCTTTCATTTATTACAATCAACATTCTCACACATAAATGCCATCACAAGGACTTTTCAAGGCTTATAATGAGGTTGGGCTAACAAGAAAACTTAGTTTTTCTAGATCACAAAATCCTTGAGTTAAAAGAGTTATTCACATTCATAGTTCAAGCACTAACTCTCTCTCACCAATTTCACTCATTCCCAACTTTTCCCTTTTTCTTTTCCTTTTACATTGAGCTTATCTTTCATGCTTTTCTTTTCTTTTCTAATTCTCATGCTTTTTCATTCAACATATTAGCTCAATGCTTTTCTTTTGCCTTTTTAGTTCTCCCATCAACCCCAAACTTGAACCTTTATCAATATCATTCAATTATTCTCAACTCAACCCAAGGTAAAGATTTTTCAACCAGGTTTTCAAAGTGTCTCAGGCTAAGGTTCAAAAAGGGCAGAACACATGGTTCTTTTCACTTTGGGACGAAACTTTGGCTAAGTAAGGGCTTCCAAAAAAAATGGCCTTGATCATATGACATAACATGTAATTCAATCAATCATAAAGACTCAGGAAAAATCATTCATGCTCTCAAATGAATAGCAAATATATCAATCAAGCACTCTGGAGCTCAAAAATCTCACACAACTATGCTCACTCAACAACTTCAAATATCAATCATACACTCCGCTTAGCATCATAATCAAAATCATAAGCTCATTATGCATCTATTCACACAGTTTGTGAATAATTCACCTGTATATTAAGCATGTAAAGCAATCTCAATCATCATCCACATCAAACATCATCAAGCACACTCATCATGCAATCAATAAGTCAAACAATCATCAGATAAGGTGTTCAAGCAAGTGCAATAAAACCTACACTACTCAACAAAATTCAACCCATTCTAAAAGTTCAAATTGCATAGGAAAAAGAAAATAAAACCCTGTTCTACTGCATTCGGCATCCATTAGCAGATGCCATATCAGCCCATGCTGTCATCTGAGTCCTCATCATCATCTCCAGCCTTTGCATCCTCAAAATCCTCAAAATCCTCATCTTCTTCATCATCATTCATAACTGGAGCTTCAGCTGCTCCAACTCCGCTACCCTGTGCCTGCTCTTGTGGCCACGCCATAGCACTATGAAACTCATCCATAGTCCACCTGTGTGCAGGAGGTGTATCATACAACCCCACAATCATCTCAGTCGTGGCTACTTGCCCTTGACGAATAGCTTCAAGGCTGGCCTCCATCATGGACATATACATGTCCCTCATCTGGAAAGGCTCTGCATGATATGCAGGCGCATCATCTTGGGTTGCTCCTCTCTTGGGGTGTCTCTGAGGCACTGGTCCGGCTACATCATCTCCACCACAATATTGCCTGTAATATGCTGCATTAGTAGCCTTCCTAGGCCTCTCAAATGGTGGAGTAGAGGTGTCGACCCTAGCCTGATGACATAACTGCATGATCAAAGAAGGATGGCCAAGTGGTGCCTTGTTGCTCACAGTGGTGGCACAACTCTCAATCTCATTGGCGATGACCTCACCAATGTTCACATTCAAGCCTCTCAACATGCAATAAATGAACATGATCATGTGAAGCGTGATATCAGAAACATGAGAGCATGGTTGCAAGTTAGCATGAGTAAATGACATCCAATATTTGGCCAGGGGTGTCAGGTCAGCTCTCTTGATGTTGATGGCTGCGCCATTTGGGTTCCTTTGAAAATGCCCTCCAGGGACACAAAGTGCTTGCTCAATGTCTTCAAAATTCGTGCCCTCTTTCACATTCAGTGCATATTGACATTGCTAATCAACCCATTCAGTGCCCAGGAAGCTGTTACTTGTTTCGGGATCATATCTAATGACCTTCTCCCGAACATAACTCGTATAACCTGCAACATTAGTTCCAGTGGCTTAGCATTTGTATAATCTATTAACAAGTTCCTGAACACTGAATGGGTAGGTGAACAGTGCCAATATGAGTTGAATGTTAAAGAAGGCACTGACTTTGATGATATGGAGAGAGTACTCTGTGTGCCTGAAGGGCACTTTTACAGGAACCTGAGTGGAGCTGCAATTAATATAAAGATGGTTAATTTGACACCCTTGGTTCAGTACTGGATGGCATTCACGCATGCCAATGTGACACCATGCTCTCATATTTCAGACATCAATATTAAAAGGGCTATGTTCATCTACTGTGTGCTGAAAGGAATGAACATCAACATTGGCCAGTGTTAAGGTTCTGACAAGTGTACCGAATCGTATCAAGTAATAATAAACGGTAAGTCTGAGTATCGTTTCCCTAAACGTTCATGTGAATTCTTGATTTCTTAAGACTTGAGAAAACGAAAATTAGGGTTTTAGATGCAAAACAGAAAATAAACATGCATGCAAAGATTAATCAATTGACAGTTAAACTATATGGATGAATGGTGTTGTTGGGGTTTATGATTTTATCCTAATTCACTCTCATATATTTACAAATTTTACTTAATTCTACTTCTTTATCAATGTTAGTGCCACTTTCTAAATTCCCCTATTTCTAATATCTTGGTGAATAGAGTCTACTCCTAATTACTAGTTTACTCTGTCTAGTCTCCCTAGCAATTAATCATGCATTACATAATTTGCACAGAAGCTTAAGGAAATCGGTCCTCTTATCCCTATGTCTAAGTAATATTCCTACCAAGAGAATTCCCTCATGTCTAGACCTACCCACATGTGTCCATGTGGATAGAATCAAAGATTATATTATTGAATAATGGCTTACACAAAGCATGCAAATATAATGAAGGAAAAACTCTAACAATCGATAAAATAAAGCATATGAATAAAGCAAGAATTTTAATATATGAGAGTTTCAAAAGGATTACATTGTTTCCCCCAAAAACAAAGGGGTTTAGTTCACCATAATCATGGTGAAACTAGATGAAAAGAATGAAAAGTGTGAAAAGATAACCCTATATTTTATAGATTGGAGCTCCCGCATCCAAAATCTGCCTCCTAGGATTGAAGAGACTGTTTTTGCGTCCTTTCTGTCAAAAGATGACCTCTAAGGGTCGTCCAAATCTATTTATAAACTCTAAAAAATAGCAAAAATTTGGCCCAGGCCCATAAGTACACCACCCGGCGGTGGGTTCACCGCCCTGCAGTAGGTTCGACACTTCACTTCACCCCTCAACGGTGCCGCTTGAGCGTTGGGCAGAGAATTCTCTGAAGAGTCCACCGCCCGGTGGTGGCTGCGACTCTTCTTTTCTTCACTTTTCCACCTTTTCTTGAGTCCAACTCTTATCCTCTTCAATTTCCTTCATTCAATTCCTGATAAATCCTGCCAAATCATGGGGAAACCAAACATAAAACCAAGAAAACCAACTTTGACTCTCTTATTTTTTAAATTAAACAAATTGCATGATTTCAAGCTAATTCTAAGTCATAAAGGGTGTATTTAATGTCTAATTTAAGTATGAAAATAACGATTTTTGAACCGTATCACAGCTACCGCTGAGCGGTACCGTTGAGCGCCTCTATCTTGCTGACTTCTCTGTCAAACGCTTGGGCGACAAGCTAAGCGTTCTTCTCAAGTGTCGCACCTACCACTGAGCGGTGACCCCGCACTGAGCACTATACTTTTGGGCCTGGGCCAATTTCTGCTGATTTTTAATAAATAATCAACAAATCACACGAAAGTCTAGGCCGATGAGTCTCTAGGGAAACGATACTTAGTCTTACCACTTATTATTACTTGATACGATTCGGTACACTTGCCGGTGTCTTAGCAAGTTTTTAGCGCCGTTGCTGGGGACTCGTGGTTTAACTATTCTATCTATAAAAGTGCTTTTTAGGGTTTTGTTTCTTGTTTATGCAGGATACAATTCAC
The DNA here is from genome assembly GCA_027742785.1 of Vigna reflexopilosa. Taxonomy (NCBI): domain Eukaryota; kingdom Viridiplantae; phylum Streptophyta; class Magnoliopsida; order Fabales; family Fabaceae; genus Vigna; species Vigna reflexopilosa. Next base: position 22,418,522 of record CM050921.1, read on the forward strand.
AACAGGAGCAAGAAAAATCAAGAACCTCTTCTAGAAGGTTTAAGTGCAACTCGAAGGAGAATGAGGAATCAAACTTCTAGAGAATTGTTTCCTTCTCCCGAGACATTGTTACGACCCACACCACAAGCATCTAACCAGAGCACAGAAGAAATGGCTGAGGAATAGATTCCTAGGATATGTACTCAAGCAGATGCTATAACAGTTGTTGGCCCTCAACATTTTAACAGCATTACAAGGCCGAGAGTCAATGCTTTGAACATGGAGATGAAGTCGGCATTGATTCGACTAGTGAAGAGCAACCAATTTAATGGGTTGTCAAATGAAAGTCCATATGATCATCTCACCACATTCAATGAGATTTGCAACATGGTGAAGATCAATGGTGTGCCGGACGAGGCGATTAAACTTAACTTGTTTCCTTTTTCATTGGGAGGCAATGTTAAACTGTGGTTGAACTCTTTCCCTGAGGATAGCTTTACGACTTGGGAGGCTGTGGTGGCTAAATTTCTGAATAAATACATCCCACAAACTAAGATCAACAAAGGTAAACTGGAAATTTCTTCTTTCAGGCAAGGCATGGAAGAAACCCTAAGCCAAGCATTAGATAGATATAAAAGCTTGTTAAGAAAAACACTCGTGCATGGTTTTGATGATACAGTTGTAGTCCTTTCATTCCTTAGAGTCTTGGTACTTAAACGAAGCTTATGCTAGATGCCTCAACTGGGGTAACATTAAGCACAAGACTGCAGATGAAGCCTATGATTTGATAGAGAACATGGCAGCTAATGCCAGTGAAATGCATAGTGAATGAGGCTACTTGCTTCAACAAAAATGGGTTCTTCAATTGCCTACTCAAGATGCCTTGCTTGCACAGAACAAGTTGATAACTTAACAATTGGAGAATCTAACAAAGACTCTTGCTCAACTGCCTAAGGAGCTGAAGAACGTTTCATAGGTGCAACAACAACTCTATGACCGTTATGGAGGTGACCATATTAATGGTCAATGTGCTTATCCAGAGGAGGCCCAAGAAGAAGCCAACTACATGGGCAATCAATTCCAATACCGCCAAGCTAATTACAACCAAGGGTGGAGACCTCACCCAAGCTTGGGTCAAGGTCAGACTAGACAATCTAGACAAGCAGTAGGTCAATTCAATAGACCACAAGAACAACAACCATCACTACTATGGCAACAAGTATCTGGTTTAAATGACAGGACTAGCAGGTTAGAGGAGATGTTTGTGAAATTTTTTCTAAAGCATGAATCCACTACGAAGAGCAATGAAGCTAACTTTATAAATTTAGAGATGCAGATCAGTCAGTTAGCTAAAAGGCTGGAGGATAAAGCAGAGAAATGATTTGGGGCTAATACTGAGGTTAATCCTAAAGAAGATTGTAGGGCTGTAGTTAGTGTTGTTGAGGAGAGAGTGTGAGAAGAAAAAAAGAAAATTGAGTTAGTGAGGGAAGAAGAAAAAGAAGAGATAATATGTGAGGGGGAGTTGGAAAAAGAAGAAGAGAAGAGGGGAGAAAAAAAATTGAAAAAGAAGAAAAAAATGAAAAAGATGAGAGAATTCTTCCTTACCCGAAAGGGTGTGAGAGAGTAGAGAGAAGATGTGAGCGCTTTAGAGAAATCTGCAATCAATTGGAGATTACTATATCGTTGAATGAAACATTTCAACAAATTCCTGTCTATGCTAGATGTATAAAGCACTACCTCGGTGAAAAGATAGATTTTGAGGAGGAAGCTAATAATGAACAGGAAGTTGCAGTGACTTGTTCGAGAAATCACATCCTCCTAAAGTGAAAGATCCAGGAGTTTTCACAGTTCCTTGGACAATTGAAGGTGTGAAGATAAGGAAAACCCTACTTGATTTAGGGTCAAGTATTAATATGATGCCCTTATCTATGCTGAAAAGGATTGGTGGTCTCAGATTGAAGCCAACAAAGATATCCTTGACAATGGCGGATGAATCACCAAAGAAACCCTACGATGTGGTGGAGGATGTTGTGATGCGCATAGGAAGGCTCAAATTCGTGGTTGACTTTGTAATCATGGAGATGAAGGAGGACGACAAGATCTCAATCATTCTTGGAAGGCCTTTCATGAAGGCAACTAAAGTAGTCATCAATGTAGATGACAGATTGATCATGATTAAAGACCAAGAAGAGGAGGTGATCTATGATGCTTTTAAAGATAAGCAGATTCAAGTGAAAAAGATAAGTCACAAAGCTGCAAGGAAGGTTGCACCAGTGGCGAAACCTAAATCTGCAAAGCCGGTCAACAAAGGTAAAAAGTGTGTTTTAATGCAGGTTAAGGAAGAAGACAAAGTTGATAAAGGAGGGCCAATCCACTTTGACTTGGAGGATGCACAATTCAAGCTTGGTACCCCTGTGAGATTGATAACGGTTCAAAAACCATTATTTTTATACTTAATTTTGATATCAAATGCACCCTTGTTGACTTAGAAACTTCCTTTGTCTCATGATTTTTCTTTAGTTTTGGGAATAAAAGAGTTGAGGACATGATTTATCATTTAATCATTAAATTCCCTTATTTTGTAGGTTTTTGGAATGAATTGAAAGAAAAGTTGAAGTATCAAATGGTTGGAGTGCAAAAAAGTCAAACAGAGTGCAGAAAAGTCAACCAGAAAAGTCAAACCAGAATGCTAAAAAGTTGACCAGAGTTGAACAGAGTGCTGAAAGTCAACCAGAATCCAGAAAAAGTCAACCAGAACGTGATTTGATATTTAAAGGCAGAACATCTTAGGGTTTGTATCTTTTGATGGCTTAGACACAGAAATACACTTTTCACCCCTTTGGGGGTAGATTTGGAGATGGTGACAACTCTTTTTTTCTCCTTTTTAGGGTTTCTATCTCTTCCATTCCATTATTCACCTAGTTTTTCCATGACGATGGAGAACTAACCTTATTTGTTACTGGGGAAAGATGTAGCCTCTAAACTCTCTTATATTGAAATTCTTGCTTTATTCATATGCTTGCATATGTTGTTATTATCAATTGTTGGGTTCTTTATATATGCTCTATGCTATTATCATTTAACTCATTTGATAAATAGGTGTTTGCCTTTATCGATACGGGGACGTACAGGGAAGTCATGAACTGATAGGGAATTCCTTGATTAAGCAATACCACCTAGGGATAAGGGGTAGGACGATCAATTGTATTTTTCTTCTGTGGTACTTGCATTGCTAGTTACTAGGAGAGACTAGGGATAGTATGCCAGTAACTAGTAGTAGGCTTTTCTCGCCGAGGGATTGGGTTTAGGGTAGACTAAGAAAGTTTGCATGACAATTAGATAATAAAGCGAATTTAATTAGAAAAGTAGATATATGAGAGTGATTAGGTGAAATCTAAACCCTACCAACAAACCCATCTCATATTATCAACATCATCCATCCACTTTTGTGTTTAACCTCAATTGATCAAATTGCATTCGTGATTATTTTTCTGTACTTTACATTCAAAAAATCCCAAAATATTGTCCTTATAGTCTTGATTGGTTAAGCAAAAGCACAACAGTTTAGTGCCTTGAGTCTCTTGGGAAAACGATACTTGGACTTACCATTTATTATTACTTGATACGATCCGGTACACTTGCCAGAGTGTTAACAGAGATAGAAGAAGAAGTTGTGGGTTGCGAAAGGATTCAAGGAGAATAGAATGATAGAGATTGAGGCTCCATATTCTAGGCGAGTCAAGAAGGAGGACCGGAAGCAATTGATGACTTGGTGTGATGAAAATAAAAGAGACACCAACATGGAAGATGGAACCTGAGCTTTACTGGGTCAAGCTAATGATGTTAAAGAAGCGCTTGTTGGGAGGCACCCGAGTAACCTAAAAACCTTGTTTCTTTTGTTATTTTATTAATTTGGTTATATAATTTTTAATATTGTTAAACATTGTTTATTACGTAGCATCTACTGAGGGATGCAAGATAATTAAGTATTCATTAAAGAATACAGGAAGGTACACCTACTGATGGGTGTTGGTAAGATTTGCACTTACTGATGAGTGCTAGAAAGGTTTGTGTCAGCCTCGTGACGTTAAACAAGCGCTACCGAGGAGGCAACCCAATTGATTGTTTTACTTCTGTTGCATGTTTTAAGTCTGTTCTAGTTGCATGTTAGGGTTTAATTGTTGCATGACTGAGTGAAGTGAGGGGAAATTGCATGAAAATTAAAAATTGAGAGTTGAATTTGAGTGGTACAGGGTTCATGACGCTTAGGGCAAGCCAAAAAGGGGGAGAATGTAAATCGCGCTCACCGCTCAGCGGTACTTAGCGTTGAGCGGTGGCATGACAAATTGCAAAGTGTTTTCTTAAGTTGGGCTCAGCGTTAGTTGACCAATTGCACATGTTAATACCCCTTAGGTCTCGCCCAAGCCTCTCATTCAGCCTCCCACTCTCATTTGGCACTCTCAAGCATTCTCCAAAGCACTCTCTTTACTTTTCCCTATAACCACCTTCTCAAAAATCCCTTTTCCACCATTTTTGCACTTCTCCTTCATCAAAGTTTGGGGTTTTTGTGAGAGCACAACACTTAGGTCTCATTCATCAACATCCACAAAGAACTTTGCACTCATTTGAAGTCTCTCCACTCGAGCAAGTCATACATTCCACATTTTAGGGTTTTCGAAGCATGATTATATTTGAGAATGTTCGTTTAAGCATGGATTTTTAGTGCTTTTGATTTTTATGCATGAGTAAGTTAAATAATTGGTGTTTGGATCAGTTAAATTGTATGATTAAGGTCTGGAATGAAAGACATTGCATGTGGGTGGAGAATAGACTCGAAAATGGTTGATGTTGAAAAATTGATACTGATACCGTTGAGCGGTACCGTTGAGCACTAGGTCTGCAGATTATGGTTTTGCTGGTTTTTGCTGTGTAGGTGATGCTGAGGGGTCTTATTTTGCCCTTAACGCTGATTAGTGATGTGTTTAAACAAGTTTTGAGGTTTGCTAACACGTAATGAGTATATCTATGGTTTCATGAATTGTATTTGACGCAAGAATGACTTCTTCATCTGGAAAGAGGGTCAAAACCATTGGAAACAAAAGGAGAGAACCAGAGAGGTTCTATTCCAACAAGTTCCTCTCTAGAAGACATGAGCAACATCATCTCCTTGTCCATGATAGGAGACTCTTGATGGAACGAAGGACAGGGTGAATTTTGAACTTGGCTCCACAGTTTGGAGAGGAGATAGAAAGCAAACATTGGAAGAAATTGGCTACTTACACTGCACCTGCAAATATAGCAGTGGTAAAGAATTCTATACTAATGCTAGGGGTTTGAGAGATTCTCATGACAACTTAGAGAAGTATACAAGCTATGCTCATGGGAGGATTGTTAGGTATGACCCTGAGTCTATTAACAGGTTCCTAAACACGGAATGGACAGGTGTGCAGTGCCAGTTTGCAATTAATATGGAGGAGGGCACTGATTTTGATGATAATGCGAGCACTCTATGTGTGCCTGGAGGGCACTTTCACAGGAATAGTAGCGGTGCAGCTGTGCATATCAAGAGGACTAATATGATGCCCTTAGCACAATATTGGATGGCGTTTTCCCATGCTAATATCCAACAGTGTTCTCATGTCTCGAACATAATTGTTGCCAAAGCCATGTTCTTATACTGAGTGATGAGAGGAATGAATGTCAACATGGCCAAGTAATAGCAAATGAGATTATGACTTGTGCTATAACCAGAAACAAAAAGGCACCTTTGGGGCATCCTTCTCTTGGTACACACTTATATCAGCTAGCTGGAGTAGATGTTGCTATTCCACAATTGGAGAGGCCAAGAAAAGCTATTCCACCACTGGAGAAATGAGGTAGCCCAGCCAGTGCCTTAGAGACATACCAGGAGGAGAGCACCACAAGTTCATGGCCCAACTCATTATGTAGAGCCATTCTGGATGAGGGAGATGTATATGTCCATGATAGAGGCTAGGCTAGAGTCCATTCACATAGGGTAGGTGGCTGCAACAGAGATTATGATAGGGATGTATGATACACCCCTTGCACATAGGTGGACGATGGAAGAATTTAACAACATGGTGGCATGGCCAGAGGAACACGCACAGGGCAGTGGAGCTGGAGCAACTAAAGCTCCAGAGATGGAGGATGATGATGAGGATGATGCTTTTGAGGACGTTGAGGATGGATAGGAGGACTCTGATGATAGTATGGGTTGATATAGCATCTACTGATGGATGTTATAGTGACTAGAGGAGAATTTTTTCTTATCTTTTTGTAATTTGAACCTTATTTGTTTCTGGTTAGTAGTGTATGTTTTAATGTACTTGGTCTGATACTATATTTGATGTAGTGGTTTGACTTTTGATATTTGCATGATGGGTATTGCTTGATGATGCATGTTATTGATTGATGTTGAGATTGCATTATATGTTGAAATACAGGTGGGTGTTCACAAGCTGTGTGAACAGATGCATGATGATATTGTGATTGTGATTATGATGCTAAGCAGGGTATTTATCTGGGATGTTTGGAATAGTGATTGAGCTTATATGTGAGGTTTTGAACTCCATAGTTTTTGATAGAATGATTGCTATCTACTTGAAAGCATAAGTAATATTTCCCAGGTTTCTCTGATTGATTGAATTACATGTTTGTGTCATATCATCAAGGCCATTTTTTATTAGCCCTTTCTTAGCCAATGCATAAAATTTTTGTCTCAATTAAGAGGAACACCATGTGTTTTACCCTTTTTGAACCTAAGCCTTAAATAGAGTTGAAAACCCTTTTTGAAAATCTTCACCTTGAGTTAAGTTGAGAAATATTGTGTTGTATTGATTAAGGTTCAAGTTTGGGGTTGTTGGGAAAATTTAAAGAAAGATAAGCATTGAGCTATTGTGTTGAGCAAAGCATAGAAAGATGCAAACGATGAAAAAGATAGAAAAAATAGAATTAAAGATAAGCTCAATGCAAAGAAAAAGGAAAGTTGGGAATGTGTGAGATTGGTAAAAAGAGAGTTTGTGCTTGAACTATGAATGTTTGAATGATTCCCTTAACTCAAGGATTTTGTGATCTAGAAAAACCAATTTTTCTTGTTAACCCAACCTCATTATAAGCCTTGACAAAGTCCTTGTGATGACATGTGTGTGTGACGATGATTGATTGTGGTAAATGAAAGGCAATTTTGTTCTATGTGATATGTGGATAGTAGAGGGAAGGAGTGACCTTGAGAAACACTTGAGGGATTGAGTGATACACTTTGTCTGGTGAGGAATAATTTCTTGAATCTATGATTATATTTGTGCTTAGCTAAATGATCATTCATGAGAATAGCATCTGTTGGATATTATATGATTGTGTGAACACCATGATGAGCATTGAGAATTGAAGCATGTGTGCATCTTGACTAAATTTATTAATGAGCAGATTTGAGTGATTACTTGTCTTGAGAGAAAGAGCTTTTGAATGTGATTGAACCATTGTGATGATTGGTGAAAGACTGAGTTTCATTTGGTTTGCTTGAGGACAAGCAAAGTTCTAAGTTTGGGGTTGTGATAACGGTTTAAAAACCGTTATTTTTATACTTAAATTTGATACAAAACACACCCTTTATGACTTAGAAATTAGCTTGAAATCATGCATTTTGCTTAAGTTAGAGAATAAGAGAGTCAAAGGTGGTTTTCTTGGTTTTATGCTTGGTTTCCCTTGTTTTGGCAGGATTTGACAACACAATTTCTATATCAATCTAGTTTATATCAATCTAGTTTTTGATGATGACAAAACATTTCTTAATAACATGCATATGTTGTTTGTTGTTATTACATGTTCTTATGCAAATTGATTGTTATATCTGTGAACATGCTTATGTACTGTGTTACATGTTCCTATATTGATTAATTGATATATATGTGGAACTTGTATATATGTTTTATGTGCTATGTGCAATGCATCATTATATATGTTTTTCTGCACAAGTTTTAAAGCTGAAAACCACAAGCACTTTCATGAACTTATAACTATGTGCAAAGTTCTAGTGCAGTTGACTACATTATTAATGGATTCGACTATGCTAAAATCTTTGTACAAATTTTGAGAATAAGTGCTCTGTGAATTTTTGAGAAGAAAAGAATTTCAAAATGTTTTACATGATTGAAGTCGATTATGTGCATCACACATTCGACTGTATTAGTTATCTGATTTGAAATTTTGTTATGCTCTTGCACTCTAACGGCTATATTTTTAAAAGTTAGTTGAGCATTAATGTCTTGGTCAACTGTATTAAATGTGTTTTGTTTTTGGTTGACTGTATGCTACCAGGTTGACTGATTGTTATAACTGTCATAATCCAGTCGACTGAATTAGTAGCATAATCGAATGAGAATCTGTCTGATTAACATAAATCTATAAATTGGCTGAACACGAAGATGTTCAGGGACTTTTGATGAACTGACAATTTCACTTCTGTTTCAGATTGAATTCTCTGTTGTAAGAGCTCCAAGAATTCTCCAAGAAGACGGTGGTGATCTTTCTTGAAAGAGATTCAAAGGGAACTTCTCTGCCCACACAAAGATTGATCAGTATCAGCACAAGAAGGTGCTTTTGAGTTGATCACGTTCAAGCTTGGCATCCTTGAAGACTGCTGCATTGTTTTCTGGTTTGACATCCGTAAAGACTGCTGGTATTTGAACCTGTTGGTTACAGGGGATTGTTCACTTTGAGGATTATTCAAAGTGGTGTTGCAGATTGCAGAAGAGGGGATTCCTGCTGCAAGTCTGGTTGTATTGTTTTGCAACTATATTTTGGTTTTGGGTTAGAGAGGAGATTTATATTTTTGACATGGAGGTCTTCTATAAATTCCTTGTTGTAAAAACCGTAACCATTATAGTGCATTTGCTTCCTAGGTTGGAAGGACAATGGATGTAGGCATTGTTGGCCGAACCAGTATAAAAATTAGTGTTTCATTTTTTCTATCCCTACACTTTTACTTTGCTGTCGACTTTAATTTTCACGCAGTCAACTACGTTTTTCTGGTGCACATGATTTTTCATTACTTGCATTTCAAGAAAGTGTAAAAAGTTTAATACTCTGATTGCAAGACTGTGAAAAGATTTTGTTTTTGACAAAACACCAATTCACCCCCCCCCCCGTCTTGGTGTAAAAATGAAGCCAGCCTGTTTTCCAACAATTGGAACTAGAGCTGGTTTTCATAAGATATTTCAAAAACAAGTCGACTATGTTTTTCTGTGATTCGACTATATAAACTTGGGGATGGCTTCCAGTTTTCAAAATTTGGTGAAGGTGCTTCAACAAACAAACCACCTATGTTTGCTGGCGAAAATTATCCTTTTTGGAAAATTAGAATGCAAATCTTTCTTGAATCGCAAGATAAAGGAATTTTGGATGCCACTTTAAATGGTCCTTTTGTTCCTACAAAAATTGTTGATGAGAAAACTGTTTTGAAACCTTTTACTGAGTCGACTGTTGATGAAAATAGAAAATCTCAGTATGATATTAAAGCTAGAAATATTATTTCCTCTGCACTAACTATTTATGAATTTTTCAGGGTATCTCAATGCAAATCCGCAAAGGAAATGTGGGATGTTTTAGAGGTAACTCATGAAGGCACAGATGAAGTGAAGAGAGCTAGAAAGAATTCACTGATACAAGAGTATGAATTGTTCAGAATGAAAGCTGGAGAAAGCATCTATGATGTGCATAAACGATTCACTCATATTGTAAATCATCTCATTGTTCTCGGGAAGGTATTTGACAGAGAAGAGATCAATATCAAGATTCTGAAAAATGTGAACAGAAATTGGTAACCAAAAGTCACAGCAATCTCTGAATCCAAAGACCTCACAATGATGAACATGGCTACCTTGTTTGGCAATTTACGTGAACATGAATTGGAACTTGGTAGAATAAAAGATGAAGAAGAGATTGAAGAAAAGAAGTCCATAGCTCTGAAGGTTACAAGCAAGAACAACACAGAAACAGACATGGACGAGAAAGAACTGATGACCTTGATGGTAAGGAAATTTATTCGATTGTTAAATAATGAATATCAACTGACTAACCATGTAGGTCAAGGAAAAAAGAAAGGCTTTAGTACAAATGCTATCCAGTGTTACAAATGTGAAAAGGAAGGTTATATCAAACCTGATTGTCCTTATCTAAAGCCTAAGCAGAAACGAAAGAAGAGATTTCCTCAAGGCAGAAACATGAAAAGAAATGGAGCATACATTGCTTGGGAGAACTCAAATTTTGAAAGCTCAAAAGTGATGAAGATGGTGATCAAGAGGAGGAATCCAACATCTGCCACATGGCTGGAACATCAAGAGATGAAAGTGATAGCGATGAAGAATTTGAGAAGCTACCTATAGAAGAGAAGTATTAGCAACTTTTAGAGACATTCAGAGAACTGCATGTTGAAGCAATGCGACTGGAATACAAGGTTAATCGACTAAACTTTGAAAGAAGAGACTATGAATATAGAATTAACAACCTTGTTGCTGAAAATGAAAGATTAGAGAAAGAATTAAATGAAGCTTTGTTATCTGCTAAAGATATTGAAATTAAAAATGTTATTGTTGAAAAAGCTTGTGAAAATTGTCCTACTCATATTGAAAAGATTGATTACTTGACTAGTACTCTAGCTAAGTTTACTCAAGGAAAAGACAATTTAAATGTTGTATTAAAATCATCTGGCAGAGCTATATACAGGCAAGGAATTGGTTACAAAGCTCAATCTAACATAACCAATACTAAGAGATTTATTGATTTAAGTAAACCTGCTAGAAATGCATGTTTCTATTGTAATTGTGTTGGCCACACTGTTAGAAATTGTTATTACAGAAATGTTGTTGTTCCTAAAGGATTATATGTTTGAACACCAAAGGAACAAGTAACAAAGACTAACAATCATGGACCCAAAGTTAAATGGGTACCAACAACCAAAACTTAAACTGTTTTGCAGGATACATAGGAGATGTAATTGATCTCAAAGATGAGTCAATTATGGAATATATCAAAAATCTTGAGTATCTACAACTGGTAATACTGTATCAGATTGAATTCTCTGTTGTAAGAGCTCCAAGAATTCTCCAAGAAGACGGTGGTGATCTTTCTCGAAAGAGATTCAAAGGGAGGTTCTTCTGCGCACACAAAGATTGATCAGTATCAGCACAAGAAGGTACTTCTCTGTTGATCACGTTCAGACTTGGCATCCTTGAAGACTGGTGCATTGTTTTTCTAGCTTGGCATCCATAAAGACTGTTGGTATTTGAACCTGTTGGTTACAGGGGATTGTTCGCTTTGAGGATTGTTCAAAGTGGTGTGGTAGACTGCAGAAGAGGCGATTCTTGCAGTAAGTCTGGTTGATTGTTTTGCAGCTATATTTTGGTTTTGGGTTAGAGAGGAGATTTATATTTTTGACGTGGAGGTCTTCTATAAATTCCTTGTTGTAAAAACTGCAACCATTATAGTGCATTTGCTTCCTAGGTTGGAAGGACACTGGATGTAGGCATTGTTGGCCGAACCAGTATAAAAATCAGTGTTTAATTTTCTCTATCCCTACACTTTTACTTTACAGTCGACTTTACTTTTCACGTAGTCAACTACGTTTTTCTGCTGCATATGATTTTTCATTACTTGCATTTCAAGAAAGTGTAAAAAGTTTAATACTCTGATTGCAAGACTGCGAAAAGATTTTGTTTTTGATAAAACACCAATTCATCGTCCGTCTTGGTGTAAAAACGAAGTCAACCTGTTTTCCAACATTAAGCTGAAGTATGAAGGGGATGGAGGCAAGAGAAGAAGGAAAAGTGCTTAAAAGAAGAATCGCAGGCACTGTTGAGCGCTATAATATCGCTGAACGCCAGCCTCTTGAAGGACTTCTCTGGAAAACGCTTAAGCGTCAACCCTGAGGGGAAATTCAGTGCTGCAGCTACCGTTGAGCGGTACCGTTGAGCACCGCTGTCTTGGTGACTTCTCTGCCAGACGCTTGGTCGAAAACGTTGAGCGTTCTTCTCAAGTGCCGCACCTACCGCTGAGCCGTGACCCAGCGCTGAGCACTATACTTTTGGGCCTGGGCCAGTTTCTGCTGATTTTTAATGAATCATAAATAGATCTGGACGACCTAAATGGTGGATCTTTTGGCAGAAGAGACGCAAAAACACCTTTTTAACCCCTTGGAGGCGGATTTTGGATGTGGAAGCTTCAATCTACAAGTTCTAGGGTTTATCTTTCATTCTTTTCATTAATTTCATCTAGTTTCACCATGTCCATGGTGAACTAAACCCCCATTGTTGTAGGGGAAACAATGTAATCCTATTGAAACTCTCATATATTAAATTAATGCTTTATTCATATGCTTTATTTCATTAATTATTAGAGGTTTTCCTCTATTCTCTATGCATGCTTTGTTTAAGACATTATCTTTATGGACACATATGGGTAGATCTAGACATGGGGAAATTCTCTCGGGAGCAATATTACCTAGACATAGGGATAGGAGGACCGATTGCCTTTAAGCTTTTGTGCGAATGTAATGCATGAACAATTGCTAGGGAGACAAGACATTGTAATCTAGTAATTAGGAGTAGACTCTCTTGACCAAGACATTGGGATTAGGGTAAATTAGAAAGTGGCATTAACATTAATGAAAAAGTAGAATTCGTAAATATATGAGAGTGGATTAGGATAAGTTGGAAACCCCAACAACACAATTCATCCATATCATTCAACTGCCAATTGATGAATCTTTGCATGCATATTTAACTTTAGTTTTTGCATTCTAAACACCAATTTTCGTTATTCAAGTCATAAATAATCAACAAATCACACAAAAGTCTAGGCCAATGAGTCTCTAGGGAAACGATACTTGGTCTTACCACTTATTATTACTTGATACGATTCGGTACACTTGTCGGTGTCTTAACACTGGGACATCATCCCAACAGTTAATGACAATAGAGACATGTGTTTTTGCCAACATTCCCAATTAACTCCTAATTTTTTCTGCATCTAACCCACTAGGAGCACCCGATCGAGGATCAATCTCCACAGTTAACTTCTCCTCCGCAACCCGATGGGATGTGACATCAGGCAACCGAGTCACAGATCTAGAGCTCGTCATACCTGTTTACAAAGTATTAGTAAATTAAAGTTATAACAGACAAACTAAATAAATTATATAAGTAATTAAAACAATAAAAAGACACTTATTTCTCCCATATGCCTTTGTTGTGTTCACATCGAATTGCTTGTATTTCATCGGGTACATCATCAACCTTATTTTCAATGGTTCTTAATGAGAAGGAGCTTGTCTCAAGTAAATCTAGAGAGTTTTCATCATCTGTTGTGTGCATGGCTCTGCCTGCCAATACCACTGACCATTTATGATTCACTAGGTTAGTGACAAAGAATATTTGTCTTGGTTGACTATACATAATAAATGGTTCATCCGTATAACCCATTTTGTTAAGATCCACCGAAGTGAATTTGAGGTCCTCTGTTACCACACCCGAATTACTATCAACCCATTTATACTTGAAAACTGGAACTCTAAAAGTCACATAATCAACTTCCCAAATTTCTTGTATTATTCCAAAATAACTCATTAATGTTGTAATTCGATTCTTATCCTTAGAATTGGAAAATGTACAGCCTCAGCTTGTAGGGTAACTCCACTTTTTTGAACTCTACTTTTATCAACTTCCTCCTTTGAATAGTGTAAGTAATTGTTTATATAATAGCTGTCGAAAGTGATCACATTAGTGTTAGGTCCACGAGCTAGTCTCAATAGATTTGCAGAAACATTTGGAGTCGCGTGTTGAATGATCGGCAAGTGTACCGAATCGTACAAGTAATATAAAATGGTAAGACCAAGTATCGAATCCCAAGAGACTCTCGACACTAGACAGTCGTGTGATAACTCGATTAATTAAGACTTAAAAGAAACGAGATCATTGGTTTAGAATGCAAATACAGAAAATTAAATATGAATGCAGTGATGATCAATTGCAGAGTAACACATCGATGAACGGATGATGTTTGTAATATGAGATGAATATGTTGTTGGGGTTAGATTTCACCAAGTTCACTCTCATGTACGTAAGAATTCTCCTTCTTCATTAATGTCAACGTCACTCGCTAATTTACTTAAAACCTGATGTCTCAGTGAAGAAAGCTTTTCCTTAATTACTAGTTTACAATGTCTTGTCTTCCTAGCAACTAATTCTACATTAAGATTAGGAGCTTAAGACGACAAAGACTCATAGCCCCACCCCTGAGAAATACTGCTCTTGGGAGTAATTCTACAAGAACCTGAATAGTAAGGAACCTCTCGACACTCTTGCAATTCATACATCATGCTATGAATGAGTTAAACAAAGCAGCATTGATCACAGAAGAAATACCCTAACAATTAATAAAAGAAGCATATATTATTCAAATACATGAGAGTTCACAAGGTTACATAATCCCTCAACAACAAATAGAAGTTAGTTCACTATAGACATGGTTAAACTAGATGAACAATGGAGAAGAATGAGATAGAAAAACCCTAAAAGTTGAAGATTTAAGTTCTCGCATCCAAATCCGCCTTCAGAGAGTGGAAGAGTGTGTTGTTGCGCCTCCCTTGCCAAAAGATACAAAACCTAGGGCATCTGGGTCCTTTAAATAGAGCGAAATAAATACATAAACAAGGCCCAGGCCCATGTCACTGGCGCTCAACGCCCCACTTAGGGCACCCAGGCGTGCTGCAATACTAAACATGGCGCTCAACTTCACTCAGAGGGCAAGCAGGCGTGGTTCTTCAAGAAAAGTGGCGCTCAGTGCCCCAAAAAGGGCGCCCAAGCGATGTGCGGCAGCTTCTGGCACTAAGGCTCCAAAAAGGGCACTCAAGCTTCGTGCGTTCCTCCTTTCTGGTGCTTTTCCAGGCCTTTCTAAGCTCCATCTCCTTGGCACTTCAACTCTGCTTCCCATATTATCTCATTTCCTGCCAAAACAAGAGAATTTAGTCATAAAATTGTTAAGTTCAACCTCAACTCTCTTATTCACACAACTTAATAGAAAATCATGATTTCAAGCAAGTTTCTAAGTATGAAAGGGTGCATTTAGTATCAAAATAACATCACTGGTAACTGTATTTTCAACCGTTATCACAACCCCAAACTTATAACTTTGCTTGTCCTCAGGCAAAACAAAATGTAACTCAGCTTTTCAAAATTATGACTACAATGGCTCAACATTTTTAAAAACTTTTTCTTTCAGGACAAGTAATCACTTCTTCCAACTCATCATGCAAATGTCATTTTTTCTTTTCTCTCTTCTTTTTCCAACTCAATTTTTTTTTCTCTTTCTTCTCTTCCCTCTTTTTCTTTTTCTTTCTCCCTCTCTTCATTGTTTTTCTCCTCTTTTCTCTCACTCTCCTGTTTTTCTCTCTTTCTCCACACTTGCAATAGCCTAACATTCTTCTTTGGGGTTAACTTCAGTATTAGCCCCAAAGTCTTTGAAAGGCATCTCCTTCGATTGTTTGACTATCTGACCAATCTGTATCTCCAAGTTCCTAATAGCAGTGTGTGTGCTTTCCTGGGTGGACAGAGTTGCCTGCATGAATTGTTGGAGGGTTTCCTCAAGCCTTGTGGTTCTATCGGTCAAAGAGGGTTGTTGCTGCCACTGTTGATGTTGCTATTGTGGTGGCCTATTGAATTGCCCACAAGTTGCCCAAATTGACCATGTCCATTGCTTGGGTGAGATTTCCACCCTTGGTTGTAATTATTGGGCGGAACTGGTTGCCCATGTAGTTTATGTTACCAATGAGGAGCATTGGTAAATCTTGAAGTAAATTGTTTTGATGATGCTACAAGAAGTTTAACCTGAAGAAGATATTTGAGATATTTTAAAAGCAATTTGTAGAATATGAATGTAGTAGGAAAGTCCTCAAAATTTATAAAACTTGTATTTTGATAATGTACTGAAATAATCGATTATGAGGAGCAATAATCGATTATCATGAGTCTTTCAGGAATAATGGATTATCACTCCAAATAATCGATTATCAAAGGTCTGTTTCTAAAACTGCCTAAGTTATTTTTGAAAAACCTATAACGGACTTGAATAATCGATTATCACTTACAATAATTGATTATTACTGGCAGTAGGGACTTGACCTTTGATATTCAGACTGGCTGGTTATATATTGGACTTCTGAGAATTTCAGAAGTAACGTTGCTGAACAGAAAGCTATTAGAGAATATTGTTTGTCAGAGGAAGTTCTCAAAAGCTATAGTTCAAGTTCACTTGCTTGGTCTCGTGAATAGGAGAAGCTCGCGTTTCGTGTGTCGATAGTCGGAGCATTTCTCTTCGAGTTAGCAAGGTGCTCTGCCTGGTCTCGTGAATAGGAGAAGCTCTTGTTTCGTGTCTCGATAGTCAGAGCGGTTCTCTTCGAGTTGGCAGAGTGTTCTTCTTTTGGTTCGTTCATCGAAGGAAGGTTTAATCATATTTTTATTCATTACTGTTGTAATCTAAAAAGCTGTTTTTAGTGAAACTGTTAATCACTTTTTATAGTGATTAACAACTGGACGTAGATTCTTTTAAACCGAACCAGTATAAAAATTACTTGTTTGATTTTTCTACTCCCTACACTCTTTAATTTTATTTGCACATCAACTGTTCGACAAATTTTCTCTTAGAAAATTTATTTCTGAAAACTGATAATTTTAATTTAAAAAGTGACCGAACACGCTTTCCGCTACTTTAAGTTTTATTCCGTTGCGTTATACTCTCTAGCTGATACCAACCAACAATTGTGATAAAAGGTTTGATAGTTTTTCTAAATTTTCGAAAATGGACGGTCACAATCAAAATTTGTATATGCTGAGGGTGCTTCTATTAACAGACCACCACTTTTTACTGGTGATAATTATGCGTTCTGGAAAGTTAGAATGAAAATTTTTATGGGGTCTGTTGACAGAGGCATCTAGGAAGCAGTACAAAACGGTCCTTTTATTCCTAAAAGCACAGTTGATGGTGTAGAGGTAGAAAAAATCATATTTTGATTGGACCGTTGAGGAAAATAGAAGTTCCCAATTTGATATTAAGGCTCAGAATATAATTTTATCTGCACTAACCATTGATGATTTTTTCAAATTTTCTGTTTATAAAAGTGCACAGGAAATGTGGAAATTTTTAAGACTCACTTACAATGAAGTCATAGATGTGGACAAGTTAACATTGTCGGACTCAAGCTCTACATCAAGCTCCTCAAGCTCAAGTGATTCTAATGAGCAAGAAAATCTATGCTTGATGGCCAACGATAAATCATCTGAAAGACAAAACTTAAAAGAAAAGAAGGAAAATTAAGGCTCCTCTTCAAGCTTCAAATGTTATGGATGTGGTGAAAGAGGACATGTGAAAGCTGATTGTTCAAGCAAAAAAACAAGTAAAGAAAGAAAAGCAAAGAAATCTCACAAAAAGAAGAAGGCCTACATTGCATGGGAGGATAATGC
This sequence comes from Vigna reflexopilosa, assembly GCA_027742785.1. Classification (NCBI taxonomy): domain Eukaryota; kingdom Viridiplantae; phylum Streptophyta; class Magnoliopsida; order Fabales; family Fabaceae; genus Vigna; species Vigna reflexopilosa. The sequence continues at coordinate 22,436,032 of CM050921.1, forward strand.
ATCAAGCACCTGTAGTTCAAGTGATTCTGTTGAAGAAGAAAACCTATGTTTGACAGTTGCTACTGATGACACCGCAAGCCAAGTAAGTTGCTCTAGCCTTGACACCAGTGAGTTTGATTTACAAAAAGCTTTTCTTGAATTGTTAAATGAATCTGAGAAATTAGATGCGGATCATAAACATTTGAAAAATGAATTAAGGAATTGAAATTAAAATGTGATAATTTTATTGATGAAGAAGTTGTTTTAAGAAACAAAGTTAGTAATCTAGAAACTAAATTGTCTAAATCAAATAAAATTGTACATCCTGTTGAATGCCTTTCATGTAAGAGTCACATGTTTGACATATATATTCTTGAAAATTTGCTTGCTAAAGCCACTAAATCTATTTCACATGTTCAAAATGGTTTTAGAAAGAAAAATGTTAAAAACAAGAACATGAATCAACATAGGAAACCTCAATTTAAAAGAACTCGTAGAGTTTGGGTTGAGAAGGGGACTTTTGTGAAAAACAAGGTGCATGATGTTTGTTGTTTTTATTGCATGAAAAAGGGGCACACTTCAAACAAATGTAACATTAAACATTTTGGAGTTCCAAATGGAAAATATGCTTGGATTCCTGTCATAAAGTAATATGTCTCTGACCTCAAAGGACCCAAATAGGATTATGGGTACCAAAATTGTATTGTTTTACTTTGCAGGTTAAGTTTTTCAAAAGGAGAAGAGAACTCTAATATTATTCTACTTTTGAAATTGATGATCCAAGTCCAAAAGCAAATTCATCAAGTGATATCCAAAGCTTTGAATCGAGCACCAAGTGATTGAGCTAAGTGTTGTTTAAACTGTGTTGTTGCGTTTTGTTCTTTTTGATCTTATATTATTTGATTACTGTCATATTCATTTATGTTTAAGCAAATGATATGTTCATCACTGATTCATTCATCCTGTGGTGTGTTCTTGTTTGTTTACACACTTTAATCAGTGAAATTCATCTATTTGAGACATTCATTTGTTAAATTTAATCTTTGTTATGTTTAGTCATGTGCATTGTTATTTCAATGATTTGTTTTTAAATTATAAATTGAATCTGTGCTTAACTGATTTAGTATTCAATTTCATGAGTACTTTGAAGTTAGCCTTGGTTGAACCTTTTGTCAACTTAAATGAGTTGGCTGATAGTTTTCTATCGCCATTTTTGAATGATTAAGACATTTGATGATTAATTTAACAATTTTGTTTCAAAGCTGTTTATGTGGAGATTTGTTTTTAAGTTCAAATGCATATCATATGAGCTGTGATAATAAACATTGAGAACTTGGATGCAATAAATGAACTGATCAAATTTGCATATTTTTTATGTAAATTATTTGATTTAAAAACTATTGAAAGATAAAATCTAAAACAGCTTTTGTGTTTGAATTTTTGTATATGTTTTTTTGATATGCACAGCTGAATTAATGGGGTTGAACAGATTGAGATATGAGAGTGCATGAATCATAGTTGTTGTTTGGGAAGTTATTAATTTGTGCTGTCAAAATTAGTTTTTGAACTGATTATGTTAGAAAAAATGCTTTCCTGTTAAAACTAGAGCAACTGTGATGTAATCACATTCATTTAAGCTATTGTTGCTTTCATTATAGTTTAAAAATTGATTGCAGAATCATTGATTTCTTATTCGTATGAAAAATGATTGTTGATTTCAATGAATTAATTAAGTCTGATAAAAGTCGAATTTGATTTGCTAAAGAATCACTGAAACTAGTTTGGAATTGAAAATACAAATCTGAACTGGCTTATAAGCATCTCTCCATTGTTTTGGATTGAAAAGATCTTAAAATATTTTTCCGAATCTGTTTTTTGAGTTTAAGAGAAATTTTTGTTTGACATCTTATGACATGATCTTGTGATACCTGGTATCCATTTGAGGGGGAGATATATAAGGGTGTTAGATATCTTGTTATTTATCTATACATTGGTATTTCATCATGTATTTGCCTCTCATTTTATAAACTTTCAAATTTTATAAATTGCATCTTTCTTTTTTGAGGATGAGCCATTTAAGGGGATGTCTAGATTCTATGAACTTAGGAGAGAGTTGGGAGTGTTAGTTATGTCCTAGGCTCAAAATTACTAAAATTTTCACAATTTTCGTAAGCTTGGCGCTTTTAATCGATTATCACACGAGCGTAATCGATTATTTTTGGCTTTGGCAAAAGCCTCTAATCGCAGATAATCGATTATTTCATAGAATAATCGATTATTTAAACTCAAACTCAATTCTGGAAAATTATGAACAGATAATCGATTATCTTAAGGCATAATCGATTATTTTGCAATTTCTGGAAAGTGACTGATAAACAGATAATCAATTATCTCTAGCAATAATCGATTATCACACAAACAGTTTCAAAAATAAAGTCGTTGGAGAGACCCATAAGGCTATAAACGGCCATAAACGGCTAGTTTTTCCATTTTTCTTATAAATAGCCCCCTATAATCGATTAATGGTCACTTCTTTGCACCCAGAAACCTCCAAAATCAGATCTGAAATAGATTTCTTCATCTTTCTCAAAAGTTTCCTTTCTTCTTCAAACTTTCCATGGCTGAATCCAGAAGAACCCGTAGAAGAAATGCTGGTGCCTCTTCTTCTCAACCACGTCCTACAACCATTGATGGGTGGATTTTGGATCAAGAAAAGCATGCGGATTATGTAAATTCTTGGCAAGAGAGGCGAATCATGGCGGTAATGTAATTTCGTCTTGACTTTTATCGTTTCTATGGATTTCAATTTTCGGATCTTTTTGCTGGTCAAGGTCTCACACATTTAGTGGAGCAAAAAGGTTGCATTTATCCCGATCTCATAAGAGTCTTCTATTTTAATTTGAGATATCGAGACGATATTATATCCACCAAAGTGAAAGGCGTCCGCATAATTTTGGATGATGATGTGTGGACCAACGTTGCTCAACTTACCATCTGGGATGATGCTGTGAAAGTTCATCTTGCAATTCCAGACTTCAACCGATTGTTGGCTTTTCAATCTTTCTTACGCGATCCTGAACAACAGACCAACCGTAGGCAACTGCTTGTTGGTGGTTTCAAGGTTAAAGAGAGGATGATTCATTATTTGATTGTATGGATACTGTGTCCTAGAGCAACCAACCATGCCCAATGCTCTGAGCAGGATCTGCTTCTTCTGTATGGGATCTTAAATCACATACACATTGATTGGCCTCCTCTTATTGCTGACACCATGGTAAAAGCTAAGAAATCTCATTCCTATCATTTTCCTTATGCTCTTATCATCTCTAGAATTCTAGAATACAAAGGTGTTAATGTGGAAGGAGAACATGTTCAAGCACTTCAAGCTATTGGTTCTGAAATTGGAGACACCACTTTTCGCCAAATGGGATTTGTTACTCGGGGAAATGCAATTATTCATAAAGATGATGATCATTCAGATGCTGGTGAAGAAGATGACATGGATACTCACATGGCAGAACCAGTTAGTGTTGCTGCTCCTTCTTATGCTCGTCCATCTAACATGCCCTCAACCTCCTCACTTACCATGGAAGAACATTTTGCTAGATTGTCTAAGCAATTAGAGGATTTAAGTCTAGCACAGAAAACTCACTTTGAAGAAATTTATGAGTGGCAGCAAGCTCATGACGAATACGTGGTTGATCAATTTCTTAATCTTGATGTTCGCCTAACCAACATTGAAACTCATCTAAACATTCCACCACCTGAGAGATCCCCTAGCCCTGAGTTTTAAAGATAGGTTTCTATGTTAGTATGTGTTGTTGTTTGATTGTTGATGCTTCTATGTTTTGTTGCTAGTATGTTTCTCTTTATAATGTTAATGTACTCCTTTCTTTTATGAATAAAATGATATTTTGTTTTTCATACATACATTGTTTAATTAACGGGGAAATCATATTAACGGGGAGCTTTGTTAAATTGATCTTTTTGCTTATGATCAAAAAGGGGGAGAAGTATAATAAAAGGGGAGAAGTATAATATAAGTTGATACAGGTATTACTAACTCAATTATTGTCTGTTAGCTTTGTATGTTTTGCAGGAAGGCCAAGGTTGCTTTTAAAACTTGAATTTTTTATCATCATCAAAAAGGGGGAGATTGTTACCAATGAGGAGCATTGGTAAATCTTGAAGTAAATTGTTTTGATGATGCTACAAAAAGTTTAACCTGAAGAAGATATTTGAGATATTTTAAAAGAAATTTGTAGAATATGAATGTAGTAGGAAAGTCCTCAAAATTTGTAAAACTTGTATTTTAGATAATGTACTGAAATAATCGATTATGAGGAGCAATAATCGATCATCATGAGTCTTTCAGGAATAATCGATTATCACTCCAAATAATCGATTATCACAGGTCTGTTTTTAAAACTGCCTAAGTTATTTTTGAAAAACCTATAATGGACTTGAATAATCGATTATCACTTACAATAATCGATTATTACTGGCAGTTGGGACTTGACCCCTTTGATATTCAGACTGGCTGGTTATATATTGGACTTCTGAGAATTTCAGAAGTAACGTTGTTGAACAGAAAGCTATTAGAGAATATTGTTTGTCAGAGGAAGTTCGCAAAAGCTATAGTTCAAGTTCCCTTGCATGGTCTCGTGAATAGGAGAAGCTCGCGTTTCGTATGTCGATAGTCGGAGCGGTTCTCTTCGAGTTAGCAAGGTGCTCTGCCTGGTCTCGTGAATAGGAGAAGCTCGCGTTTCGTGTGTCAATAGTCGGAGCGGTTCTCTTCGAGTTGGCAGAGTGTTCTTCTTCCGGTTCGTTCGTCGAAGGAAGGTTTAATCATATTTTTATTCATTACTGTTGTAATCTAAAAAACTGTTTTTAGTGAAACTGTTAATCACTTTTTATAGTGATTAACAACTGGACGTAGATTCTTTTGAATCGAACCAGTATAAAAATTACTTGTGTGATTTTTCTACTTCCTACACTCTTTAATTTTATTTGCACATCAACTATTCGAAAAATTTACTCTTAGAAAATTTATTTCTAAAAAATGACAATTTTAATTTAAAAAGTGACCGAACACGCTTTCCGCTACTTTAAGTTTTATTCCGCTACGTTATACTCTCTGGCTGATACCAACCAACAGTTTAGTTTTTGATTAAGGTTCTCAGGCACTGCATATTGACCATTAATATGGTCACAACCACATAGCTCACAGAGTTGTTGATGAACCTGTGCCACATTCTGAAGTTCTTTTTGTGGCTACAACATTCTTTTTTTCAAGATCTCCAATTGTTGAGTGATGATCTTGTTCTAGGCAAGCAAGGAATCATTGGATTGTAATTGTAGAACTCCCTTAGGTTGGGATGGAGTTCCTCTTTCACTATGCATCTCATTATCATTGGTAGCCATATTTTCAATCAACTCATAGGCTTCATCAGGGGTCTTGCATTTGATATTGCCTCTAGCTGAGGCATCCAACATTAATTTAGTTTGTGTCCCAAGACCTCCAAGGAAAAGAATGACTATCATTCCATCATCAAAACCATGGGTAGGCATCTTTTTTAGCAGGCTTATGTATATATCCCATGCCTGTCCCAAGGTTTCCTCCATGCCTTGCCTAAAAGAAGAGATCTCCTGCTTTCCCTTGTTGATTTTTGATTGTGGGAAGTATTTCTTCAGGAACTTTGTAACCACATCTTCCCACCTAGTGAAACTGTTCTCAGGAAAAGAGTTCAACCATAATTTAGCATTACCTCCAAAAGAAAAAGGGAATAGGCTCATTTTTATAGCCTCATCTGGTACCCCATTTATTTTCACAGTGTTGCATATCTCATTGAAGGTGGTCAGGTGTCAGGTGCTCATATGGACTTTCATGAGACAGTGACTTTCATGAGACAGTCCATTAAATTGGTTGCTCTTCACAAGGTGGATCAAAGCAAGCTTCATCTCCATATTTGCAGCGTTGACCCTTGGCTTTGCAATGCTGTTAAAATGATGAGGGACAACAACTGTTGTATAATCTGCCAAGGTGCGCCTGCTAGCATTGTTTTTCGCACCTCCTTCACCAGTTTGGGAAGCCATTGAAATTTTCTCTAGAGAAGGTTCTCTAGATAATATATTCCCTTTTGGCCTCCTGTTGGTCTCAAGTCCTTCAAGAAGAGGTTCAGAATTTATATTGCTTCTAGTTCTCACACTATCCTGCATAAACAAAACACAAAACCCTAGAGAATATTGTTTAGCACAAGAATAAAAAGAAAATAAGAATAGAACCCAAATTAAAAATTAAAAATTAAAGATAGGAAAAAAAAATTCAAAGTGAAAGTTAATCAAGAATCACACAAAGAGAATAGTTTAAACCATGAGTCCCCGGCAACGGCGCCAAAAACTTGTTGGGTTGAATCGGCAAGTGTACCGAGTCGCACAAGTAATATAAAATGGTAAGACCAAGTATCGTATCCCAGAGGACTTTCGGCGCTGAACAGTTGTGTGATAACAAGATTAATTAAGACTTAAAAATAAAAAGAGATCATTGGGTTTGGGCAAAAATAATAAATAAAATAAAAATGCAATTGATCAATGGAAAAGGCGCACAAAGATCAACGGAGGTTGATTTATATTAGATGGGTATGTTGTTGGGGTTAGATTTCACCAAGTTCCCTCTCATGCATATAAGAATTCTTCTTTATGCATTAATGCCAACGTCTCTCACTAAATTACCTAAACTCGACCCCTCGGTGAATAAGCCTGTCCCTAATTGCCAGTTCATACAATTCCTAGCATTCCTGGTAAAAAGATGTGAAGAACAAGAGATTAAGACGACCAAGATTCATACTCTCATCCTTGAGAAATATAACCCTTAGGAGTAATTCAATAAGAACCTGAATTGTCAGGAACTCCCAGCACTCATGCAATTCATAAATCATGTTATTGTATAAGCAAGCATAGAAACTGATGAATTACTCTAACAATTAATGAAAAAGCATATGGAATTAAGAATCAATTCAAATACATGAGAATTTACAAGGTTACATCATCCCCCAACAACAAATAGAAATTAGTTCCTCATAGACAATTTGGAACTCTATGAACAATGGAAGAAAGAATGAGAATGAAAGCCTAAGAATTAGGAAAAGAGTGTATTGTTATGCTCTTCTCTGCCAGGGATGCAAAACCTAGAGCCCCATGGTCCTTTAAATAGTGTCAGAGGAATGCCAAAATAGGGTCCGGACCAAAAGAATCAAAACAAAGAAGAAATGGGGCCCGGTCCACGAAAGTCGACACCCGGGCGGTCTAGGAGGACGCCCGGGCAGTTAGAATAGCTCATGTAAGGCGCAAACGTCGAATTTGGCCGCCCAAGCTTCGAGGGCCCACCGCCCGGGCGTCGAAGGCCACCGCCCGGGCGGTGGACGTCGATTTTGATCGCCCAAGCTTCGATTCTGGTCGCCCAAGCTTCGTGTTTTCCCTCCTTCAAGTGCCTTTTTATGCCCTTCTAAGCTCCATCTTCTTGGCTTTTCATATCTTCTTCCAGTATTACCTCAATCTTTGTCAAAACAAAGGGAATTAGTCATAAATCCATTGAAATCAACCTCAACTCTTTTATTCACACAACTTAATGAAAAAGCATGAGTCCAAGCAAGTTTCTAAGTGAAAAAGGGTGTCTTTAGTATCAAAATTGCATCCCATATAACGGTGTTTTAAACCATTATCACCACCCAATTTTTTGGTATCTTCCGCATAATTTCATTTAGCAGATAAACATCCTTTGGAGTTAGCTTGACCAGATTAGGTCTTCCTGGCAATAAAATATGTCCAATGATAAGTGCAACGACCTTCTCTTCCTTGTTAAGCCATTTGGACAAGAATCCTTTCTCCTTTTTGTATCTCCCACGGCATCTTATGCAATCCTTAAACATTTTTGTCTTCCTAGTCCTTCTGTTTTGTAAGCAGTCAGGTTGATGAGACAAACGACCTTCATCGTTCAGACCGGCAATCTTTAACCATGTATCATTATTGATTACAATGTCTACTCCTTTCACACGAGAATGAACATTGTTGTCCACTTCCTTGATATTATTGTAGAATACTTCAACCAAATCAGGGTAGCAGTCAACCTTCATTTGAGTTAAGGTGTCTAGGCCTTGAAGGCAGAATTTTTCAGGAAAGGCGAATCTCTCTTGACTGAACAGAGACAATTCAATTGTTTCATGTTTAACAACCTTCTTGAACATTCCTAGCCCCAGAAATCATTATCTGACATTGTCATCACTAATCCACCGTAAAGGATTAGCTTCTTGTATTGCAGACATAGAAGGTTTTCCAGAAAGAGATGAAGAGGCAACCATATTCAGTAGTGTAGAACCTTCTTTTATCAGAATAAGGGGTTTCTTTTTAGAGTGCATGAACCAGGGGCATACCAGACACCTATATACGTACAGGCGCGAACATACCAAGGAAGGACATATTTAAAAATTCAAAAATTTTGTAAACCCAAAACAGAGGTTTTAAGTCAATTTGATTAAAATGAAAGTTGACTCATGTAACAGACAGAGTTTTCAAAAACAGAGTTATACAAGTAAAGACATATAATCAAATAAGTTCATAATCAAGTCGACTAAGGTTCGTAAAATCTGCTTTTCAAAACAAATCAATCATTCAGGCATACAGACAATCATGCACACAATTAGACATCAAATAATCAATCAATTAATGCATGATACACTGAGGTAATACATGTTACCAGTTGTAGATACTCAAGATGTTTGTAATAGCCAATGTAGTTCATCCTTGAGTTCTCACTGCACCTCCTTGCATCAGATTGCTATCCTGTAAAACAACTCAATTTTTTTGTTGCAGGTACCCATTTTACTTTGGGTCCTTAATTGTCAGTTTTAGTTAGTTGTTCCTTTTGGTTTCCATAGATACAATCCTTTAGGAATACCAACAATTCTATAATAACAATTTGTAACAGTGTGACCAACACAATTACAATAAGAACAAGCTCGCTTAACAGGCTTGCTTAAATCTGAAAATTTTCTTGTATTGGACCTATTAGATTGAGCTTTATAGCCTATTCATTGTCTGTAAATAGCTCTACCATAAGACTTTAATACAGCATTTAAATTGTCTCTACCTTGAGTGAATTTGTCTAGCGTGCTAGTGAAGTAATCTATTTGCTCAATATGAGTAGGACATTTTTCACAAGCTTTTTCTACTGTAACAGTCTCAATTTTAACTTCATTGGCATACATTAAAGCATCATCTAGATATTTCTGTAATTTCTCATTATCAGCCACAAGGTTATTAATTCTATGCTCATAATATCTTCTCTCAGAGTTAAGTCGATTAACCTTGTATTATAGTCGCATAGCTTCAACATGGATTTCTTTGAATGCTTCAATCAGCAGATCATACTTCACCTCTAGTGGTTCATTCCCAACATCTGCATCACTGTCATAACCATCCCATGTTCCTATAGCAATATAGAATATATTTCATTCTTCTTCATGATCAGCATCTTCATCACTTGATGCATCAGAATCACTGTTTTCCCAGGCAATGTAAGCTCCTTTGTGCTTTCTATTTTTGTCCTGTGGAAACCTTCTATTGGCTTTCTGCTTTGGCTTTAATTCTGGACAATCTGGTTTGATATGTCCTTCTTTGCCGCACTCGTATCATTGGACAACATTGGATCTTAAGTCTTTCTTTGCTTTGCTGTGACCTGCATGGTTAAAAAGTTGACTATCATTTTTCATAAATCGACTAAACTTTCTTACCATCATGGTCATCATTTCTTTGTCGTCCATCTCTGCATCTGAGTCATACTCTGACTTTCAGGCCTTTTTTCTTGTAGCTTTCAGAGCAATGGACTTCTTTTCTTCAATCTCTTCTTCATCCTTCAACCTTCCTAGTTCTAACACATGTTCTCTTAACTTGCCGAACAAGGTAGCCATATTCATGCTTGTAAGGTCTTTGGATTCTGAGATTGCAGTGACTTTTGGTTCCCAGCTTCTCTTCAGACTCTTTAATATCTTAATATTGATTTCCTCTCATACACTTTGCCAAAAACCATAAGGTGATTTACAATGTGTGTGAATCTTTTCTGGACATCATAGATTGTCTCTCCAGCCTTCATCCTAAAAACTTCATACTCTTGAATCAAAGAATTCTTCCTTGCTCTCTTTACTTCATCAGTGCCTTCATGTGTGATTTCCAAGAGATCCCACATCTCCTTGGCAGATTTGCATTGAGATAACCTGAAAAATTCATCAACAGTTAGTGCAGAGGCAATGATATTTCTAGCTTTGACATCATATTGTGCTTTTCTATATTCATCTTGAGACCACTCAGAAAAAATTTTCAAAACAGTTTTTCCATCAACAGTATGAGTAGGGTCAAAAGGACCATTCAAAGTTGCATCCTAAATTCCTCTATCCACGGATTCATGAAATATTTGCATTCTGATTTTCCAAAAAGGATAATTTTCACCAGCAAATAGAGGTGGTCTGTTTGTAGATCCACCTTCACCAAAAGTTTAAAAATTGGAAGTCATCCCCAAGTATATAGTCGATTCAAGAAAAACAGAAGTCGACTAGTTTTTCAAATATAATATGAAAACCAGCTCTGATACCAATTGTTGGAAAACAGGTTAGCTCAGTTTCAACACCAAGAGGGGGGTGAAATGGGGAGGTTTCAAAATCAGAGTCTTTTTAAAATCTTTTTCACAAAGTAGAAACCTTTGCACATTTCTTGAATTGCATGTAATGAAATATTTAAGTGCAGCGGAATTACTAAGTAGACTACGAAAACAGTAAAGGCGACTGAATTTAAAAGTGTAAGGATAGAGAATTCAAGCAGGTTTTTATACTGGTTTGGCCTTGATGCCTACATCCAGTGTCCTTCCAATCCCAGGAAGCAAATGCACTATAATGGTCACGAATTTTACAACAAGGTTTTTATAGAGACCTCCACGTCAAAAATATAAAACACCTCTCTAACCCTCTAAACAAAATATAGGCGGAAACACACAAGATATCCCTTCTTCTGCAATCTTCAGCCCACTTTGAACAATCCTCAAAGTTCCAGACTCCACGAGTCTACCCCCTGTAATCACAACAGGTACAATAGCAACCAATGAATGGTAACATGAGCCTTGATCAACCAAAGAACATTAAATTGTGCAGATAATGATCAAGCAGTGAGCACAGCAGAATTCTCCTTCAGATCCTCTTCAAAAAATGATCTCCACGGTCTTCTTGATGAGTTCTTGGAGCACTAAATCACAGAGAAACAATCTGAAACAAAATATGAAATTGTCAGTTCTTCCAAAAGTTCTCTAAATAACTCAAGTCTCGTCTATTTATAGATTTTCATAAATCAGACGCTCTTGTAGTCGACTAAACTACTAAATGACTCGACTGTCCCCTGATAGTTATAACAGTTAAGTCAAACTAGTAGCAGTCAAGTCAAATAAATTAATTCCACATTCAATACATTTGACCTTCATTCAATGCTTAACTAACTTTTAAAAATACAACTGTTACTATTCACAAGCATAACAGAATTTCAAATCAAACAACTAACAAAGTCGAATGCAAAGCTCACATAGTCGACTTTGACACATCTGCACATATTGAAATTCTTTTCAATGTAAAATCTCATATAGCACTGTATTTGAAAATTTGTGCAAAGTCTTTAGTCTTAGTCGATTCAATCAATGATGAAGTCGACTCGGGACTTGCAGATTTGCCACACAATATAAGTTCATCAAAGTGCTTGTGGTTTTCCTTTTCCAAAACATATGCAATCCAATCACAATAGATGTAACATATATCAGAACAGTGAATATGCATTCATATATCAAGATCAACACAAAACATGTTCAATAAGATATTAATCAAATAACAACAGAACATGTAACACATCAACAATACATGTGTTATTAATAATGTGTTGTCATCATCAAAAACCAGAGTAAATATAGCATTGTGAGATTAAGGTATAGCTAAACCAGTGCTTCCCTTATCAACAATCTGAACACATATCTTCCACCACAACATAGGGCTTTTTGGTGTTCTTTGCACTATTGTTGTTGTTGCTGTTTTGGTGGTCTATTGAATTGTCCAGTAGCTTGCCCAAATTGACCTTTTCCCATGATCGGATGAGCTTTCCATCCTTGATTATAATTGTTGGGACGAAACTGGTTACCCATGTAGTTAACTTCTTCATTGATATTCTCAGGTATTGCACATTGACCATTAATATGATCACCACCACATAATTCACAAAGTTGCTCTTGAACCTGTGAGACATTCTGGAACTCCTTTGGAAACTGAGAAAGTTTCTTTGTCAAGGCCTCCAATTGTTGAGTAATAATCTTGCTTTGTGTAAGCAAGGCATCATGAGATTGTCATAACGGTTGACAATACTGTTATCTGTGATGTAATTCTGACACTAAATGCACCTTTTTATGCTTAAAAACTTGCTTGGAATCATGTTTTTCGGTTAACTTGTGTGAATAAGAGTGTTGAGGTTAAATTCAATGACTTTATGACTAATTCCATTTGTTTTGGCAGAGAATGAAGTAATACTGAAAGCAGAGATGAAGAGCCAAGGAGATGGAGCTCAGAAAGGCTTGGAAAAGCACCAGAAGGTGGGACAGCAAGCAGCTTGGGTGCCCTCTATGGAGGTTCAGGCGTTGAAAATCGACGTCCACTGCCCGGGCGCCCCTTCTGACCGCTTGAGCGTCGGGCCCGGAGGCTTGGGCACCCCTCTTGAAGGCTCAAGCCCTACATGACAGTTGTCCACTTCCTGGGCGCGCTAAATGGCATGCCTCAGCTTCGTGCGTCGTGGATAAAGCCCAACTTCTGCTCTGTTTTGACTCTATTGGATCGGGCCCTGTTTCTACTTTGTTCCGACTCTATTTAAAGGACTCAGGCGCTTTAGGTTTGGTATCTTTGGCATAGAAGAGCACAACAACACACTTTCTCACCCTCAGAAAGCGGATTAGGATGCATGAGCTCCTTTCTCCAATTTTTAGGGTTTTTCTATCTCATTCTTCTTTATTGTTCATTTAGTTTCTCCATGTCTATGGGGAACTAAACCGTATTTTTTTTTGGGGGATGATGTAACCTTGTGAACTCTCATGTATTTGAATTGATTCTTAATAATATATGCTTTTTCATTAATTGTTAGAGTAATTCATCTATTTCAACGCTTTTTGTGTTTAACTCACTCATTAGCATGATTTATGAATTGCATGAGTGTTAGGAGGTTCCTTTCAATTCAGGTTCTTGTTGAATTACTCCCAGGAGTAATATTTCTCAGGGATGAGGGTATGCGTCTTGGTCGTCTTAAAGCTCTTGATCTTCACATCTTATTACTAGGAATGCTAGGAATTGCATGAACTGGTAATTTGGGACAGGCTTATTCGTCGAGCGGTCGATTTTAGGTGATTTAGTGAGTGACGTTAATATTAATGCATAAAGAATAATTCTTATATACATGAGAGGAAATTTGGTGAAATTTAACCCCAACAACATGTTCATCTCATATTAAACAACATTTGTTCATCTCTATTCTATTCTGATATTGATCAATTGCATTCATATTTAATTTTATGTCTTTGCATCTAAAACCAATAATATCATTTTTCTAAGTCTTAATTAATCTTGTTATCACACAATTGTCTAGCGCCAAGAGTCTTCTGGAATACGATACTTGGTCTTACCATTTTATATTACTTGTGCGACTCGGTACACTTCCCGATCCCGCTAACAGGTTTTTGGCGCCGTTGTCGGGGACTCACGGTTTAAGCTATTCTATTTGTGTGATTCTTGATTAACTTTGACTTTATTTTCTTTTTCTTTTTCTTTTTCATATTTTTATTTTTATCTTTATTTTTGGTGTTTTGTTTTGTTTACTTTTGTTTTTGTACTAACAGTGTTTCCTAAGGTTTTGTGTCTAATGCTTGTAGGATGGAATTCAGACAAGAAATTAACTATATGGGCACTCAATTCTACCAAGGTAATTTCAACCACTGGTGGGAACCTCACTCACGCATGAATCAAAGTCAATTTGGGCAAGCTGCCGAACAATTTGATAGGCTACCACAACAACAATTGCAGCAACAATCCTCTCTATCAGAAAGAATGGCTAAGATGGATGACACACTTCAATAGTTAATGTAGATGTCTGATTCTCATCATAAAAACACTAAAGCAGCACTCAAATTTGGGCAACCTGCCGAACAATTCAATAAACCACAACAACAGCAACAACAACCCCCTCTAGCTGACAGAACTACAAAGCTGGAAGAGACTCTCCAATAGTTCATGCAGGCAACTCTCTCCATTCAAAAAAGCACTCAAGCAACATTCGGAAGGATAGGGACACAGCTTGGTCACATACTTCAGAAGTTGGATGATTTTGGGGGCAATATGGAAGTTAACCCTAGGGAGGAATGTCAGGCCATTATCACTTAAAGTGGAAAAGTTTTAGATGACAGAAAAATAGAGAGAAAAGAAGAGGAAAGTTTGGGTGAAAAAGAGAAAGAAGAAGAGAAAGAAAAATAAGAGAGTGGGAGAAAAGAAAAGGAAAAAGAGAGGGAAGAAAAGAAAAAAAGAGAGGAAGAAGATGAGAGAAAAATAAAGAGAAAAGAAGAAGAAAGGTGGAGTGAAAAAAATAAAGATGTAGAGGAAGAGGAAGAAAACGAAGAGAGAAAAAGTGAGGTTGAGAGAAAAGAAAAAGAAGAGGTTGAGAGAGAAAAGAAAAAAATTGAGAAAAAGATTTTGTACCCTAAGGAGTGTTCCAAGGAGGAAAAAGAGAGGGAGAAAAGGAAAAGGGAGAGGAGGAGGATGAGAGAAAAAAGAAAGAATCATATGAAAAACCCTTTCCTCACCCCAAGAAGTATCATAGGAAGGAGAAGGAAAAATAGTCTGAGCGTTTCATGGAAATCTTCAAGAAATTGGATATTAAAATTCCTATGATTGGGACATTGCAACAGGTTCCTGGTTATATTAAATTCCTGAAGAAATTCAACAAAAAGAAAAAATGCCTAGAAAAGGAAACATTTGAGGCACAGGGCAATTGCAGTGGGTCAAGCTAGTGACGTTAAAGAAGCGCTTGCTGGGAGGCAACCCAGTTTTCTGAACTTTTCCTTTTTAATTTCTTTTGATTTTTTTCTATTTTGTGTGTTTGAGTTTTTTTTTTAGGTTATAAGCATCTACTAAGGGATGCTAGGAGGAATCAGAGAACAACATCTACTGATGGATGTTAGGTGATTAGGCATCTATTGATGGATGCCGATGAAGATGAGAAAGATTGGTGTCTACTGAGGGATACCAATGAAGATAAGAAATATTAGAATCTACTGATGGATGATATGTGATTAGACATCTACTGATGGATGTTACTGACAACATCTACTTATGGATGCCATGATGATGAAGATGATGTCAAGCTAGTTGCATTAAAGAAGCGCTTACTGGGAGGCAACCCAGCTTTCTAAACCTTCCCTTTGATCATTTATTTTTTTATTATACTCTGCTTGAATGAAGTAAACTGCTTTGATTCAATTGTGTTGTGTTTTGTGATGAGTATTGCTTTATAAGGTTCTGGTGTATTGATTAATGTTAAGAAGATGCATGATGTGATAATATACTGGTGATGACTCACAATGTATGAAACAGGTGTTTGAGATAAAATTTGATTGAGATACTGAGCAGGGTGTTTTTCTAAATTCTGGGATTTGTGAGTTTACTTGTGTTAGAATTGGGCTTCAGAGTTCTCTTGTGAATAATTGCTATTACTTTGAAAGCATAAATGATTTTGCCCGAATTTTCTGTGATTGAACTACTTGCTTGCAGGTTTCATATAATCAAGGCCATTTTTTGTTATCCCTTATTCTTTTAGCCTCCACATGACTTTTGCCCACTGAAAAGAGAACAATTTGTGGTAACCTTTGACCCTTAATCCTTATGCATGTTTTGAAAACCCTTTCTGAAAATATTTACCTTGAGTTCAGTTGAGAACATCTAGTAGCAACCCCATTTTTCTAGGCAGTGAGCAATTGAAAAGCAAAAGCAAAGGCAAAAGCAAAAGAAAATAAAAATGAAAAGAAAAGAAAAGTTCACTGCAAGGGAAAGTGTTAAGACTCCGGCAAGCGTACCGAATCGTATCAAGTAATATAAAATGGTAAGACCAAGTATTGTGTTCCCAAGAGACTCGTGGCGTTAAACAATTAAGTTTTTGCTTAACCAATTAAGACTATAAGAACAATATTTTGGGGTTTTTGAATGCAAAGTGCGGAAAGATAAACATGAATGCAATTTGATCAATTAAGGCTAAACATAAAAGTGAATGGATGATGTTGATAATATGAGATGAATATGTTGTTAGGGTTTAGATTTCACTTAATCACTCTCATGCATAAACGAATTCATCTTCTTCATTAATGTTAATGCCACTTTCTAATTTACCCTAAACTCGATGTCTCGGTGAAGAGAGCTTACTCTTAATCACTAGTATACTGCATAAACTAGACACAAAATCCTAGAAAATACTGTTAGCACAAAAAAAAATAAAACACTAGATAAAACAAAATAAAATTAAAAATAAAAATAAAAATAAAGTCAAAGTTAATAAAGAATCACACAAATAGAATAGTTTACACCGTGAGTCCCCGGCAATGGCGCCAAAAACTTGTTAAATGGCTGGCAAGTGTACCAAATCGTACAAGTAATATAAAACGGTAAGTCCAAGTATCATGTCTCAAGAGACTCTCGGCATTAGAAAGTCGTGTGATGACTCGATTAATTAAGACTTAAAAGAAACGAGATCATTGGTTTAGAATGCAAATATAGAAAATTAAATATGAATGCAGTGTTGATCAATTGTAGAGTAGCACAACGATGAACGAATGATGTTCGTAATATGAGATGAATATGTTGTTGGGGTTAGATTTTACCAAGTTCACTCTCATGTATGTAAGAATTCTCCTTCTTTCATTAATGTCAACGTCACTCACTAATTTACTTAAAATTTGATGTCTCGGTGAAGAAAGTTTATCCTTAATTACTAGTTTACAATGTCTTGTCTCCCTAGAAATTAATTTTGCATTAAGATTAGGAGCTTAAGATGACCAAGACTCATACCCTCATTCCTGAGAAATACTGCTCTTGGGAGTAATTCTACAAGAACCTGAATTGTAAGGAACCTCCCGGCACTCATGCAATTCATACATCATGCTATGAATGAAATTAAACAAAGCAAGCATTGATCACAGAAGAATTACCCTAACAATTAATAAAAGAAGCATATATTATTAAGAATCAATTCAAATACATGAGAGTTCACAAGGTAACATCATCCCTCAACAACAAATAGAAGTTAGTTCACCATACACATGGTTAAACTATATGAACAATGGAGAAGAATGAGATAGAAAACCCTAAAAGTTGAAGATGGAAGTTCTCGCATCCACATCCGCCTTCAGAGAGTGGAAGAGTGTGTTGTTGCGCCTCCTCTGCCAAAAGATACAAAACCTAGCGCTTTGGGTCCTTTAAATAGAGCGAAATCAAAACAAAAACAAGGCCTAGGCCCATGTCGCTAGCGCTCAACGCCCCACTTAGGGTGCCTGGGCGTGTTGTGATACTAAACTTGGTGCTCAGCTTCATTCAGGGGGCAAGCAGGTGTGGTTCTTCAGGAAAAGTGGCGCTCAACGCCCTAAAAAGGGCGCCCAAGAGGTCTATGGCAGCTTCTGGCGCTGAGGGCTCCAAGAAGGGTGCTCAAGCTTCATGCGTTCCTCTTTTCTGGTGCTTTTCCAGGCCTTTTTGAGCTCTATCTCCTTGGCACTTCAACTCTGTGATAACGGTTGGAAAACTGTTATTTTTATACTTAAATTTGATATTAAAACACACCCTTTATGGCTTAGAATGACCTTAAGACTCAAGTAAAACACTTAGTTGAGTCACATGAGAGTCAAAAGTTATTTTTAGAGATATTATGCTTGTTTTGCAATGTTTTGTAGGGTTTTGATGAGAATTGAAGATGGAAGTAAAGAAGGGAGGACTTAGACTCATGAAAGAAGGAGAAAAAGGATGAAAAGAAGAGTAAAGTGCACCGCTTAGCGCCAATTCCAGCGCTGAGCACTAGTTTCGTGGGTGAAGTCACTACTTCTCGCTTGAGCGGCACCGCTGAGCGTCCTGTGCGATTAGAGGGCCACCGTTGAGCGGCATGTTGGACCGTTGAGCAGTTTTGCAATTAGAGGCAAACCGCTGAGCGGCCAAATTAGGCGCAAAGCGTCCATCAGATGGGCTTGGGCTTAAATTCTGTTACTTTTATGCGCTATAAATAACCTCAGTGCGATTCTCAAAGTATTCTTTTGGCAGGCAGAGACGTCCAGAGCTATTCTACACCTCTTGGAGGCGGTTCCTTGGATGCTTAGGCTCCAATCTACCAAATTTAGGGTTTATTCTTCCATACTTTCATTTAATTCCATCTAGTTCACCATGTTTATGGTGAACTAAACCCTTTGTTGTTGGGGAACAATGTAATATTTTGAAACTCTCTTATATTGAAATTCTTATTTTATTTATATGCATGCATATGCTTATATTATCAATTTTGGGTTCCTTACCTTTGCTTAATGCTTTTATCGTTTAACTCATTCGGTAAATGTTGTTTGTCTTTATTGATACGGAGACGTACAGTAATGTCATGAACTGGGGGAATTCCTTGATTAAGCTAATACCGCCTAGAGATAGGGGTAGGACGATCAATTGTATTTTCCTTCCGTTTATCATGCATTATTAGTTAATAGGGGAGGCTAAAGATAGCAAGCCAGTAATTAGTAATAGGCTTTATTCACCAAGAGATTGGGTTTAGGGTAGACCAAGAAAGTTTGCATGACAATATGATAAATAGGAGAATTAAATAAGAAGAGTAGATATAAGAGGGTGAATAAGATGAAATTGTAAACCCCAACAACTCCATTCATCCATAGTTTCTTCTAGCCAATTGATTCACTGCATTTTGCATGTTTATTTTCGTTTTGCATTCAAAAACCTAAATTTAATTATTTTCTCAAGTCTTATGCGATCTCTTTACATGAAAGTTAAGGCCTAAGAGTCCTTTGGGAGAATGATATTTGGTCTTACCATCTATTATTACTTGATATGATCTGGTACACTTGCCAGGGGTTTAACACTCTAATTCCCATATTATCTCATTTCCTACCAAAACAAGGGAATTTAGTCATAAAATCACTAAGTTCAACCTCATCTCTCTTATTCACACAACTTAATAGAAAAACATGATTTCAAGAAAGTTTCTAAGTAGAAAAGGGTGCATTTAATATCAAAATCACATCACAGATAACGGTATTTTCAACCATTATCATCGCGTAAATCTTTTTCTTAAACCAAGTTAAAAAGGATTTGTTATGTTCATGAAGTGTCCACTTTTCACTCATACATGGATGTGCAAACTTAATTTCATCAATGTGTTGTGAAATGTAAGGAAAAACATTCTCTATGTTGTTTGATAGTTAGAGCTCATCATTTCAGGTCACTTTTTCTAGTGCAGATTAACTTTTCAGCCACTATTTGTTGACTTTTTCTAATCAAATTCATTTCTGAATTAGTAAAAGTTGGTTCAAAGTTTAAAACTGAAAATAAATTATCAAAAGAAGTGTATTCAAGTGATAAAAAGCTTATAGAACCATGTAGTCCTGTTTAGAGGCCCTAAAACCCAAAATCTCAAAATTTGAAATTCATTTGAGCATTTCATCATACACCTTTGCAAATTATCAAACAGTTTGGGTCTAGACTGGTTTTAATCTATGATTTTGATTTCTTTGCTTTCTTAATCTATTCCAGGACCATTCTTAGGGTCACTTTGAGTGCTTACTGTTATTCCATACTGTTAAGACTCTGGCAAGTGTACCGAATCGTATCAAGTAATATAATTGGTAAGACCAAGTATCGTTTTCCCTAGAGACTCATGACCTAGACATTCATGTGGTTTCTTGATTAATTAAGACTTGGAAGCAAGATCATGGTGTTTATAATGCAGAAAATAAATATGAATGCAAGTGTTTGATCAATTGACTTGAAGAATGCACAGGTGATTGGTGTATAAAATATGGAGTGATTATGTTGTTGGAGTTTCCGACTTATCCTATCCACTCTCATGTATTTATAAATTCGACTTCTTCATTAATGTTAATGTCACTCTCTAAAATACTTAAAACCCGATGTCTCGGTGAAGAAAGTTTATCCTTAATTACGAGTTCATACAATTTCTAGCATCCCTAATAATTAATTCTAAAGCACAAAAGCTTAAAGGCAATCAACCCTCATATCCCTATGTCTAGGTAATACTGCTTTATGGAGAGTTTCCCTAGTTCTAGATTTCCCCGTATGTGTCCATATCAACAAAATCAAATATCATGTTATTGAATGAGTTAAACAAAGCAAGCATAAAGTATATAGGAAAAACCCTAACAATTAATGAAGTAAAGCATTTATAATATAAATCAATTCAATACATGAGAGTTTCAAAGGATTACATCGTTTCCCCCAACAACAATGGAAGTTTAGCTCACCATAGACATGGTGAAACTAGATGAAATATGGAAAAGAATGAAAGATAAAACCCTAAAAGTTGAAGATTGAAGCTTCCGCATCCAAAATCCGCCTCCAAGGGGTGAAAGGATTGTTTATGTGCCTCTTTCTATCAAAAGATACAGTCTCTAGGTCGTCCAAATCATTAAATAGCTCAGAAAACACAACCCAAGCCCACTCGTCGACGCTCAGAGCCCCACTTAAGACGCCTAGGCGCGAATGCGATAGCGCTACGCTCAACGCCCCTAAAAGGCGCCTAGGTGTGGTTGTGGCACTTAACTGGCGCTCAACGCCCAAAACTAGCGCTCAACGCTACTTTTCTGCACATTCCACTACTCAACGGTATAAACTACCGCTCAATGCCAGCGGATTTTTTCAGCACTGCATTTTTTCCTCTTTTTATGCAGTTATGCTCGCTCCTTGAGTTCTAACTCCTTGATACTTCAACTATTCTTCCAAATCATCTTAATTCCTGTTAAAACAAGGAAAACCAAGCATACAATCCATAATTCCACCTTCAACTCTCTTATTCTCATAACTTAAGTAAAAGCATGATTTCAAGCTAGTTTCTAAGTCATAAAGAGTGTTTTTAATATCAAAATTAAGTATAAAATAATGTTATTTTCAACCGTTATCACATACCTATTTCCATTTGAATTCCCCATTATTGGCTTCTAAGTTGTATATTTCAGAAAAGTGGTTTGCTAAAATCTGGTGTAGTGTGCTAATTCAGTTTTGGTGTGTTTGAGTTAGCTTTTTTAGGTACTGTGACATCACTTTTGGGGCATCTAGAAGAAGAAACCTATACCTACTAAGGTAGCCTCTTACGAAGTGGAAAATGGGTTGAATTTGGAACAAGAAGAAGGCTCTCTTGCAGCTTCCTTTTCTGATGTTCCAACAACTTAAAATCCACCTGGAAGGCATATTTGCAACCTGTTTTGAAGCTGGCCATTATCCAAAATCTGAAGATTACCAAAAGCTGGTGTTTTAGGCATCATTTTTAGTTTATTTGAGCTTCCATATCATGGAACATTTGTTGTTTCATCTTAGTTTTTGTTATTTTGCTTAGTGACTTAGGAACATGTTCCTGAAGCAATTCCAAGTTCACATTTGAACATTGTAATAGCTTAACTTCGTGCATTAGTGTGAAAGTGTGTCTAGGTGCTCCAAGTGTAACTTGCACTTTCACTTAGGATCGTCTAGCATTTACATTTTTCATCTTTATTGCTTTGCTTAATTGCTTGAATGATCTTTGTGTTTTAAGTCTCCGTGATATATAGGTTAGCATAGCATTTAGTTAAACCTTCTTTTAGATTTAGGAGTATTTCATTTTGCATTTGAAAAATATTTTGAAAGATTTCTACCCAAAAGCTTAGGTAAAGACAATCTACGGAAACTTTGGCTAGGAAGGACTTAATTTTTAAGCTTGTCCACTTGCGACTCTACTCTCCTTCCTGGAAGCTACTTGGAACAACTTTGCCTTTAGGTTATCTTTAGAAATCCTTCACCAAAAAGAGTGAAAACCATTTCTAAATACTTCATAAGCACGAGTCAGTCTAGTGTCCAAGGCAGTGTGAGACCTAACAATGAGACCCTAAAATTAGGGGAAGAATTTGAGTAAAAGTTCCAACAAAGGGACAAAGATATTAGTGAGCTCAAAGATATGATTGGTCAACTTTTGATTAATCAAAACAAAGGCAAAAAGAAAGTAAGGTCTTCACACAGAAGGAAAGAATACCTTAGAGACACATCCTCTCCAACTAGTGAGACAAATCTTTAAAGCAGTCCTCACAACGATGACCACTATCAATCACCTCCTAGGACAAATCGAAGAAGTAGAGAACATCACCCAAGGGAACCCAGGATTGATCTTCCCCCCTTCCATGGTCAAGATGATATTGAAGAATATTTGGAATGGGAGATGAAAATAAAACAATTGTTTGAGTTCCACCAAATAGATGATGAGAGAAGAGTGGCTATGGCCTCTTTGACTTTTCAAGGTTATGCCTTATATTGGTGGACAACCTTGGTAAAAGACCTGAAATTAAGGAACCTACCCACAATTAGGTATTAGAATGAATTGAGGTATGCCTTGAGATGAAGGCATGTACCAACATACTATGATAGGGAGTTGAAGGACAAGCTCCATAAACTCCAACAAAGAAACATGAGTGTCGAGGAAGTTAGCAAAAAATGGAATTACTCATGTTGAGAACTGGTATAAGAGAGGTGATAACGGTTTAAAAACCATTATTTTTATACTTAAATTTGATATCAAAACACATCCTTTATGGCTTAGAATGAGATTAGAATCAAGTAAAACACTTAGTTGAGTCACATGAGAGTCAAAAGTTGTTTTTAGAGATATTATGCTTGTTTTGCATTGTTTTGCAAGGTTTTGATGATAATTGAAGATGGAAGTGAAGAAGGGGGGACATAGACTCAAGAAAGAAGGAGAAAAAGGAAGAAAAGAGTCAAAGTCACCGCTCAGCACTATTTTCCAGCGCTGAGCGCCAGACTCGAGGGAGCAGCCACTACCTCTCGCTCAAGCGGTGCCACTGAGCGTACAGGCGATTTCGAGGCAAACCGTTGAGCAGTGAGATGGACCGCTGAGCGGTCCGACGATTTGGAGGGAAACCGCTGAGCAGTCAAATTAGGCACAGAGTGGTGGAATGTTGGGCTTGGGCTTAAATTATGTTACTTTTATGCATTATAAATAGCCCTAGTGCAATCTTCAGAGTATTCTTTTGGCAGGCAAAGACGTCCAGAGCAGTTTTACACTCCTTGGAGGCGATTTCTTGGATGCTTAGGCTCCAATTTATTAAATCTAGGGTTTACTCTTCCATTCTTTCATTTAATTCCATCTAGTTTCACCATGTTCATGGTGAACTAAACCCTTTGTTGTTGGGGAACAATGTAATCTTTTGAAACTCTCTTATATTGAAATTCTTAGTTTTATTCATATGCTTATATTATCAATTGTTGGGTTTCTTATCTATGCTCAATGCTTTTATCGTTTAACTCATTCGGTAGAAGATATTTGCCTTTGTCGATACGGAGACGTACGGGGAAGTCATGAACTGATAGGGAATTCCTTGATTAAGAAATACTCCCTAGAGATAGGGGTAGGACGATCAATTGTATTTTGCTTCTGTGATATATGCATTGCTAATTACTCAGGGAGACTAGAGATAGTAAACTAGTAGTTAGTGATAGGCTCTTTTCGCCGAGAAATCGGGTTTAGGGTAGGCAAAGAAAGTTTGCATGACAATTAGATAATAAAGCGAGTTAAATAAGAAAAGCAGATATAAGAGGGCGGATAAGATGAAATTGTAAACCCCAACAACTCCATTAATTCATATCTTTTCTTTGCCAATTGAATCACTTGCATTTGCATGTTTATTTTCATTTTGCATACAACCACAAAATTATTTCTTTTTCAAGTCTTATAAGATCAATTTACATGAAAGATAAGGCCTAAGAGTCCTTTGGGAGACGATACTCGGACTTACCGTTTATATATTACTTGATAACGATCTGGTACACTTGCCAGGGGCTTAACAAGTTTTTGGCGCTGTTGCCGAGGACTCGTGGTTTAACTTTTCAAGTAGTGTAAATTGATTAAATTTGACTTGATTTTATGTTTATTTTTATTTTTGTTCTAATAAATGTTTTCTAAGGTTTTGTGTCTAACATTTGCAGAATGCAGTATGGACAACAATTTGACTATATGGGCACTCAATTCTATCAAGATGATTTCAACCACTGGTAGGAACCTCATTCAAACATGTATCACAACCAATTTGGGCAATAATCCTCTTTGCCAAGAGAAACGTTGGGGGAAGCTAAACAACGTCTTTGGCAAAACCAATCCTCTTTGCGAAAAGAAACGTTGGGGGAAGTTAAACAACGTTTATGGCAGCAACAACTTTCTTTACCAACAGAAACGTGGGAGGATGATCTACAACTATATCATCAGATAGTTGATTTGACGGAACAAGTCAAAAGCCTTAATGAAAAGTTCGACAAAATTTCGAAGAAGTACGATTCCAAGAGCTATGAAGTTACCTTCAAGAATTTGGAGACACAAATTGATAAGGTTGTTGATGAGGAGAAGATAGAGGAGGAAAAGATAGAGGAAGAAGAAACAGAAAGGTTGAGTGAAGGGGAGAAAGATGAGGAGAGAGAAAAAGAAGTGGTTGAGAGAAAAGAAAAAAAGAAAAATGTGCGAAAATAAAAAAGAAGAAATCAAGGAAAAATAAAAAGAGAAAGTTGAGGGAGGAAAAGATTGAGAAAAAGAGGAAGAGAGGAAATAAGAAAAGATCATATGCAAAACCCCTTCCTCATCAGAAGAAAAATCATAGGAAGGAAAAGAAGTTTAAGTGCTTTATGGAGATCTTCAAGAAATTGGAGATTAAAGTTCCTATGATTGATACATGGAAACAAGTGCTTGGTTCGATCAACTTTTTGAAGAGATTCAGTAGGAAGAAGAAAAAGAAAAGAATATCAAGTAAGAAGAATATCAAAACCTACTGATGGGTGTTTGCTGGGGGTCATCCCAGTTGTTGTAATATATTAGTTTTATTTTATTTTGGACATGTAATTCTTGGATTTTTAAACAATTTTTGGGTAGCATCTACTGAGGGATGCTAATTTTTATGTATCTACTGAGGGATACAGAAAGGTACACTTACTGAAAGGTGTTGGGAGGCACTTACTGATGGGTGCTAGAAAGGTTTGGGTTAGGCTCGTGACGTTAAACAAGCGCTACCTGGGAGGCAACCCAGTTGATTGATTTATTATTGTTGCATGTTTTAATACTGTTCTAGTTGCATTTAGGGCTTAATTGTTGCATAAGTGAGTAAAGTGAGTGGGAATTGTATTTAGGGTTTAATTGCTGCATTTTAGAAAATCCATTCTCTATCACTTTTGCATCATTCATAATCCAAGTTTGGGGTTTTTGAGAGAGCACTGCATTTTGGTTTCATCCATCATCAGTTATAAGAATTTTGCATACATTCAAGGTCTCTCCACCCCAAGGACAGGTTGTTATTGCCGAGATGATCATAGGCATGTACGACACACCTCCTGCTCATAGGTCGACGATGGATGAGTTCAACAACAGAGTGGCTTGGCCAGAGCAGGCACAGGGGAGTGGAGCTGGAGCAGCTGAAGCTCTAGTCAGAGAGGATGATGACAAGGATGATAACTTTGAGGATGCAAAGGCTGGATAGGATGAGGACTCCGATGACGACATGGAGTGATATGGCATCTACTGATGGATGCCAGTGCTTAGAACAAGGGTTTTATCTTTCACTTTTGTACTTTGAATTTTTAGAATAGGTTGAATTCTGTTGAGTAGTGTAGGCTTATGTGCTTGGCTTGAACACCTTTTCTGATTATGGTTTGATTTGATTGTTATTGCATGATGAGTTTTCTCAATGATGATTGGATGCGATGACGATTGAGTTTGTTTTGCATGCTGATATACAGGTGAATGGTTCACTAGCTATGTGAACAGATGTGTGATGATTTATGATTGTGATTATGATGCTAAGCAAGGTGTATGAATGATGTTTGAGAAAAGCACAACTGTGTGAGGTATTGAACTCTAGAGTGTTTATTGATATATATGCTATTCATATGGAAGCATGAATGATATTTCCTGAATCTTTATGATTGATTGAATTGCATATTTATGTCATATGATGAAGGCCATTTTTGGAAGCCATTCTTAGCCAAATATTAACCCAAAGAAAAGAGAACCATGTGTTCTATCCTTTTTTAATCCTAGCCTTGAAATAGGATGAAAACCCTTGCTTTGAAAATTTTTACCTTGAGTTGGGTTGAGAATAATTGTATGATATTTCCAAGGTTCAAGTTTAGGGTTGTTGGGGAAATTGAAAGGCAAAAGAAAGGCATTGAGCTCAAGTGTTGAATGAAAGAAAAACATGAGAAAAGAAAAGAGAAGAAAAGAAAAAGCATGAAAGATGAGCTCAATGTAAAAATAAAGAGAAAAAGGAAAGAAGTTGGGAATGAGTGAGACTGGTTAAAAAGAGAGTTTGTGCTTGAACTTTAAATGTTAAAATAACTCTCTTAACTCAAGGATTTTGTGTTCTAGAAAAACCAATTTTTCTTGTTAATCCAGCCTCATTATAAGCCTTGAAAAAGTCCTTGTGATGACATTTGTATGTGAGAATGTTGATTTTAGTAAATGAAAGGCAATTTTGTTTCATGTGAATAGCAGAGAGATGGAGGGACCTCTTAAACACTTGAGTGATTGAGTGAAACACTTGCTTGGAGAGAATTAACAAATTGTATGGTTACATCATGGTACACTTTTATTCAAGAATAAATACACCCAAAAGTTATGCTCTTACACCCAAAACAATTTTTCATGGCAATGAATGAGATATGAGCTGGTCATTCCTCAAACAGGAACCCGACAAGAAAGAGCATAAAGAATTTGAATACAACACTTCCATCCTTGCAAAGCCCACTTGTCATCCTCATCGACTATAAAATCTTTATGATAATCCTTCTTCACTGTTTCTTTATTCTCTTCACGAGCTTTGAGCTCAATGAAAGTTGGTTGAACCTTACTCTGATTCCTAAAGTGTCATTGTTTGTAAGTTTTTAATCTTTCAACTCAAATCCCTAACTTTCTTCCTCTGTTGAAATCCATATTTCTTCTGTTAACAAAGCTTTGCAAATAATAACAATTAAATTCTACTTCATAAAAAAAAGCCTATGTCATGATTTTTATTGTGTATCACCGTTAATTATTTAAACAATGTTAATGATAATGATAAAAAAATCCATTAAAAATTACTTAATATGATAATGAAATTGAGATTTCAGAACAACATCGAAAACCAACTTAGATTTTTAAACAAATACATTTAAGACATTGTACATCTTAATGGTCGTATTTGTTACTCCAAGAAGGGCTATTATGATAAAGGAAACGCTAGTTACATGTGTTTTAAATTTTGGTAGTACTGCTGGGGTCTAAATTTTTCAGTAGTTGTCAAACACTGGCGCAAAAACATTGAAACACGAGACAACATAATTTAGAAAAAAAAAAAAAAACAGCTTAATAACGTCTCTATATTACGTGTAAAGTTACGTTACACAACTACACACGGAGACAGTGTGAGTTGAATATGCATCTCGTAGCCTAGCGTGCCTCCTCGGATACCCACACCACACCATAAATAACCATTCATGAAACCACAAACTTCGATTACGAAGTGCCAGTTAATTATCCAACACTATACAGACTGTCATAAAACCTTCTTTATTTTATTTTTTCTAAACTCTCACCACGCACACCCACATCATCCCCAACGCGTGCTTCCCACGCTCCTCCATCAAACACTCTTTAACTAACGCGTGGACTGAACTACTTCCAGTAAGCCGTGGATTAGGGTTACACTGCTCAGTTTTGAATAAAGAAACGCTTTGAAATAGTGTCTAAGTCTGTGCCAGTGTGCCCCACTTCTAAAGCTTCAATTTTTCTTTATATATACTCTTCTCTTAAATCCCCACAATACACAGGAAGAAATTGTCAAGCCAACTCAACTTGTTGGCGTATTTTGTTCAGAAAATGGCAACCGCTCTTTTGAAAATCTTCTTTCTCTTATCTATATTCAACTTCTCTTTGGCTACAAGGAGGTTGAATGAGTTGGTGCAGAACCCTTCTCAGCTTCTTCACTACCATAATGGCCCTCTTCTTTCTGGCAAAATCTCAATCAACCTCATTTGGTACGGTCACTTCAAACCTTCCCAGAAGGCAATAGTCTCCGATTTCATCACCTCACTCTCACCTTCACCCTCTCCACCACAGACCATCCAACCATCCGTCGTCTCGTGGTGGAAAACCACCGAGAAATACTACCACCTCAGCAGTAACAAAAAAGCCACTCGTAAACTTTCCTTTTCTCTCAACAAACAGATTCTGGACGAAAGCTACTCGCTTGGCAAATCCCTCACCAACAAGCACCTCATTGAGTTGGCTTCAAAGGGTGAACACAGAAACGCCGTGAATGTGGTTTTGACCTCGGCTGACGTGGCAGTTGAGGGCTTCTGCATGAGCCGATGCGGAACCCACGGTTCCTCCTCGACGGGGCGTACCAAGGGGAACGACAAGAGCTACAAATTCGCTTACATTTGGGTTGGGAACTCCGAGACTCAGTGCCCGGGTCAATGCGCTTGGCCGTTTCACCAACCGATTTATGGGCCTCAGAGCCCGCCGTTGGTGGCGCCTAACAACGATGTGGGCATCGACGGGATGGTTATCAACCTGGCGATCCTGTTGGCTGGGACGGCGACCAACCCGTTTGGGAATGGGTTCTTCCAAGGGCCGGCAGAGGCGCCGCTGGAAGCCGCGTCGGCTTGCCCTGGTGTTTATGGCAAAGGGGCTTACCCTGGTTACGCCGGAAATTTGCTGGTGGATTCTTCTACTGGCGCCAGCTACAATGCTCATGGTGCTAATGGAAGGAAGTACCTACTTCCTTCTTTGTATGACCCTTCCACGTCATCGTGCTCCACCCTAGTTTGAGGATCACTATATTATATTAGTTGTTAGGGATATATTCATTCATTCCTTCATAGATAGAAGCAAACTATATTGGTTTGCTTTCAAATATTGGTGTATTATTAATCGATTAATTTTTGTCATTCATATATCTTATTTCCCGAATCGTGAAAACTCGTCCAACTATTAGATGATGCAATGTGAGGAGTAATCCGTATCAATTATTTTTCTATTATAATTAAAGAAAAAGACGATTATTTTCTTATTTTGACTTAGTAGTTTTGGATCTAATTTTTTAATTAAATACTTTTAAATTTCATGTTTTCACTTTATGTTATTGACTTAATTTTTTCAAGGCAAAATAATCAATCCTTCGTAGTTGAGAATAATTTAAAAAAGAGTTTGTATATTACTAACTTATAAATAAAAAATATTAAGGTTAAATATGTTTTTAATTATTATACTATTAAGGGATTTTGGTTTTAGTTTTAATTCTTATGTTTCAAAGTAAGATATATTATAGTCTTTCCTTTTAAGGAAATTTTGATTTTAGTTCTTCAAAATTAACACCGTTCACTTGCTTACCTAGCTAACAATGTGTCAATGTTTCATGTCACGTTGGAAATTCAAAATCTCTAATTCTCAAACTTCATTCTCCAACCAAACCCCCTCCACTCTAGGAGGTGCATCCTTCACCACTCCTTGCTTCTGCAAAATCCAAATCAACACCTTCCCCATCCATACAGCCATCCTCCCTCGCTCTGCCTCGGCTTCCACCCCGACATCACCATAAAGCCATTGTTTCAATGTTTTCTAGTTTCTACAGCATCAACCGAACCGAACCATTTAGGTGACAAGAGCATAGGAACATGACAGGCAAAAACCTCAGTTACGGTTTCAATGAAAATATTCTATGCCCTCACTGTGTAGGACCTCTTTCTAAGAACATGGTTTTTTCCAATTCATAATTTCAACACTTTCTCTTAAATCAATTTTTTTCACAAATCTCAAAATCAGTGAGAAATCAGTAGCTCCATCAACAAGTGATACAAAACCATGAGCAATAAAGTGGCGTAATAACTGGGTTGCAAGTAACGATGAGCACAGCACAGGCATCCCCATGTGTACCCTACACGGTTTCAATTCACCCACTAGAGGACCAAAACTCATCATACCGTTTCTACTTCAAAACATTGTCTTTCAAACTCGTCTTCCAAGAACTGAAAGATTGGGCTTTCTTGGAAGCTTCAGAAATGGCAGGGGAAGTAATTTTCAAGACCTCTTCCCCAGCTTGTTGCACAATCGGCAACGTCGTTTCGATTCCAGGCTTCAAAGCATTCCCAATTACCTCAGCAACACGTTGTGCCGTGTCCAGAACACTCGAACCCGCTTCCTGAACCTGGTCAATCGTTTTCCCAATTACCTCCCCTTCCTCTCCCGAGATCTCTGCGCGCGCTGCACTCAATCTCTCTCCGATCGTATTCAATCCATCGACCTATGTCGCAAGACCCTTACTTTTCTCCCAAATTCTCATTTTTTTTCCATCTGGGTTTCACCCGTTTTTTCTTACGGTTTCTGGGTTCTTTGGTTTCAGGTGAAGTGCCCCAAAACGATAACCCCAATGCTATGTGGTTGCGTCTGGGTTGAGGTTTAGTAAAAGTGGTGACTACTGGATGTGGAGAAGGAGTTGGAAGAGAAGGTCTTGGAGTAGCTGAAGAAGCCATGGCAGAAATCTCCATTGGTGGTTGCTACTCTCTCTCTCTCAAGCAGACACACACTCACTCCCTTACTTAAAGATTCTTTGCCACTGAGTTTAGAAAGTGATTGGTTGAAGGACGATAGATCAAAAAAAGTTGGTTAGAGTGATAAGAGAAGGTGTTTGTAGTTCTTTTAATTTTCTTTTTTTGAAGAAGGGTTGTGATATGATGAATGAAGATAGCAGCAATTCTTGGTTAAGGAGGACCAAATTCTCTCACACAATTTGTCACCAATTGGATTATTCCAGTTCCAGTTTAGGGTCTTTCAGCATTCAGCCAAGGACAGGAAGGTGGTGACGGTGGCGAGGAGGGTGGGGACGGCGGAGGAAGAGTCGTCGGAGGGTGTGGTGGGAAGGTGGGTGGCGTGGTTGAAAAGGAGGTCGTGGATGGCGTAGGGGAAGTGGAGAAGTGTTGGATGAGGGAGGACAAAATGACCCAGTGTCAGAAAAAAAAAAGGTGTGCCATTTTCAGTTAGTCAGGTCAGCGAAAAGTTAACGATGTTAGTTTTGAAGGATTAAAATTAAAGTTTCTTTAAGAAGGAAGACTAAAATGTAGCTTACTTTGAAAGAGGGACTAAAACCAAAACCGCTTGATAGTATAGGTACTAAAAACATATTTAACCCAAAATATTATGTAATATTCATATTAAAAACATACATATTTCATATTAGAACTATAGATAAAAATAGGTTTAATCATTTCGAACATTCTTTTTGTTCAGGTTTGTCTAAAATGACTCATTATATTCTAAATGGTCTCAATTAAGTCTCTTATTGTGTAAAACTGAATCAATTTAGACCTCGTCGTTAATTAGGTTGGACGGCGTTAAAAATTTTAATGTATAGTTTGGTGACATGAGCAAGTTGTTCTGACGTGGCACACAATGGTTCCTGAGTTGGCTTTCTTTTAAATAAGTTGGTGGTCGGTCTGGTGGTTGGCCACTCAACCAGGTGGAAGGTTGACCTGGTGGTGCCAGGAGACCGTACAGTACAGAAAGGATTCTGCAAAAGCCTACCAAAACATTAAACCAAATCTCGTTATTTAAGCTTTAAAAAATTCTATTTGTACCGTACGGTCTCTTGGCACCATCAGGCCAACCGACCACCAGATCGAGTGGCCGACCACCAAGCCGACCACCAACTTATTTAAAAGAATGTCCACTCAGCGACCAATGTGTGCCACATCAGAACAACTTGCTCATGTCACCAAGCCACGCATCAAAATTTTTAACGCTGACCAGCCTAATTAACGGCGCAATCTAAATTGATTCAATTTTACACAATAAGGGACCTAATTAAGACCATTTAGAATACGAGGAACTATTTGAGACAAACCTGCACAAATAGGGATGTCCGAAATGATTAAACCATAAAAATATTATAAAATATTTCATTTGAAAATTATATATATATATATATATATATATATGTATATTCAAATGTATTAAATAAATATTTTAAAGTAAAATCATTTAAAATTCAAAAGCTAAATGTATAAACGGATATACATCAACATAAAACAACTATCTCTCCTTTTTTAGTTTCTATTTTTTAAGAAAATTAATTGCATTATAACTTTTGATATTTCTTTAAAAAAAATTATCAAGGGATTAACGGCATGTGTCAATTTTAGATTTTTCTATTTTTTTTTCAAAATATTTTAATTTTTTAATTTTTTTAAATTCTTTTTTGTAAGAATTTTTATTGTCATGGTTATTGCACTAGTGCAAAAACGTTGTCTAACGTCATTCCTTATACGTCGGTTAAGAGTAACCACGACGTATATTGATGACCGGTGGCATTTTTGTAAATAAGTTAGCCATATAGACGTCAGTTAGAAGGTGTCTCGACGTCTATAATATTTTAAACGTCGGGGCCCCTCCTAACTGACGTTTATATGTCTGACAGGTGGGTGAAAAATCATTTCTTTCAGTCATATAGGCATCAGTTAGAAGGGGCCCCGACGTTTATATGGTGGAAATTAATGGCTATTCACCTACCTATCAGACATATAAACGTCATTTGGGAGAGCCCCAACGTCTAAAATATTATAGACGTCTATTATTTGGGCAACCAACATCTAAACCCTAAACCCAGAAATTTAAAAAGTCGCTTTTTGACTTCATTTAGATGTCTGATCCTGCCACTACGACTTCTAAAGCCCTTTAAACGTCTGTTATTGGGGAATCGACATGTAAACCCTAAACCCAGAAATTTAAAAAGTCACTTTTTGACTCCACTTAGATGTCTGTTATGGCGGGAACCGACTTCTAAAGCCCTTTAGACGTCTGTTATAGGGGAACCAACTTCTAAAAGTCGGCATTAAAACATTGTGATCGCGAGACAACCGTTACGCGCACTCATTGTTCGTCATCTTCGTCGTGTTTTCTCTCTATGGGTTACGCTTCTCAGGTTCATTTTCTCACTTTTGCACTGTTTTAAATTAGTTTTACTTCGATTACATAACTCTTTGATTCATTATCTTTCATTTGAACCGATTAAAATGCGTTTTCGTTAGGTTTTGGTGCAGTTATTCTCGTGTCCTTGGGCGACGTTCTTTGGCGGTGATTTCTTGCGTTTTGCACTCTCCAATTCCCTCTACTACGTTTTTAAAACCATCCAATAAAAAAAAATATACAATACATTCTCTTCAACTAAAATATAAAGTTGTAAACCCGAATCACCATCAGTCAGAAGCAACCTCAAAGACGTCTGACCTGTATGGATCGAATGTCTATATAGACGTCTGACCTATATAGGTCCGACGTTTATAAAGACGTCTGACCTAAAGGGTCCGACTTCTCATTAACGTCACCCGTATAGACGTCGGACAGAAATCAGACGTTAAAAGCTCAATATAACCGACGTTAAACAACGTTTTTCCACTAATGTTGGTGTGATGTGTGATATTGTTAGTGGCACGTGACAGATCACATGTCAGTGTTAATCATTGTTTTAATTTCATTTTAATCTTTATATATGTTTATTTGATTTAATTCAATTCCAATTGTTCTCAAAATAAAACAATATTATGTCTCTACAAATTAAGACAAAATTTATTATTTGTATAAATGTTATACTGATATTATTTTTATTAAAAGTAACTTTTTAACATATTATATTATTGTATAGTACAAACCTAGTTCATAAAACAACTTAATTGATCAAAGAACCCTTAATCTATGCCCTTATCATCAACCACACTATCTAGATTGATGAGATCTTATAACATGTTCAAAATCAAGATGAAAGCAATTAATCCAACAATGTCTTAATGTTGAGGAAGTACCCATACATTTTCCTCCAAATGATAAGGTTGACCTCAACCTTAGAGTTGAGTTTGAGGAGATATACCCACTTTTAATAAGTCACGAAGGTGGACAACATAATCAATTATATGCTAAGAAGCGAGATAAAATGAGTTTTTATTCACTTCATCCAACTTACATACGGTATAACACCCACTTTGGAGTTACATTACCACTAGATGTTATTCGAATTGTCTTAAGTTTGTAAATAATTTATATATATATATATATATATATATATATATATATATATATATATATATATATATATATATATATATATATATTAATGTATTTACACTTCTCATAAATGAAAATTTAAAAAATAAATTTATAATAAAATACATCTTCTAGAGGAATATAAACTATAAATATATAAATATAAATATATAAATATATATATATATATATATATATATATATATATCTATACATATATATATATACATCTATATATATATATACATCTATATATATATACATCTATATATATATATATATATATATATACATCTATATATATATATACATCTATATATATATATATATATACATATATATATATACATACATATATATACATACATATATATATATATACATACATATATACATACATACATATATATATATATACATACATATATATATACATATATACATATATATATATATATATATATATATATATATATATAAAGTCTCTACAAAAGAAAATCCTTCATTAATGAGAAATCATTTTTACAAATTCAAGTTTGGATAATTGTATACCAAATCACTATTTAATACATCCTTTAATCATTCAATAAACATATAAATACACATCCGCATCCATATATTCTCACACGCATCCAAAGACACTCATTCACATACACACAACCACACTCGCCCACCCACCCATTAACATGCGTCTTGAACTCATAAGATTCACATGTAAGCAATTTTTCCTTACATGCAAGTATATTACAGACTAATTTGAAAAAATAAATAAAAGATAAATTTACTATGATAGGATATCATTATTGTTCTCTACACTAGGACTCTTATGATGTATTTTGATTTTCAAATAAATAGATAAAGTGGTCAAAATTCTCAAAAAGAAATTAAAGGAAATATTTATAGAGTAACTATAACTTTTGTAAAATAAAAATAGATTATTTAGTTTTTTATTTATAGCTTGAATTTTTGATTAAAAATAATTGAGTTATACTTAGTCCTTTTCCATTCCTTACATATACAAGATTAATGTACATATATGAAGCATGGTGGACATATTTGCATTCTACAAACCATATAAAATAAGAGAGGCGAAGTTCCTAAAACTTTTCATAATTCTTTCTTAAAATATATCTTATTTTAAATGTTTAAGTATCTGAAGTTTACTTAAAATGTACGTATTTATTTATAAAAAAAATTCAAAACAGAATTGGCTTTTAACGTCACCCCTTAGACGTCAGTTAAGCGGGAGCCCCGACGTAAATTAATGATCGGTGGTACTTTCGTAAATAAGTTACCAATATAAACGTCACTTAAGAGGGGTCCCGACGTCTATAATATTATAGACGTCGGGGTCCTCATAACCGATGTCTATAGGCCCTCATATACATCAGCTCCCTTGAATAGACGCCAAAACTAAATGAAAAAGTTAATAAAAAATAATTTTTTATTCTATTTAGACATTTGTTATGGGGGAACCGACGTCTAAACCTTAAATCCAAAAATTTAAAAAGTCACTTTTTGACTCCATATAAACGTCTAATCCCGTCACTCCGACTTCTAAAGCACTTTAGACGTCAGTTATTAGGGGAACCGATGTCTAAACCCTAAATCCAAAAATTTAAAAAGTCACTTTTTGACTCCATATAGACATCTGATCCCGCCACTCCGACTTCTACAGCAATTTAGACGTCAGTTATTGGGGGAACCAACGTCTAAACCCTAAATCCAAAAATTTAAAAAGTCACTTTTTGACTCCATATAGACGTCTGATCCCGCCACTCCGACTTCTAAAGCACTTTAGACGTCAGTTATTTGGGGAACGACGTCTAAATGTCGGCATTAAAACACCGTGATCGCAAGACAGCCGTTACGCGCACTCATTATTCATCATCTTCGTCGCGTTTTCTCTCTACGGGTTATGCTTTTCAGGTTCGTTTTCTCACTTTTGCACCGTTTTAAATTAGTTTTACTCCGATTACATCACTCTTTGATGCATTATCTTTCATTTGAACCGATTAAAATGCGTTTTCATTGGGTTTTGGTGCAGTTATTCTCGTGTCCTTGGGCGGCGTTCTTTGGCGGCAATTTCTTGCGTTTTGCACTCTCCAATTCCCTCCACTACGTTTTTAAAACCATCCAATAAAAAAATATACAATACATTCTCTTCAACTAAAATATAAAGTTGTAAACTCTCCAATTCCCTCTTGCGTTTTGACATATATACGCCCGACGTCTATATAGACGTCTGAACTATATAAGTCCGACGTCTATAGAGACATCTGACCTAAAGGGTCCGACGTCTATAGAGACGTCCGACCTAAAGGGTTCGACGTCTATAGAGACGTTTGACCTAAAAGGTCCAATGTCTATAGAGACGTCTGACCTAAAGGGTGCGACGTATCATTAACGTCACCAGTATAGACGTCGGATAGAGATTAGACGTTAAAAACCCAAAATAACAGACGTCTAAAGTCTTTTCTACACTAGTACAAATTAATTAATTTTAGAATATAATCTTATTTATTTTTTCTTACCCTACATTTTAAAAGTAAAAAAGAAAAAACTAAATATAAAATCTAAAAAAATTCGATTTTTCCGAAAACAAACTCATTTTTTCAGCACAATCCAACTAATGAGATATCAAAATCCGGTAAAAGAAAAAAAATTGTGCTGATAAATATTAACTAAAGTGTGTTATTGAAAAAAAAATTCAGTGAAAAATTTACAAATAGGTTGGAAAAAGATAC
Organism: Vigna reflexopilosa; assembly: GCA_027742785.1. Lineage (NCBI taxonomy): Eukaryota > Viridiplantae > Streptophyta > Magnoliopsida > Fabales > Fabaceae > Vigna > Vigna reflexopilosa. Next base: position 22,473,216 of record CM050921.1, read on the forward strand.
AATGGCCAAGGAAATTTGTATTTTAATTATGAATTGAAAAGTATCCTATTTTTTGTAAGTTTTTAGTAGAATATGCTATCCGATAAAAAAAAAAGGATAATGATACTTAAACAACATTTTTTTGATAATATTTGAACATATTTACATGTCATTATGTGATTTTGTTCAAAATTACTCTATAATCAATAATAATAATCATAAACATTATTATAGACCAATTATAAAATAACATATAAATATTGTTCAAATATTATTAAAAAAATATTCTCTAAAAATTTCAAAACCGTGTGATGATAGCTGGCAACTCATGGTTTGGGTCCCGCACTACGTTTTTTTACTTTAATAGGAGGAGCCTCTTTTCTCGATTCTGACTTTCCTTTAAGCAATTCCCGCAAACAGATTTTGAGAGCCAAAAGCCCGTCAATTGATGGTTCCGACGACGCTAAAGGTCTATATTTGCCCATACAGATTTTAAATTGTTTTCTAAGACCAATACGTCTCAATTAATGAAACTGCGACTTCAAAATACACAAAAATCTCTTAACTTTCTTTTTTTTTTAAATTATTACCTGAGAAAATAGATAAACATTGAATGTTAATTTAATTCCGTTGCAATAAACATAATACAAATTAAAAATTTTAATTCAACTCTAAATAACTCACTATTTTATTTTCTTAATTTATATATAACTATTGTACGTAATAATATTTATAATTTCAATAAGTAAAATATTATTTTTTATCTTTAAAGTAAAGTTATTTGTTTAAAAGTAACTAGAACATCTTTAAGATATTTGGGAATATTATGTGACATCTATCTAATAAAAGAAAGATGTTTCAAAATTTATTCGTTTGAACTTTTAATTTGCTGGAGATGCTTCCAGAAGTATTTCTCTACTTTTGAGCACCTGTTCATGTCTACAAAAGAAGTCTTATTTTCGTAACCACAGAAAGAGCATCTTAAAATACACATGCCATATAATTTGAAATGCTGCAATATTTTGAAAACAAACAAACTTCAACTTGTCCAGACAAACTAAAACATTTGTTACAAACTATATTATTTTATAATCAAACCTTGTTGAGCACATATTTTTTTTTTTTTTCCTGAGTAAGCATGCTTTCAGATGGAGAAGTCAAATTGTTTTGGAAGCATAGAAGGAAAAAGGGAAGCTGCCAAATTAGCAAGCAGATCCAGCACATATTCTTGAGGAATAAATAAATAATTGATTTCCATGAACCAAACAAAAGGGACCCTACCCTTCTTCAAAGGGTACACGGGATTTGTCTTCATGTCGCCATCTCGTGCTGTTATTATCCGCGCCAACTCTCCCCTTAGCTGGCCATCCTCTGTCCCCACAAACCTCACCACTCGGTCAATGCAAACCTACAAATCAATTCCCTTCAATTTCACTACCAAATCGCAAACGCGTTATCACCTCAATCACTCCACTCACACCATCTCCCTCGTTTTACTTTCACCCCCTCTTACTATATATATCCGCCAACACTTCCCTCTTTCACAGCAATTCACCAAAATCATTTCACTTCTTTCTTAGACAACATAAACAAATGGCCTCTTTTACATCCTTAAGCTTTCTCCTAAGTTTTTTTCTGGCTGTTTCAATTCTTCCTTTCAGTTCAGCCAGGAAACTCACGGAGTCAGAGCCCCAACTGAAGTTCCAATACCACAAAGGACCTCTTCTCTCAGGTAAAATCTCCGTCAACCTCATTTGGTATGGCAAATTCAAGCCTTCCCAGAAAGCCATACTCACTGACTTCATCACCTCCCTTTCATCTCCCAAACCTGTCACGCCCCAACCATCGGTTGACACGTGGTGGAAAGCCACCGAAAAGTACTACAAAACCCCATTCCCCAAACTCGCCCTCTCTCTGGGTTCCCAAATCCTCGATGAAAACTACTCCTTCGGCAAATCACTCACCACCGATCAAATCGTGAAACTCGCATCCAAGGGTCCACAGAGAAATGCCATCAACGTTGTTCTCACCTCCTCTGACGTTGCAGTGGAAGGGTTCTGCTCCAGTAGGTGCGGGACTCACGGGTCCTCCGTGGGGGCGCGCATCAACGGAAAGAGGTACAAATTCGCTTACATCTGGGTCGGTAACTCTGAAACCCAGTGCCCGGGGCAATGTGCTTGGCCATTCCACCAACCCATATACGGTCCCCAGAGCCCAGCTCTGGTTGCGCCCAACAACGATGTCGGCGTCGACGGCATGGTGATCAACGTGGCTAGCCTCTTGGCTGGCACTGTGACTAACCCTTTCGGGAACGGCTACTTCCAGGGGCCCAAAGAGGCTCCGCTGGAAGCCGCCTCCGCCTGCACCGGCGTCTACGGTAAGGGCGCCTACCCTGGCTATGCAGGGAACCTCTTGGTGGACCCCACAACCGGTGCCAGCTACAATGCCAATGGGATCAACGGAAGGAAGTATCTCTTGCCAGCTCTCGTCGACCCTAAAACCTCTGCCTGTTCAACCATCGTCTAAAACCATCGCTCAAAAACTTTCACTTTTCACCCGGTTTAGCTCTTAGGCTACACGAACATTCTTTCATTTCTTCATTCAATTATAGTTTTAAATATTACGATGTTGAGTTATAATAAACTTTTTATACCGAGATTTATCAGAAATTATAACACACTTATATATTAACAACATTTGGACAGCGGTAAGGTGACAACGCATATTTGAACACTCCCGTTTCACATTAATGCGTTTTTTTCATCTGACATGATTCACAACAGCATAAAATATTATTTTTTCTCTCAAATTACCGGTTACAAATGGACGTAAAAAACCAGTGCCAGAATTTTTGAAAAAATAAAAAATAAAAAAATAATCAATGGGAGTTTGACAGCTGTCGGTGTCAAAACTATGTCAAAACATGGGTATCAAAATTTGACACGGTCACGTGGCGTCTTTCTATTGCATGTTTTCACTTAAAGAAAAAACCTTTTTAAAAAAGCTGAGGAGGGTAATTTTGGAATTATCATTTTATGAAATTTGATTTTGGCGGTTTCATTTTTCTTCTCTTGTTCACTTTCCTTCTAAACTTTCGTCTCTCCCATTTGGCTCCTCTCTCCATTCGCTTCATCTCTCCAATCCCTTGGTCTCTCCATTTGGTTGGTCGACTCATCCAAAGGCCTCATCTCAACCAAGAACTCTTTCGCAATCACTTTATATCGGTAAGCTCTCTTTCGCGTGTTGCGTTTTGGGTCTCTTTGGCGTTGTGGCTCTGTTTTGGGTTTTCGCTCTGATACGGGAGTTATTCGAAGCGAAGTGAAAGGGGTTAAAATCAGAGTCAGCCCTAATCTTTTTCAACAACTCACTTCCCTCCCATGTACCGGAGTTCGTTATGAACGGGATCTTGTTGATGGATGGAAAGAAGAGTACAATTCCATCATTGCAAGGCAACTTGTTTGTAAGGAAGATGCAAACTTAACTAGTAGAATACTTGCTGGGGGTTTGAAGGTGCAACCAAGATTACTCCATTATGTACTAACTAGAATATTAATTCCTCGTTACACAAATATCGGTCAGGCATCCCACGAGGATATTATGCTGTTATGGGCCCTGTTCAATTCAAAGCAAGTTAACTGGGGACATGTCATCTGCAATAGGATGAAAAGGGCTTTATCGGACAATGCAAGGCTGCCTTATCCTCATTTGGTAACTATATTCTTGGAACACTTTCATGTGCCTCTTAATTTTGATCCTATTACAGAAATAATGGACAAACAAAAGGTGGGATATGAAAAAATAGCCTCCTTTGGTTATGTGCAAAATGTAGACGGAGTGTTGGTTCCCAAAGACAACACACCCAACCAACAGAGTCAACGCGGAGAAGTGCAGCATAATGATCAACCAAGTTCTTCTACAACACTAGATGATGTTATACAACGAATTGACCAACTCCAGACCTACGTTGGTACAAGATTGGACGACCTAGAATCACGAGTTGGTAACATTGAGAACCGACTGCAGCAATCTCCCACCCCATTTTATCATTTCACCTTGTAGTTATAAATTGGTGTTGACATCTATTTGCTTTCATTTGGAACTTGTATGCATTATTCGAATATTGTACTCTTTTTATTACTTCAATTGTGTATCAGAATTTCATAGTTTGATGTTAAATTTTGGTTGAATGATTCACGTATTATATTTCACAGAATGTTAAGTAGTCAGATAATGGCGTATTTAATGGACAATTAAACAGTTCAAAATCACTAATATACAACCAATTACATATAAAGAAACTCAATAACGGTCAATGAACACTAATATTCAAGCCTCTCCTCACTCAAGAACATCAAATTACAATTAAAACCACTGGTCTTGGGTAAAAAGACATTGTTGTCCCCTATTTAATGACTGATGGCTCCTTCAGTTCAAGAGGTTGTCCAAAATGTTGTTCAAACTCGCGTAATTGTTTACAGCTTGCTTGTAAACGATTACAAGGCACATTTTGACAACAGACATAACACAACTTCACTTGACTCAAGATTCTCAACATGGGTGGTCCCCCCTCCTTGATGGGGGACCTAGAAAATTAGGTTCAACCCTCTCCTCACTCAAGAACCTCAAATTAAATTTAAAACCACTGGACTTGGGTAAAAAGACACTATGGTCCCCTATGTAATGACTGGTGGCTCCTTCAGTTCAACAGGTTGTCCAAAATCTTCTTCAGACTCGCGTAATCGTTTACAGCCTGCTTGTAAACAATTACAAGGCACATTTTGACAGCAGACATTGCACAACTTCACTTGACTCAATATTCTCAACATGGGTGGTCCCCACCTCCATCATGGGGACCCAGAACATTAGGTTCAACCCTCTCCTCACTCAAGAACCTCAAATTACAATTAAAACCACTGGACCTGGGTAAAAAGACATTGTGGTTCCCTATGTAATGACTGATGGCTCCTTCAGTTCGACAGGTTGTCCAAAATCTTCTTCAGACTCGCGTAATCGTTTACAGCTTGCTTGTAAACGATTACAAGGCACATTTTGACAGCAGACATAACACAATTTCACTTGACTCAAGATTCTCAACATGGGTGGTCGCCCCCTCCTTCATGGGGGACCCAAAACATTAGGTTCAACCCTCTCCTCACTCAAGAACCTCAAATTACAATTAAAACCACTGGACTTGGGTAAAAAGATACTGTGGTCCCCTATGTAATGACTGGTGGCTCCTTCAGTTCAATAGGTTGTTCAAAATCTTCTTCAGACTCGCGTAATCGTTTACAGCCTGCTTGTAAACGATTACAAGGCACATTTTGACAGCAAACATAGCACAACTTCACTTGACTCAAGATTCTTAACATGGGTGGTCCCCCCGTCCATCATGGGGGACCCAGAACATTAGGATCAACCCTCTCCTCACTCAAGAACCTCAAATTACAATTAAAACCACTGGACTTAGGTAAAAAGACAGTGCTATTCAACTGTGGTTCCCCACGTTGTCACTGGTGGCTCCTTCACTTCAACAGGTTGTCCAAAAGCTTGTTCAAACTCGCGTAATCGTTTACAGCCTACTTGTAAACGATTACAGGGCACATTTTCACATCAGAGGTAGTAGAAGTTCAGCTGTGGTCCCCTATGTTTTCACTGGTGGCTCCTTCAGTTAAACATGTTGTCCATAATCTAAGTTAGACTTGCGTAATCGTTTACAGGGCCAAAGTAAACGATTACAATGCACAATTTAACACCATTATCTTCACCAATTCAGCTATATTCATCAAATCACAACCATTACTTCATTTTTTTCTCACAAACATTATCACTTGTAAATCAAAATATAAAGCACTTCAATAAAAGACATAATAAATTTGCAATTATCAATTACATAAATAGATGGAACCAAACATGCATGTTCTATATATTGAACGAAATAGGTTTAATTACAACGTCCAGTTCTTGTCCTAAGAGTGAAGTCTAATACAATAATTAGTCATTTTTCTTTCTAACTACTACATTTGCGGTGTATGGTGTCCTAAGTGCTTGGCTCTTATAATGCCTTCTTAATCCAATCCTAACATACGTCTTCAACTGTGATTGGTTGTTGGACATTCCACCCGGTGCATTTGGCGACATTCCACCTTGTTCAGTGTTGCACATTCCACCCGCTTCGTCGTTCGACATTCCACTAGGGGAAACAAATTGATGAGTCAATATTTTCTGGACTTCACTTAGTTTATTGTGCTAGAATTAATCAGGGAATTGTGCTTAATTGTCCGGTATTTTTCCATTTTTCCTAATTGCGCTTAATTTGATCAGAAATTCATATTTTAATTAATTTGAATTATTTGAGCTAATTATTTGCATTACTAATTGCAGGAAAAATTTTGGAAATAAAATTTAGGACATTTAGAGGAAGAAAAATGACAGCAATAAAAGCACACGGTGTTTGGGCTTTTAAAGAAATGGTCAGCGATGATCTTTGTTGGAATAAAAAATGTTGCGCTGACTTCATTTAATAGGAGCATTGGAGAGAAAATATAGGTGGACTAATTTCAATTTAGATGTAGTGTCACGATCTTGAGGAGCATCTTGGACTTGGAGCAGCAACATGAGCATACCACGACCCAAAGCAGGAAGCACCACGGCCCAAACTTGAAGATGTCCAGACTTGAAGCAATACGGCATTGTAGCTGGTCCAACACGTTGTCCAGGAGTACACGGCCTGCAGCACACACAATTAATTTTTAAATTGAAGCACACAACACATCCATCCACACATGGTCCAGCAAATAAAAAAAGAGATGTTGGCTTCATGGGCTGCTGCCACGCCCACGTGAAGAGGTGTTGCACATCATGCTTCATTCAGCAAATTGAAGCAGGTCCAGCGAGCAAAGTGGTGAGCTTCCAGTAGGCCTTCGCGCTACAGCTACTGATTTACTTGGTGCTTGGAGAGGTGCAGCGGAGCCCATCGAATTTTAAATGAGGCGTCCAGAAATATGGGAAGCAATCCAGCAGCTTGGGCAGCAACACAGAAAAGTCCAGCAAGCAATAAGGACTCCACGCTGGCAGCAAGGCAAGGGCACCACGGAATGAGTGAAATATCTTCATTTAAAACTGCAGCCGCCACACTAGAGAACACATATTTCACTTTCTCTTTAAGAAGCAGCAACACCAAGATGGAAGGTTACAGTTGAGCTCCAAGCAGAAGATGAAGTGCTGGAAGAGGCACATTTATTTACCTTGCTGCATCCAGCCACCTCCCCACTTAGTTAGTTTTCTTGTTATGTTTTTCCTTGCTTGAGCAGCAGTTGCCACACCCCTTTTTACTTAGCTTTCTTTGAACCTTTATTTTCATTCAATGAGAAATTGGAACACACACTAGCACTTTTCGCATTGGTTATTTTATTTTAGTTCGATTCCAGCATAAGGCAATGTTTCGTTTTTATACTTTTAGAATTGAAAATGCTGTTTGAGTGTGAGATATTGGGTGACATTGTTTAGTTGTGAGGGAGGCATTGATTTCCCTTTTGGAAGAGTTGGATGCGCTGATTCCATTTTTTCACTCGGTTGCCTCGTCCAGTGGAGGATAAAAGCGCAAATTTCATTTTTAATTTAGAGAATAGGCATATTACAATTTAAAGAAAAGATGTGTACGTTGCTGGATTTGGAGAAAACAATTTCATTTGCTTTTCATTAGTAAAAAGAATTGTTGACTTCATAGGGTAGGTGCGCTGGTGACGTGGAGCTCATGAGGCTGAGAATGATGTTTTTCTTTTGGATTAGCGTTTTCAATTTGGAGAATTGGCATTTTAGTTATTCCACACTTGGTCATGGCCTGAAGCATTCTGTTACGTTTTTTTTCCTTGCATAAGCACATTCTCATTTCCTTTTATGAAGCGTTGATTTATTTTTGTAGTGTAGCGCAGTGATTAAATATTAGATTAAAGAAGCACACAGCTGAATGTGTTTTATTTTAATTGTTTTCTTGATGTATTTGCTTATTTGTCTGCTGCAGTGTTGAGTTTAATGTTTTCCTTTACTTTATTGTTGTCTGTTCTGTTTGATTTTGATAATCTAGTTTTAATGTTAGGTTAAGTGAGTCGGGTTGGTTGTTAATAAAATTACAGTGTTTTCTTGAGATTTCCCGGACTGTCTTTATGTTTACTCTACTCTGCCAGACACTCTATGAAATCTGACTGTGTTCTTGCAACAGGTATACGCTTAGCTGCCCAGTTGGTGATTGTATCTTCACTTAGTTGATCAATCTGTATAGAACACATCAGATGGAATAGGTGTATTGCGTTTGCTTAGTTCGTGATTATGATAGCATGATTAGCCCTCGCTTAGTCGGTTATCTGTGCTGGATTAGAGGCTAGAACAGTTTATTCATGAGACCTGTGCACTTTAATTGTCATACTGCGACTCTGATTTGGCTCAATATTTAATCTGTTGTCTGCCTGCGATTAGGTATATGCTTAGTTGCCTAATCGGTGTTTAATCTTCGCTTAGTTGATTAGACTGTATGGTGCATGACTGATTAAATTTGTGCATTGCATTCGCTTAGTCTGCAATTTTGAAGACCGAATTAGCCTTCGCTTAGTTGGGTGATTCGTGTCAGATTTGGATTAGAGTAGTGTGTAATTGTCGTTAATCTATGATAGGAAGCATAGTAATTGAGTTAATGACCAACCGTTTTCATTCTATATTTGATTCTGTTTTTACATTTCTGTTTCCATTTCTATTTACATTTGTGTTTACATTGTTGTTTGCATTCGTGTTTTGATTTTGTTTATCCACATTCACAAACTTTTCAACAACCCCCCACTTCGTGTTTGACCTAATTCTCGAATAACAGTTTGGTCCTTGAGAGACGACCTAGGAGTCACTTCCTAGTTTATACTGCATTCTTTAATGCACATTAAATTTGCATGGGGTGCGACAACCCATCAAATTTTGGCGCCGTTTCCGGGGACCAACGGTTCGGTTTTAGGTCTTTTGTTGTGTTAGTGTGTGTTGTCTTGTCTTATGTTGTGAGTGTGATGTTCTGTTTTGTGTGTTCGTTTTTGTATGTGTGTTATCATATGTGTTGCATTTAGGTAGCTTTAGTTGCATATTTTCATTGCATTCTTCTTTTCCCCCTTTCTTCTACATGTCTACCTATTTTTGATTTTGTGAATACTGCTTCTTGTGCCTATGTCCATGACTTTGATTCTCCTTCTGCATCTAACTCTAATATTGCTTCTCATGCATATTCTGCTGATTTATATGTTGAGAACAATATGATTCATCCTCCCATTCCTGAGAGTGCTCTTTGGGAGCCAGTTTCACTTAATGAGGATGATGTTCATTGCGTTCTCACCTCTGGACTGATAGATGTGCTGCCTAGGTTTTATGGTTTTGTAGGTGAATGCCCACAGAGACATTTGGAGAGGTTTCAACGCATTTTCTATGAAATGAAACCTCCACATGCCCCGGATGATCACATTTTCTTAAAGGCATTTCTGCATTCAGTAGAAGAAGCAGGGGATGGCTTTATTATCTTCCTCCAAAATTCAAGGCCAATTGGGAAGATCTTAAGCATCGGTTTTTGGAAAGATTCTGCCCTACTCAGCATCATTCTGATTCATATAGCAACAATCCTGGGTGGAATGATCCTAACCTTGGATGGTATGGTACTTCACAGCATCAATATCAAGAACCACCATTCCAGAATGCTTGTATGCCTCCCATTGTCCAGCAACAACAACAGCTGCAGTTTCATGAGCCTGCCCGTGCAACTCCTCATCCTTCCACTACTTCTGAGCCTACATTGAAAGAGTTACTGAGGTAGATAGCCATGCAGAACATTCAGTTCCAGCAAGAGACCAGAGCTTCTATTCAGAGTTTGACTAATCAGATGGGGCAGATGGTCACTCAGCTCACTGAGGAACAGTCTTATGTTTCAGAGCAATCACCATTTCAGATTGTTCAGATTCTTGATGATGTTGGTGCCATCCACATAGGAGATGGGGAGCAGAGTCATGAGCTTACTACTGCGCCATCTACTTTCCCACCCTCCTATGTGCCCCCTCTTGCACCTGAGGATGCAGTTGCTCATTCTGCTGTTATTGGTGAGATGAATCATGAATCAACACAGGTTTTCTCTAAACTTGAAACCCCACTTGCTTTGCCTGAGCTGTTTATGAATTCAAATATTCTTGATTTTGCTGCAGATTCACATGTTAGTGATGATTTTGATATAGAAACTGTGAAAACAGAAGATGCTTTAGACTTAGGATTAAATTTTGATCTTTCGCAGTTTTCTGAAAATTTTAAATGTAGTTGTGAAGTTGGTTCTTGCTCTATTTGTGTTGAAATCAATTATGTGATACAACCAGCTTCCAACTTTATGATGGGTGATACTAACTGTGAGTCTGATGAAAATGTTGAGGAACAAGCAAATATAAGCAACACCTTTGAGATGGGTAGACCATCTTCACCTTTCACCACTCTACAGATCTTCAGGGAGGTGGAGGTAAACATATCTAAGATTGATTCTATTGTTGATGATCATGTTGTTGATAGGTATGTTATTGATGATTGTATTGTTGATGAGCATGCTTTTAATTCTCCCTCTCTACATGAGGAGAACCACTTTTTGCTATCACATATGAATATTTGTTCTCCATGCACTGAACATGAATCTGAGCCTGTTATTGATATTGTTTCTACAGTTGAAATTGATTCATGTTCTGAGGGTATATCTGAGGTTCAGCCTGTTACACTGGGATTGGGTGTTATACCCCTGCATGTTATTTCTGTGGAGCCACTTTGCACTAACCCTATTGTAGGAGGTACACATGAATTTGACCAACAAGCACCCACAGTGGAAAACAAAGGTGCAAGCATACGCAAGAGCTTCAACATTAATAGGCACCAGCTGAACCCGCTCATCAACAATCACTGTTTCTTAGATCCAACTGTGGAAGACATCTCCCTGCTTGATCAAATTTGGAGACTGAAGCAGTTCTTCCTCAACACTTCCTTGTTGAATCCTATGGTGGAAGACCTCTCCCTGAAAGTCCAAAATTGGCAACTCCCACCATGACCAGGGGAGTTTCCTTTTTCCTTTCTCCCCTTTCCCTACTTATTTTGAACTTGTCCATGATCTGTTGACTGTTTTGATTTCTGATTTGATGCTTGTGACACATTGAGGACACTGTGTAATTTAAGTGTGGTCTATTAGGGGGGATTTCTATTTTCTTTGTTAGTTGTTGTTTTATTTTCTTTGTTAGTTGTTGTTTTCCATGTTAAATTTTTTCTTTTCTAGGTAGTTTTTGTTGTGTCTTGTGTACAGTTTTGCATGTTTCTCTTGATTTCTGGACTTGGTTTAGGTTGTAGACTTGTCTTTTACTTTATTGATACTCTAATTTGTTGGAAATCCTTGCTTTTCTCTGTTTGGAAGATGATTATGATGTTTGAGAGATGAATTGCTTGTGATAGAAATACCCTGTGTGAGATTTGAGCCACTTGATATTCTTTCTTGTGTGTGATATGTCTCTTGATTGCTTGCACATATGCCTTGGCTTGAATGTTGTTGATGATTCTTGATTGATATGCATATTTGGAAATGATAAAGGTAGTTTTGTTGTTGAGCCTTTCTAGCCAGATGAGCCTACCCTGTTTTGATCCTTTGATAGCCCCTTTGAGCCTTTACTTGCCCCATTTCTTTGTTTTGAAGCTCATACACTAGCCCTAAGTGAAAAACCATGATTACCTTAACCTTAGGGAATTTTGGAGCTTTGGAATTGTTTTGGGAACAAGTGTGGTCTCCCGGGGATTCAGATGAATTGGCTAGTTGGTTCCTCTTCTTGCTTTTGTTTTGTAAATATGTTGTGTATCTTGTCTCTTAGAGTTGTGTCCTAGATAGAGAGAAAAGAAAAGAGACAAGATGAACAAAAAAATACAGAAAAATGAAAAAAAATAATGAATAATGGAGTCAAGAAGAGGATTGAATTAGAGGTTTTGGGTGTGATTTGACTGTGTTTTCACTTGTTCCTCATTGCTCTTCTATTCCTTTTGGTTTGTAGCTTCTCATCCATATGTTATCCTCCCTTGCCCTTGACCCCATTACAACCATGAAAAGACCTTTTGATTTGAACATGCATATGTTTTGAGTGTTGATACTAGAGGCTTGCCAAGTTTATTTGTGTTTGCTTTCTTGAGTGCATTGAGTTGACATTGTTTACCCTAGACACTTGAGAGAAACACTGATAGAGTGCATTTGTGAGGTTCTGTTGCTTTTGATTCACCTCTTAAACTGATTGATTATTTTGCCATGCTTGGAATTGCTTGGATGATTTCTCTGAGTATCTGCTTTCTCTGATTCTGTGTTGGATATTGTCTACTGCTTTTTCCTTGTCCGAATTTCTTGAGGACTGTGTAATTTTGTTTCTTTCCTTGTCAGTCTTTGTTTTCTGTGTGCTGAGTCTTTGTCGCCTCCCTGATGTCCGTTGAACTGTTCCCTGATTTGCTTCTTGATTTTGCCCAGGAGTGCAAAAGACTAAGTGTGGTCTATTTTGATGAGTCAATATTTTCTTGACTTCACTTAGTTTATTGTGCTAGAATTAATCAGGGAATTGTGCTTAATTGTCTGGTATTTTTTCCATTTTTCCTAATTGCACTTAATTTGATAAGAAATTCATATTTTAATTAATTTGAATTATTTGAGCTAATTATTTGCATTACTAATTGCAGGGAAAATTTCGGAAATAAAATTTAGGACATTTAGAGGAAAAAAAATGACAACAATAAAAGAACACGGTGTTTGGGCTTTTAAAGAAATGGTCAGCGATGATCTTTGCTGGAATAAAAAATGCTGCGCTGACTTCATTTAATAGGAGCATTGGAGAGAAAATGTAGGTGGACTAATTTCAATTTAGATGTAGTGTCACGGTCTTGAGGTGCATCTTGGACTTGGAGAAGCAACATGAGCAGACCACGGCCCAAAGCAGGAAGCACCACGACCCAGACTTGAAGATGTCCAGAATTGAAGCAACACGGCATTGCAGCTAGTCCAACACGTTGTCCAGAAGTACACGGCCTGCAGCACACACAATTAATTTTTAAATTGAAGCACACAACACATCCATCCGCACATGGTCCAGCAAATAAAAAAAGAGTTGTTGGCTTCATGGGTTGCTGCCACGCCCACGTGAAGAGGTGTTGCACATCATGCTTCATTCAGGAAATTGAAGCAGGTCCAGCGAGCAAAGTGGTGAGCTTCCAGTAGGCCTTCGTGCTACAGCTACTGATTTACTTGGTGGTTGGAGAGGTGCAACGGAGCCCATCGAATTTTAAATGAGGCGTCTAGAAATATGGGAAGCAATCCAGCAGCTTGGGCAGCAACACAGAAATGTCCAGCAAGCAAACAGGACTCCACGCTGGCAGCAAGGCAAGGGCACCACGGAATGAGTGAAACATCTTCATTTAAAACTGCAGCCGCCACACTAGACAACACATCTTTCACTTTCTCATTAAGAAGCAGCAGACACCAAGATGGAAGGTTACGGTTGAGCTCCAAGCAGAAGATGAAGTGTTGGAAGAGGCACATTTATTTACCTTGCTGCATTCAGCCACCTCCCTACTTAGTTAGTTTTCTTGTTATGTTTTTCCTTGCTTGAGCAACAATTGCCATACCCCTTTTTACTTAGCTTTCTTTGAACCTTTATTTTCATTCAATGAGAAATTGGAACACACGCTAGCACTTTTGGCATTGGGTATTTTATTTTAGTTCGATTCCAGCATAAGGCAATGTTTCGTTTTTATACTTTTAGAATTGAAAATGCTGTTTGAGTGTGACATATTGGGTGACATTTTTAAGTTGTGAGGTAGGCATTGATTTCCCTTTTGGAAGAGTTGGATGTGCTGATTCCATTTCTTCACTTGGTTGCCTCGTCCAGTGGAGGATAAAAGCGCAAATTTCATTTTTAATGTAGAGAATAGGCATATTACAATTTGAAGAAAAGATGTGTACGCTGCTGGATTTGGAGAAAACAATTTCATTTGCTTTTCATTAGTAAAAAGAAGTGTTGACTTCATAGGGTAGGTGCGCTGGTGACGTGGAGCTCATGAGGCTGAGAATGATGGTTTTCTTTTGGATTAGCGTTTTCAATTTGGAGAGTTGGCATTTTAGTTATTCCACACCTGGTCACGGCCTGAAGCATTCTGTTACGTTCTTTTCCATCCATAAGCACATTCTCATTTCCTTTGATGAAGCGTTGATTTATTTTTGTAGTGTAGCGCAGTGATTAAATATTAGATTAAAGAAGCACACAGCTGAATGTGTTTTATTTTAATTGTTTTCTTGATGTATTTGCTTATTTGTCTGCTGCAGTGTTGAGTTTAATGTTTTCCCTTACTTTAATGTTGTCTGTTCTGTTTGATTTTGATAATTTAGTTTTAATGTTAGTTTAATTGAGTCGGGTTAGTTGTTAATAAAATTACAGTGTTTTCTTGAGATTTCTCGGACTGTCTTTATGTTTACTCTACTCTGCCTGACACTCTATGAAATCTGACTGTGTTCTTGCAACAGGTATACGCTTAGCTACCCAGTTGGTGATTGTATCTTCGCTTAGTTGATCAATCTGTATAGAACACATCAGATGAAATAGGTGTATTGCGTTTTCTTAGTTCGTGATTATGATAGCATGATTAACCCTCGGTTAGTCGGTTATCTGTGCTGGATTAGAGGCTAGAACAGTTTATTCATGAGACCTGTGCACTTTAATTGTCATACTGCTGCTCTGATTTGGCTCAATATTTAATCTGTTGTCTGCCTACGATTAGGTATACGCTTAGTTGCCTAATCGGTGTTTAATCTTCGCTTAGTTGATTAGACTGTGTGGTGCATGACTGATTAAATTTGTGCATTGTATTCGCTTAATCTGCAATTTTGAAGACCGAATTAGCCTTCGCTTAGTTGGGTGATTCGTGTCGGATTTGGATTAGAGTAGTGTGTAATTGTCGTTAATCTGTGATAGGAAGCATAGTAATTGAGTTAATGACCAACCGTTTTCATTCTATATTTGATTCCGTTTTTACATTTCTGTTTCCATTTCTATTTACATCTGTGTTTACAATTTTGTTTGCATTCGTGTTTTGATTTTGTTTATCCGCATTCACAAACTTTTCAACAATCCCCCACTTCGTGTTTGACCTAATTCTCGAACCACAGTTTGGTCCTTGAGAGACGACCTAGGAGTCACTTCCTAGTTTATAGTATTCTTTAATGCACATTAAATTTGCATGGGTGCGGCAACCCATCACAAATGCACTGTTACTGTTAGTGAATGCTTGTGGACGTCCAAAACTTTGTGCACCATCATCTGTACTTGTCCTTTTAGGTGTTCTTCTTGCCTTCTCTTCTGCCAACTCTGTCTCTATGACATTGACCTTCCTTTTAAGCTCTTCAATTATAGATTTTTTATCCTCTACAATACGCATCAAACACTCTCTGCGTTTTTTTTAAGCAATTTTTTTGTTGATCGTTGCTCATCATTGCTTTTTGGTGGTGGTTGGTTTTTTCCACATCATTCTCATCCTTCATTACAGCACCAAAATCATCTACAACATGAACCTGAAATTTAACAACATATAATATGTTATATAACTACTGTGAATATATCATAACATTCACAACTAAAAAAACCAAACACATACCATACCCATCTCGAAAACACGTTTGACGATGTTGTCTCCCACATTTGTATTCATCTAGTGCAAGATCCTTGGAAATTTCTCTATTGCACCTTCGGGAGGCATGAAATGCTCACAAAACCATAACTATAAAACATGTAATTGTTATAAATTACTCATAATCAAATAACAAATATTCAAAAATTTAGTTGTCAAATGAGTAAATAAGAACTACCTGGAACATGTACACACAACCATCGACATAAACATTGTTGTAGCTTTGCCTTTCTTCACAGAATCTAAAGCTTTGCTCAAACTTTCTAACAAATAACGAAACACTAAACTACCCCAACAGTACTTACTCAGACCACTTAAGTCATCAACAATTTCAAACAGTACAAGAAACACTCGTCCACTACGATTTGGAAATAAAATCTCACATATCCCCACCAATATGTACAAGCTACATAAATCAGCACAAGGTATGGTTTTTTTATGTTCTTTCAACAAGAATTTGTAAATGAAAATCAAATCTTTACTCTCCTTACCTAAGTATCTCACACATTTACTTCTACCCATTGTATCCTTTAAGTTTATACTTTTACCATTTGAACTCAACCCTAATCCTAAACAAAAATCCTTTTCATTCATATTGAAAACTTTGTCTGCAATAACAAAAGCATTGCTCGAATCCACCCATTTCATCGTTAACTCTTGCAAAATTTTAGTATTCAATATCACTTTACCACTCAAGTCTAAAAACCAAGCAAATGAAGTCTTCGAAATGAGTGACCGTTGCTCATCTGTCAAACGTTCGTTCAAAGTGGAAACATACATCGTTGAAAAACAATGACGAACGATCAACTGCTCAAAGAAAATAACTCAAATGAAAACACCAAAGGAAATAACCAAAAAACCAAAAGGGGTCGAAGAAACGACAATAAACCCAATACCCAAATGTAAAACCCAATACCCAAACCTACAACAAAATGGTCTGAGAACACATTTACCTTGCTCCAATGACGCTGCAATCCAGAACTTCCAATTTCGACCAAACTGCGACATCGGAGATTCTAAATCACAAATGTCAGACAGAGAACAGAGGGGGGGGGGGAGAACGAAATCGCGGGGATAACGAAATGTGAGAGAGAGAACGAAATCTGAGAGACAAAACGTAATGAAATAGGACAAGAGTATAATCGGTACGAAAATTTTTTGAAACCCTATTCATCTTCCCGACCAGATTTTTTGAAAAAAAAAATAAAAATACGAACCAATGAGAGCTTGACAGTTGTCGGTGTCAAAACTGTGTCAAAATATGGATATCAAAATAACGAGACCCTATTTTTTTATTGATTTTTACTTTAATCAGTGTTTGCGGAACTCTGCTGCCCACTTTAATACTTTAATCTTTTAATCTTTATTTAAAAGGTTATTTGACACTATTTAAATATTATTCGACAATTTTTATATAAATGAAATGTTTCAGAAAATTAACTTTTATGATTTAAAATAAAGAAAAAGTAAATAATAGTAAAAATTATTATTAAATGCTAATAAAAATATTATGGTATTAAAATACTAGTATCTCAAACTTTAACGTGAATGTCTAATTGTTTTTTGCAGCACTATTAAGACTAATAATTACAAAGTTATCCAAAGGAAGACTTAAATATCTTTTTCATTGTATTATAATTAATAAAAGACTATACATGATATGAAATAATATAATAAATAAAAATTTACTATAATAATGACAAAACCACGTCATTTAACAAGCACAAATGCGGATGTTGAATGGTGCAATGTGAAATGACATTATAGAAAAAGGTGGTACAACTTTGTTGAGATTTACATAATAACTTTAACAATTTTAAGTATTTTTTTCTTAATTATAAGTAGAAGTTATGTTTGTAAACATCATCTTAAGATTAAAAAGATGCGTAGAACGTAGAAATGAATCCGGTTCTTAATTTGGAGAAAAAAAAAGTCATTTTATGGCCAAAGAAAGTATTATGTTTGGATATAAAATATCTGAAAAAAAACATCTAAGCTGATATAACAAAAGTGGACATCATAACAAAATTGCCTCCTCTAACAAATGTAAAAAGAATTAGGAGTTTTTTAAGGACTGGATTTTACAATTGTTTCATCAAGAAATTTTCTCGTTTGGTAATGATTGCTTGATAGTCTTTTTTTTAAAAACAAAAATTACAGCCTTGAAATGATGTATGATACAAGTGATTATATTGTTGAAGCTACTATGAGACAGAGAAAAAACACATATTATGTAAGATAGAAAAAAGAAACATAAAATAGCAGGTATGAATAAGAAGAAGAAGGTAAATAGAGGAATGAGAAAAGAGCTATGTGTATTATGTGAATATTACTGTTGCATACAAAGTAGAAAAAGATACATATATAGGGAGAAAGAAAAGGAGAAACGAAAAACAGAGGAGAAATAGAAAACAGATGGTGGAGGTTAGGATATAGTATTCTGACAACCACTAGTGCAAAATTGGTTTTTAACGTCACCAATTAGACGTCAGTTAAGTGGGGGCCCGACGTAAATTAATGATGGGTGACATTTTCATAAATAAGTTGGAAATATAGATGTCAGTTCAGAGGGGTCCCGACGTCTATAATATTATAGACGTCGAGCCCCTACTAACTAACATCTATATGTCTGACAGGTAGGTGAAAAATCATTTCTTTCCGTCATATAAACGTTAGTTAGGAGGGGCCCTGACGTCTATCATATTATAAACGTCGGGGCCCCTCCTCACTGACGTCTATATGTTTGACAGGTAGGTGAGAAGTCATTTCTTTCCGCCATCTAGATGTCTGATCCCGCCACCCTGATGTCTATATGCGATTATAGACGTCCGCTCCCCCTACACCTGATGTCTATATATACCAAGAATATTAATTTTTAAATCGAATGGACGTCACATTAGTGAGGCCCTGACGTATATTCGAGAATAGACGTCGGTCTCTGGGGAAACCGACGTCTGATTTCCCATTAAATAAGACATTGCGAACAACAGTTACGAGCACTTCATCGTCTTCCTTCGCCTTTTCTCTCCGTTGCATTGCATTTCCAGGTGCGTTTGATCTCTTTTGAACCGTTTAAACTTACGTTTACTCCGATTAAAGTAATCTTTGATGTATTATCTTTCGTTTGAACCGATTAAAATGAGTTTTTGTTGTGTTTTGGTGCGATTTTTCTTGTGTCTTTGGGTAGCGTAGTCCACCTTCTCCCTTTGCTAGCTTTCTTGTAAGAAATGCCATGTAAGAAATGCCATGTACAACATCTATAGCGCCCTTAGACGTCGATTTGTGCCATGTACGATGTCTATATAGTGCCCTTAGACGTCTGACCTGCAGGGTCCGACGTCCCATTAACGTCACCGATAAATACATCGGGTATGGATGTGACATTAAAAGCCCAAAATAACAAACATCTAAAGCCCTTTCTGCACTAGTGAACCCCCCTCAAGCTTGACATAGAGGCTTATGGTATCAACATGAAATTGATATTTTGAGAAGTGGAAGGAGGGAGAGATTTGGTAAGAATATCTATGAGTTGTAAAGCTGAATGAATAGGGAGAAGTTTGACAATTCCTTGCTGAACTTTCTCTCGTATAAGGTGGTAGTTTATCTCTATATATTTCGTTCATTTATGGAAGACTTGATTAGTGGTGATTTTGATAGCAAAGAGATTGTCACAAAAGATGGTAGCAAGTTGCGAAGGGTAGGCGAAGGTCGTGTATGAGATTACTGAGCCATTAGATTTCACAAACAGTTTGAGCAAAGGCATGGTACTTGGCTTCAGAAGAGTTACATGATATGGTAGACTACTTTTTGGACTTCCATGAAATGGGTGAATCACTTAGATAAACAATGTAACCAATGATGGATTTCCATGAATAAGGATAATCAGCCTAGTCAGAATCACTATATACCTTCAAAGTAACGTTGTTGGTTACCTTTAGAAATATTCCTTGAAGGATTTTGTTTGATATATCGAAGGATTTTGAAGACGCGTGTTACTGAGGTAGACGAGTCTCCCAATCAATCTTCAAAAGGGAACAAGATCAACAAGCGAGTCTCCTTCAGAAGAGTTCATATGGGTGTTGATACGGGCAACATCGAGCATCCTTGTTTCACTGAGGAGGTCCATGGCATATTTGCACTGTGATAAATTGATTCCTTCAAATTGCGAACAACCTCGAAACCCAAAAAGTGAGACAAGTTAGCAAAATTTTTAATTTTGAATTGAGCATTTGGCATGTTAGTGATATTATCAATTTTGTGTATGCTATTACGAGTGAGAATTATATATCTACGTAGATTAGCATGATGGTGATTGTATCACCACTGTGTTTAGTAAATAATGAGTGATCACCAAATGTTTGAGTAAATGTGTGAGAGAGAAAAAAGGAAGAAAGTTTGTCATATTATTATCGATTGACATGTTTCATGTCATAGAGAGATTTATGGAGGAGACATGCTTGATTATTACGTGGTATAGTGACTCCCGATGGAAGTTGCATGTAACTTACTCGGGTAAATCACCATATAAGAAGGCATTGTTAACATCTAATTGCCTTAGGTGTCGGTTCTTTGTAGTAGCCAAAGACAGAATTAGCCGAAGATTGGTATGTTTTGCAACTGGTGAGAAGGTATCAAAGTATTCAATTCCTTCTAATTGTGTATAGCCTTTAGCAACTAGGCGGACATTAAGCCTGTCAACTATGCTATCAACTTTGTGCTTGGTTTCATAGACTATAGCCTATGGCTTTCTTGTTGGGAGGGAGAGCAATAATTGTCCTTGTTTGGTTCTACTCAAGGGCTGTGTTTTCTTTCTTCATAGCAAAACTCTAATGTTCATGCTCTATGGCATGTTTGTAGTCTCTTGGATCAGCTATACTACCTCTAAAAGAGATAAAAACTCTATATGCAGGAGAAAGTCTATCAAAAGGTAGCACATGGTCATTAGGATGCTTAGTTGTAATGGTGCTACAAGAAGCTAAAGTCTATGAAAAGATGCTGATGTTTCTTTCAGCAATCCTATTTTGTTGGGGCATTTCATTATAGGAGGTTTGATGGAGGATTCCTTCAGAACTAAAGTAGTCATGCATAGCAAATTCAATTCCATTATCAGACCTAATGATTTTAATGTTGGTTTTAAACTCATTTTTGGTGTGAGAGATTAAATGCAAAATGTGTTTACGAGTTTCAGACTTATTTCTCATTAAATAAACCCAAGTGTACCTAGTATGATCATCAACAATTGTCAAAAAATATCTATGAGAATGCAGAGAAGCAGTGGAACATGGTGCCCATATGTTAATATGCATAATATCAAACACATTTGAGGCAACAAAATTATTTGAAGCAAAAGGCAGTCTTTTCTGTTTAGTAGTGTGACAAACATTACAAGTATTTGTTCTAGAGTCAATGTAAGGATATTTTTGTTTTAGAATATCCAATCTTCTATCAAACAAGTGACCTAAATGGTTGTGCCATAGATTTTTACTATCATCTTTGTGTATGTATTGTTTATTGGCAAAATTAACAGAAAGGGCAGTAATGTTGTCGAGACCGTGAAAAACATATAAGCCAACATGAAGGTTAGCTGAATCAATATCCTAGAGCGGTTTGTGAGGATCAAATTAAGATGAAATGAAAAGAGAGCAAGAGAAAGAAAAGAAAGTGAGAGAAGAGAAAGAAAATAGAGAAAAAGAAGAGAAAGAAAAGAAAGAGAAAGAAGAAAAAGAAAAGAAAGAAAATAAAGAAAAAGAAGAGTAAGAAAAGAAAGTGAGAAAGCAGAAAGAAAATACAAAAAGAGAGGAGAAAGAAGGAAAATAGAGAAAAAGAAGAGAGCATCTTGATTTGTCATTAAAAAAAAATACTAATTGGCCTCTTTTTGTTTTATTGCTTAGGGAAGATTTGTTTATCAAGAAACCATGGCATCAACAATGGAAACAAGAAAGGATGATAGAAAAGGAAGACACAAGCTTAGAACTCAAAAAAACTTGTTTTTGATAATTGGTTAGCTTGTTTGTCAATTCATTTGAATAATCAAAGTCATACTTGTAGTTTGATTGTTTACTTCGGAAATATTCTTTTGATCTTCTTTAAGCATTGCATCTTTAATTTAAAATTGTTTGATGATATTTGTAGATGGGTATTTGAACTTGGAGGTAGACCTCCAAATCTTTGATAATAAAAGAGTGGCCTCTTCAAGGATCCAAATCTCATTTTAATAGATTTCTATTTTGGATTATTCTAGATTTTTGTCTTTGATTTATGGTTTTGGTTGTGTGTAGAATTCGGGTCGTATTCTCTCTAAACCAGGGAGAATGATGAAAAATCTTTGAGGATCTTCAAGGGGTACGAATTTGAGGAAAAATCCACTTCAAGAAGGAGGGTATGATAGAGGACTATCTTCTAAAACATATATGAGAAGAACTTGAAGAAGAACATTTGCAATTCAAAAGATCTATGGCAAGGTCAAAGATCAAAACTCGTGTCCTTGAATCTTGAATCTTATAATCTTCCATGAAAAGAGAAATTTAAAGAACGTGAGGATCATGAGCACAATTGAAGAATAATTACGAAATTAAATAAATTGTATTTTTTATTTTAATTGCAAACAATTTGTTTTTATGTTTCAAGTTATTTTTGGATCCAATGTCTTTGGGCTTTCTTTTAGGGTTTCTTAGGTGCCTTAAACATTTGTAGCTATATATAAGGGCACCAAATACATATGGGGACACTTTTGAGTCATAATATATGCATTTGCATTTTTGAGAGAGAATTTTCTTGGTTCTTGGTTCAGAACTCTGATTCTTATCACAGATTAACATCTTTGTGGTGAATCTTCCTTGACTTATCAATATGCTAGATTGTGGCTTCCCCATCTCTGTTTTATTATCGTTCTTCTCTGATTTATTTTTATTGTGCCCTTGAGGATTCAAATTCAGAAAAGATCATACTCTTTCCTGGACAGGATCGTATCATGCATACTTCCTAATCATGTCCAAACACTTTGAAGGAGAGTTGAAGTCAATTGTGGAATATAGGTCTAGAATCTATTTCTAGGGCCATGATGAAGCTTTTTAGAGTAAGAATAATTTTTGGACTTGTATTTTGGGTCAAGTAGTCTAAGATTTATCTAGGCTTTATATTATGGGCCTAGTAGTGTAAAATTTATTTTGGGCCTTGTATTTTGGGCCAAGTAAAATAAAGTTTTGACCACTCAAGTCAACAAAGGGACCAAACCCAATGTTGACCAAAGTGGGATGAAAATTTGGCTTAGTTGACCAAGGGGTCAAAGTTTTCATCTAACTTGGTGGACAAGGAGAGTGGGTCGTCCATGCCAAGTAGAATAAAGTTTTGACCACTCAAGTCAACAAAGGGCCAAGGCCCAATGTTGACCAAAGTAGGATGCAAATTTGGTTTAGTTGACCAAGGGTCAATGTTTTCATCTAACTTGGTGGACAAGGAGAGTGGGTCGTCCATGCCATGTGTCCTCCTCCCTTTAAAGAGTTTTTCCTCTTAGTTAGTGGCCACATGTCACTCTAGGAATGGAGAAGATTTTCTCCTTACTCTCCAAGTTAGTCAATGTAGGGTTTTTAGGTCTAGCTTCTACAAATTAGGAGACACCCTTAGCCTATAAATAGAGGTGTCTCACACTCTTGTGTTCACCTTTGAAATAGAGTAAAGTTATGCTGCCATTTTGTGCACATAAACTCTAGTAAGGACACCTTAGGCTAGAGCAACCCAAGTGGTCTTCTCTAGCTACCTTCCTCCAAGAGTTGACCCAACCTCTCTTAGAGCATAACTAAACACCACATCTATCATCCATAAGACATCACAAAACCGTGATCTTAGCTCCCTTGTCTATCAAAGCTTCCACACCATATCATCCTTCACCCACCTCCATGGCTTTTCTTCTAGGTTTGGCCCAACCTAGCTAGGAGATTGTCATCATTTGGTATCAAGAGGTTAGGTTCTTTAAGAGCTAAATATCTTGGTCTATATCTTTGTGTTTAAGTTCCGTGTTGTTCATGTTTTCTCCTTATTGTCTTGCTGTAGCTATCTTGAAATGTTCCAAATCAACCTTATTTACTTTACAATTAACGTTCACGATTTTCAAAATTAAACTGCAGCTAGCTTAGAGGTAAAAAATATATGTATTTATAGTAAAATTAAAGCCCTTTGACTCTAGTTTCCAACAAAAAAATGATTTCATTTGGAGTTCTATGGCGAAAGTTATGATCAAAATAGTCAACAAAGGTCAAAATTGCCAGAATGTTATCATCAACATTTTCTAGGTTAGGCTACTATTTGTGTGCTTTTAAATTTTTTTGTTAAGTCTTTTCTTCATATATGTTTGGTCATTTTCAATATTCTGAGTCATTTTCATTTTCTAATCCATCCATGTTGTCTAGACTCATGTATAGTCCTTTTATTGTCTTTTTCTTCTAGTAGTACTTTGAAAAATCATCAAAATATATATAACTTGGACTTCAAAACTGCACCATGTACTTGTCATTAGATCATTCGAAAGTTCATAAAAAAAAATTCTCTATTGTCTTGTTGAAGTTTCAAACTCTATTTTGATTCTATTGTGTTTTTTGTTCTTTGGGCTTTCAAAACCAATATTTCACCTCTGTTTCTAGTGTGTGGTAGTCTTGTTTTGCACTTAAAAATAGTGGATAAAGAAGTACTAAAAGCTTTTAAGAAAAGACCTCAAAAAGAGTACCAAAGAAAGCTTTAAAAAGTGCTAAAAAATTGAGTGCATTGACCACTACCACTGTTTTTGTTATGAATCTGTTTGGGAATGTTTTGCTCACTGTTTTGAACATTTTATTTCATTTTCCAATAACTTAAGTCTTTGCCAATGATGCTAAAAGAGTGGTCTTAGTGCCCCATTTTCTAAAAGCTTGCCAAAGACAAGAAGCACCCACTTGATATTCTAGTAGTTTTTGTTTTTGTGCATCTACTCTGGTACCTTTCTTTAGGACTTCTTTTGAGTGCTTAACCTTCTTTTATTACCATTTAATTTCTTGCTTGTCTTCTTATTTTTCTTGATTTTGTCATACACAAACTCCTTTTACAAAGCCTTTATTCTTTTTAGACCTTTTCTTGCTTTTTCCTTTGGACTCCATCTTCTTGGTTTTGTGCATTATTTATGGTGTAGGTTCTATTTTTTGTGGTGAGCCCATATCTTGGAGGTAGCATCCTAGGTGGTGGAGACCTAGGGGGAGCTTGAAGTAGATGTCTAGAGTGGTAGCCAAGAAAAAAAGAGAGAAACATTTTGAAAGAAGAACATTTTATTTGTATTTCTTTACTTGGTATTTTTTCCTTTTTGCATTGTAACTTTCGACCTTGTTAGTTATCTCGGGGGAGTCTTTGGTACTCAATCCCATCTCCTAGCATGAACATCTAAACCTTATGGAATTTCATTTTTTTAGTTGATTAGATTGGAGGAACCAAAGTTCTTCTAACTTAGTCATTAGGTCACATACTTATTATTGCTTTCTTTAATTTTTATAACTTAGTGTGTGTCTACTTTTATTTCAATTTTAATTCCCTTTGAGAAGTTTGGAGTAAGAGTACCTAAGGTAAGCTTTGGCTAGGAAAGACTTGGTTCTTAAGAAATCCTTTGTGAATTACCTCCCTTTCCTGGAAGTGAACTTAGGTATTTTTTGCTTCCTTAAGTCTCTTAAGGAATCTCTTTTGAATTACCAACTAATTATTTATGCATTGGGAGAAAAAGATAGAAGAGCTTCATCCATTCTTTGTTAGTAAACTTTATATCCTTAGTTTATGGATTTCTAGGTTTGTAGGACATCTAAGTGAGTATGAGATCATACAGAATCAAGTGTTAGAGAAGTAGAAAATCCCAAATTAAAGATTGGTATAATTTGAGAGCATGTATGAGAAGCAAACAAGATGATAGGTCTTCCTAAACCTGTCATAATATGTTTTGAACATAATTTCAATTTTGTCACTGTATCTACCTATTATGTCAGGTTCTCTAAAATACGTCATAATAATTGTTACTTTTATTATAAAAATATCATCAGTTAGCTTATTATGACAGATGAATTTCATCTGTTATAATAAGTCATCATAAAATATTTTTTTTTCTACTAGTACACCATTAAACAAATTTAATATTTAAATAATAAAAAACAAAAATATAATATTTAAACCTCTTAACGTAAAAAAGATAGTTAAACTATAGAAATGATTTTCACGAAAAATTTAAAAATAAAGTAAAATCTAATATATTTACATTTGGTTAGATAAAAATAAATTCTATTTGTCGATGAAAGAGGAGATGTGAATATAATAATATTCCTTTATAACAAGGGAAGGCTGTTACATCAATCATTTGAGAAACTTCGTTTAATTATATAAGATTTTAAATTTTTTTTCGATTGTATAATATGCTCATTTGTAAATAATTGAAGAGAATTATTGTGTATTATAAACAGTTATAGAATTATAGTAAGAGTAGAAAAATTGAAAAAGTTCGTGTAATTCGAAAAGTGAAATAAATTATTGGTATCAAAGGAATATCTATTATTGTATCTTTAGTAAACGTGCTAGCAACATTACATCTATTATTGTACATGTAATTTATAATGCTACAAGACAAGATTGTGAAAGTTCGTATGTTTAATAAAAATGGGAAGGAGATTTCGAAGGTTTTGGTGCATTGAGATTCATTGTTGGATGTTAACAACTCTGGGAAAGATTTAGATGAGATAAAGAGAGCTTACCCATAAATCAACCTTAAGGAGAAGGTTATTATAAAAGGGGAGTTAACTAACACAAAGGAAGGTTCTGTATTGATAGAGAAAAATGGCTACTTATTAAGAAATCAAAAGAGCAAAGAACGCACAAGAGCACACGTGAAAAAAGGAAAAACATTAAATCTTGTAATTTGATACGTGAAAAGCTGGTGCTGCTGATTTCTTTTCTCTCTGTACCTACTCCATAACCATCTCTGCTACTGTAACAATCTTCTCCCTGAACCTTTTTCTGAAATTGGTTCCTCAATGTATGATAGTCTTGGTAAAATTTTGTCGAGCTTAACATCATCCTTGGGGAGCTCCATAAAATCTGACTGAGCATAACATTATTTTTGTCGAGCTCCATGAAGTTTTGCCGAGCACATCAATTCAGCTCGGAATCACGGTGACCAAGGTATTACTATTTTATTTATTTCCTTGTCTCAATACTTGACATTTTTATTTAGAGTGGTAATACCTTGACACGCTTACGTGTCATTTACACTCATTTGATACGGTCCAGATGAGTTTTTTAAAAAAAAAATTGCATTCTGATTGAGGGTAAAAGTGGAAAAATGTAAACAGAGGTTTTGGTCTTGTTTGGCTTCTCAGTACAAAATCTCATTTAGGTTTTCTTTGAAAAAACGTTCTCCATCGTTCTTCTTCATTGGTGCAGTTGTTTGCCATTTTTGTGTTTGAGGCGGTTCAATCGTTGGTTGTGAAGAAGGCTTTTGGTGACTGTGAAGTTGAGGGTTGTGAAGGACTTCAGTTGACGTTTCGATTTTTCTAGCGTCTATCGTGTGTGGCTTTGAGGTAGAGATTTTGAATTTTTTTCTCTTGTAGCTTCTGTAGTTTTTGTATGTGATATTTTAACATTCCGCTTTAATTAAACCACTTTTATTATTGTAGAAAATTTCTTTCACAAATAACCACATAGGATTTAGTAAGTAACCACTTACTGCACCTAAGAAATGAATGATTGATATTCAATTAAACCACTTTTATTCTTGTACAAAACCTTTTTCAGAAATAACCACATAGGATTTAGTACATAACCACTTATTGCACCTAAGAAATGAATGATTGATATTTAATTAAACCACTTCTATTCTTGTTCAAAACCTCTTTCATAAATAACCACATAGGACTTAGTAGATAACCATTTGCTGCACCTAAGAAATGTGATGATAATATTGAATTAAACCACTTTTTTTGTTGTACAAAACCTCTTTCACAAATAACCACATAGGACTTAGTAAGTAACCACCTAAGAAATGAATGATTGATATTCAATTTATTCTTGTACAAAACTTCTTTAAGAAATAACAACATAGGACTTAGTACATAACCACTTACTGCACCTAAAAAATGTGATGATTAATATTGAATTAAAGAACTTTTATTGTTGTACATAACCTATTTCAGAAATATTATATAGGACTTAGTAGATAACCATTACTACACCTAAGAAATGTGATGATATTGAATTAAACCACTTTTACTGTTGTACAAAACCTCTTTCTGAAATAACCATATAAGACTTGTAGATAACCACTTAGTGCACCTAAGAAATGTAATGATTTATATTGAATTAAACCACTTTTATTGTTGTACAAAACCTTTTTCATAAATAACCATATACAACTTAGTAGATAACCACTTACTACACATAAGATTTGTGATGATGATATTGAATTAAACCACTTATATTTTTGTATAGAACCTCTTTCACAAATAACTATATAAGACTTAATAAGTAACCACTTATTGCAATCGGGGAACATAAGAGAATATTGGAACTCTAAAACACATTTTTTTTCAAAGAACAAGATGGACTATCTAATATTTGTTTTTAAATTGTAAGGTGTGTAGCACGACTTGAAACCTATACAATAAATGGACATGTCTTAACAATTCAACATAATTATATCACAGAACACTTCCAACAGTTGTACATGCTTAGGATGAATACTAATGGAACATCATATAAAACTTGGAACATAGCATACATTACATTACCACTTAATGCAACAACACATTGATGAAGCTAACTTTAGTACTTCACTAATTGTACTACATAACAAAGCCGTGTAAACACGCACAATATTCGAAACTGACAACAACGATAAAACTAAAATATAAATCAACAAATTATGAAAGTCCTCAATTTGTTCCACTTTTAATTGTTCTTGTTTGATCCACTGCCTTCAGGTTTGTCGTTCTGAACGGGTGAATCAATTTGCTAAGGATGTCATCAATGGAACGTGTTGGAGGGTTGTTGGTAACAATTGGTATTGATAGACATACTAGGTCATCATCAGTTGGGCAGCCAATATCACTTGCAAAAACCTGCACATACGGGGAGTATCATTCAAAGTGGTAAACAAAGTTTAGAAAATATATAACAGTAACACAAATTCATATCTCATCTAACATTTTCCCCTCATGCCAGTCATATTCAATGCTGGAGAGAGGAGAAAGATGTACATCAGGAGACTAACTGAAAGTATACCTCAAGAGCATATATTTCATTGATCAAGAGGCAAAATATATACAAGTGAATACACTGACCGTTACATAACATTAGGAGAGAAATAAGTTAAATCTCTAGAAACTAGGCAACTATCTTTCCTATATTAAGTAGATATCCCAATTTAAGTTAATTACAATATTTGACAATAATTACAATTATATCAGATCCTTGATTGTGTAACACTCCCCCTCAAGCTCAAGAACTAGGAAGGTACATGAGCTTGGAAATTAACTGAGTATGTGAAGCCGGAAGAAGAGCCTTTGTGAAGATATCTGCCAATTGCTGATTTGAGGAGACAAATGTGGTTCGAAGTTTTCCTTCTTGAATTTTATCTCGAACAAAATGACAATCAATTTCAACATGTTTTGTTCTTTCATGAAAGACTGGATTGTTTGCTATATGGAGGGAAGCTTGATTATCACAAGATAAAGTTGCAGGATGTGGTGGAATACCCAATTCATGAAGAAGA
Organism: Vigna reflexopilosa; assembly: GCA_027742785.1. NCBI lineage: Eukaryota > Viridiplantae > Streptophyta > Magnoliopsida > Fabales > Fabaceae > Vigna > Vigna reflexopilosa. Next base: position 22,502,695 of record CM050921.1, read on the forward strand.
GTGTGCAGCCATGTGAGCTCACTAACCGCATGTGCCACGGCTCGATACTCTGCTCCGGCAGAGGAGCGAGAAACTGTTGACTGCTTTTTGGTTCTCCAGTAGAGGAGATTTGGACCCAAAAATATACAATAACCAGTGGTTGATCTTCTAGAAGTGGGGCAAGAAGCCCAATCCGCATCACAATAAGCATGCAAGCGTAAAGAAGAATTAGATGAGAGTAGGATACCATGGTCCGGGACAGATTTGATATATCTCACCACTCTAAGTGCTGCCTGCCAGTGTGTGTCACGAGGAGAAGACATAAACTGTGACAGTAAGTTAACTGCATAAGTGATATCCGGTCGGGTGACTGTAAGGTATAGCAATCTACCAACCAATCGCCGATATGAAGCAGGGTCAGATAGGACTTCACCATGATCAGCAACCAAAGTGTGATTGTAATCCAGTGGAGTTGTGACTGGTTTACTAGCAAGAAGACCTGTGTCTTGCAAAATTTCTAATGCATATTTCCGCTGATTAAGAAAAGTGCCAGCCTTGGAACGTGCCACTTCAATTCCCAAAAAATATTTCAATGAGCCCAAATCTTTTATGTTGAACCGGATGCAAAGGTATTTCTTTAAGAGTGAAATGACCAACGCATCATCACCTGTAATTACAATATCATCAACATAAACAAGTAAAATTGTTATATGGGATGTACGGGTAAATAAGAACATGGAGTAATCGGCCCTTGACTGAGTAAAGCCAGCCTCAAGCAAAGCACTTGAAAAGGTAGTGAACCAAGTGCGAGGTGCCTGTTTTAAGCCATAAAGTGACTTGTTGAGTCGACAAACTCGATTCTCCCCCTGTTTACGAAACCCAGGAGGAAGCTGCATGTAAACTTCTTCATGTAAATTGCCATGTAAAAAGGCGTTGGAAACATCCATTTGATGAGTTGGCCAATTTTTTGCTGCTGCAATACTAAGAACAGTCCTCACAGTAGTTAATTTAGTAACAGGAGCAAAAACGTCAGTAAAATCAAATCCTTCTAGTTGTGAGTAACCTTTAGCAACCAAACGTGCTTTATACCGGTCAATGGAGCCATCAGATTTATATTTGATACGATACACCCATTTACAGCCTATAGCTGTTTTGTCGGGAGGCAAAAACTCTAAAGTCCAGGTATTGTTAGCCTCTAATGCCTTTAGTTCGTCCTCCATAGCCTGTCTCCAATGGGGATCTTTACGGGCAACAGTATATGAGGTGGGTTCAATGTGCTTGATAATAGAATTAATGAAATGGAGATGGTTATTTGAGTAAGGATTTGAGCAAAGAGAGTTTGAGATAGGATATTGCATACCTGGAGACGAGGAAGAAGATTGAGCGGAGGCCATGTTGCACACGTAATCAGCAAGGTGCGCTGGAGGCTTTTTGAGACGTTCGGAGTGTCTTGGTTCAAGGGTAGTCACTGTAGGGGTGTCAACCGCATGTGTGGGTTCAAGGTTGGTCACATGCAGGGAGGGGTTCAAGGGTTCAACAGTATGTGTGGGTTCATTATCATTGGGTTCAACAGTAGGTGTGGGGGTAGGTGAATTTATGGGTTCTTGATCACAAATGGGTAGAGGAAGAGGGTGTCGTTCCATGTGTAAGTCATGCAAAGCCTTACTATTCTTGAATGGAAATATTGTTTCATGAAAGATGACATCTCGACTAACTAGAAATTTGTGATGATCAATGTCATATAGTTTAAAGGCTTTTTGACCAGCAGGGTACCCCACAAAGATGCAACGTCTAGCTCTAGGTGCGAATTTATTTGGATGATCATGTGAAGTGGATGCATAGCACAAACAACCAAATGTACGCAAGTGAGTGAAATCAGGTGGATGGCCATAGAGTTTTTCATAAGGAGTTTGACCGGCTAAAAGTTTGGATGGTGTCCGATTTATTAAATAAGTGGCAGTAAGAATGCAATCACCCCAAAAGATTAGTGGAAGATCGACTTGGAAACGTAAAGCCCGGGCAACATTGAGAAGATGTCGGTGCTTACGCTCGACGACACCATTTTGTTGTGGGGTACCGGGACAAGAGAATTGTTGGAGAATCCCAGAGTCACAAAGAATTTTCTGAAATGAATTATTTGTAAATTCAGTGCCATTATCGGAGCGAATTGTTTTTACACATGTCTGAAATTGATTTCGAACATAAGCTAAGAAATGAACTAACAAAGAATAGGCATCCGACTTGTATTTCATGAGATAGGTCCAGGTGACACGGGAAAAATCATCAACAATAGTTAAAAAATAATGATGACCATTTTTTGTAGGTGTGGCATACTTTCCCCAAACATCAACATGAATTAATTCAAACAAACTACTGCTAGTGGGTGTGTGTAAAGGAAAAGGGAGTCTTGTTTGTTTTGACAAATGACAGACTTCACAATGGTCACAAGAATCTTTATTGAAACCAAGAACAGGAGCTAAACACTTGAGGGCACTTGATGATGGATGACCAAACCTAGCATGCCAAGTGGTGGATGAGGTAGTGATGACGGCGGCAACAAAGGTAGAGACATCAAGGAAGTAGAGTCCACCCTTTTTATGGCCCCGACCAATCTCCTTCTTCGTCAAATGGTCCTGAAATACACAATGATCAGGATAAAATAAAACAGAACAATTAGTAGTCTGGGTAAGTTTTGGCACAAATAAAAGGTTGAACTTGAATGAGGGTACAAATAAGACATCAGTCAAGATGATATCGGATGTTATCTGTACATTTCCAAAGCCATGTATAGGAACCGAATGACCATTAGGAACACAAATAGATTTATGAAGAGAAGAAGGAATAGGTGGCTGTTGAAAAAAGGAAGGGGTGAAAGAAACGTGATCTGTTGCGCCAGTATCAATAACCCATTCAGTAGGCATACAGAGGGCAGAATAAAGAGCTAGAGACGCACCTGTGAGATTGGCCTTAGGTTGGTTTACCTCCCTTAATAGGTGAAGAAGTTGCTGTAACGAATCTGCAGATAAAGGATCTTTCACAGCATCATGACGTTGGTCAGCGCGAGTGGATGAAGTAGATGACTGTCCATGAGTGTTCCCCTTATGGTAGTAGCGATGCCCTGGCAGATATCCGTGAAGCTTATAGCACTTATGCTCCGTATGACCAAGGATGCCGCAATGCGCACATTTGGGACGACTGCGAGAAGGTGGTTGTTTGGCCAAAAAAGCATGTGCAGGTTGACTTTGTAGGGCTGCACGTTCTGAAGTCAGTGGGGGATGTGTGTGGGCCTTTTGAGCCTCATCTTGGAGGAGAAGGGAATAGGCATGAGCAACATCGGGAAGGAATGTAGTAAGAAGTAACTGGCTTCGTGGTTGACTGAAGCTGTCATTGAGTCCCATCAAAAACTGCATGAGGCGTCGTTTGTTTTGTTGGGAGATATAAGTCTCTTTGGCTCCACAAGTACAACCTTGGCAAGTGCACGTTGGTGGAGGATCAATAAGGGATAACTCATCCCAAAGGGAGCGAAGCTGATTGAAGTAGTGTGCAATTGAAAAATCTTGTTGTTGAAGAGTAGCAATATTTTGCTCAAGCTCATATATGCGAGGGCCAGTGTTGGAGGAGAAGCGTGCCTTGAGATCTGTCCAAACAGCAGGGGCAGATTCTGCATAAAGCACAGTATGGGCCAGAGAGCGATCAATGGAGTTGAGGATCCATGACATAACCATATTATTGACACGAGACCAACGGTGATAATCTTCATGAGTGGATGCAGGGGACATTAAAGAGCCATCAACAAAGCAAAATTTGTTTTTGCCCTTTAAAGCCATTGTCATGGCAAGAGACCATGGATTGTAATTGTTGAGACCTGTAAGGACGTCACTCACAAGAGTTTGTCCAGGATTATCAGAAGAGGGAAGATAATAAGGGCTCTCCAGATTAAGGTTGCTGGAGGTAGATGAGTTTTGATCTTTAGACATGCTGCAGAGGTAAAAAAAATCAGAGTTGATTATAGAGATGTTCTGATACCATGAAAGTATATCTCAAGAGCATATATTTCATTGATAAAGAGGCAAAATATATACAAGTGAATACACTGACCGTTACATAACATTAGGAGAGAAATAAGTTAAATCTCTAGAAACTAGGCAACTATTTTTCCTATATTAAGTAGATATCCCAATTTAAGCTAATTACAATATTTGACAATAATTACAATTATATCAGATTCTTGATTGTGTAACACTAACAAATGTGGGAAATGCAAACTCCATCTACTCAGTGGAGTTTAAGGCACCTGAGGGAGTAAAAATGATAGTAAAACCCAAGCAGCTTGTATTTAACATGACAAAGGGTACAAGACAAAAGGTATTCCATATTAACTTATTTTTTAATCAATTGTATGGTTGGTTTGGCCATCATCATATCAAGCGAGTGTTTCGGAGGATTTTGCTTTAGCTTTCATAACCTCAAACGTGGCAGGTTCACAGATTGGCCATTGAATGAAGAGTGTGTGCTATTGTGATGAAAAATAATAAATGGGACTGAAAATACAACATCATCATGTTAGCCACGAACAACATCAGACCTTGTAAGCAGAATACTACTTGAAAAGTTTGAAAACAATCTAAATTGTGAAGTTTATCAAAGGAATGAATATGCATGATTGTACAAACCTACTATTTGTTATGGGCCTAAATAATCCGCACAAATGCAGGAAAGTTCTTATCAAGCAACGAGAGACTAGTACACAACTAAAAACTATTGGGATAAACTGATATAATCCAAGTAATTTGAACTTTATCTAATCAGAGTTTTACACAAGTAAAATTACTATTTCAGTCAACAAATACAAATATATCAATCTGTGCAAGTCCCCCACACAATGCAAGTCCCCCACACAATACATGGTTGATCCCACACTCACTCTTGGCTACGTGTGTTGTGGATGAAGATCCTTTGAAGTGCAAGGTTCGCTTTCACCAGTAAAAAGTAGTGTTGATATATACGGGTTATGCATAACAAACTAATATCTTGTCAATGGTAATTACTTACTGGAACTTCAAACTGCTTCCTCTGCACTTTAAAGTATAAAAGAAAACGGCTTCAACAATACTTGTGATTCATTACTTCCAAAATTTTATATCAGTAAATCCTATAATGTTCACAAACTCTATGCAATGACAAAATAACGCCACATTAGCAATATAATGAACACAAAACTGACATGAAAAAAGTACAGACATGTTAAACCTTAATCAATAGAAATTGACTTGTACTCTTTAACTGTATTTGTAATAGCCTGCTTTATCGGAAGTCTTTCCATACTTGAAGCCGCATAAAACCCATGGACTCCTTTGGTTGTCTTTAATATGAATTCCGCTTCCTTTGGACCAGATATTGGACCTGCATATTCCAAGAGATTATTCTGAGCTGGGACTATAAGTTGACAAACACAAACAACTACTCTATTAACAATAGTGAACAGTGAATGTAGTGAAGTTAAAATCAAGAGCCGGCCTCTTTAGTAGCCAAAAGTTACTGGTAAAACATTCCCCCACAAACTAGAAATTAGGCACACAAGGTAAACAACAAACATAATTTAACGGGCAATGATGATAAGGCTCACATTCCCCACCACAAAATTTACCATCAACAATAAACAAATACATTCACTGTTCTCAACGAATTTCTCACACCAAAAACCAACATACTCAATAACAACAGGCTAAAAAATCATCCAAGACAATTGCATAAAATTTTCTCACTGGATGTCGCATTCATCACTGAAAACTTATTATGCAGAGCATCCAAACACTTTGAAAATGAAAACATGTCTAAACTTCGAGTCCAATCTTTCTTTGCTTACAAATCAAAGCCTTTTCCATTCCTTTGTACTGAAACACTCCTTCACCGTACCATCTTCAAATATACATTCATAAAACTTTTGAGGTGACTTGCATACCTCCATGCAATTTTTAAAGCGTACATAGCATAACAATCTTCTAAACTAATGACACATGTTGAAAATTGGCCTATCCAAAATAAGTGTTACGAGGATGTTGAGCCGCAAATAGCGGTCAAAAAAATTTATTGAGGGCAAGAGGTTGTGGTGTGAATGATGCTTATGAAATGTTTGAAACGGTTTAAAACTATCATAACTCATGTTGAGAGACAGACCCAAATCTCCTAATACATTCGTTTAATTTGAAAACTGAAAGAGATCATTAGTATCAAAACAATATCTTTTATTGTATATTTAATAAACTTGCTAACAACATTACATTACATGTACAGAGGAAAGGAATGAAAAAATAAAAGAATCTCTGATATTGACTAAAAGCTAAACGTAGATGACACGTTGAGTGATGGTTTTAGACGATGGTTGAACAGGCAGAGGTTTTAGGGTCGACGAGAGCTGGCAAGAGATACTTTCTTCCGTTGACCCCATTGGCATTGTAGCTGGCACCGGTTGTGGGGTCCACCAAGAGGTTCCCTGCATAACCAGGGTAGGCGCCCTTACCGTAGACGCCGGTGCAGGCGGAGGCGGCTTCCAGCGGAGCCTCTTTGGGTCCCTGGAAGTAGCCGTTCCCGAAAGGGTTAGTCACAGTCCCAGCCAAGAGGCTAGCCACGTTGATCACCATGCCGTCAATGCCAACATCGTTGTTGGGTGCAACCAGAGCTGGGTTCTGGGGACCGTATATGGGTTGGTGGAAAGGCCAAGCGCATTGCCCCGGGCACTGGGTTTCAGAGTTACCGACCCAGATGTAAGCGAATTTGTACCTCTTTCCGTTGATGCGCGCCCCCACGGAGGACCCGTGAGTCCCGCACCTACTGGAGCAGAACCCTTCCACTGCAACGTCAGAGGAGGTGAGAACAACGTTGATGGCATTTCTCTGTGGACCCTTGGATGCGAGTTTCACGATTTGATCGGTGGTGAGTGATTTGCCGAAGGAGTAGTTTTCATCGAGGATTTGAGAACCCAGAGAGAGGGCGAGTTTGGGGGATGGGGTTTTGTAGTACTTTTCGGTGGCTTTCCACCAAATGTCAACCGATGGTTGGGGCGTGACGGGTTTGGGAGATGAAAGGGAGGTGATGAAGTCAGTGAGTATGGCTTTCTGGGAAGGCTTGAATTTGCCATACCAAATGAGGTTGACGGAGATTTTGCCTGTGAGGAGAGGTCCTCTGTGGTATTGGAACTTCAGTTGGGGCTCTGACTCAGTGAGTTTCCTGGCTGAACTGAAACGAAGAATTGAAACAGCCAGAAAAAAACTAAGGAGAAAGCTTAAGGATGTAAAAGAGGCCATTTTGTATTTTGTAGAGAGGAAATAAATTGGTAAAAGATTGAGAAATGATCTGAATTGATGGAAAGAGAGAGGTGGTAGTAGAGATATTTATAGTGTTATGAGATACGTGAATGAAGGGAGAAAGGCGTAATGGTGAAGTGAAGTGTTATAAAAGATGGTGAGAGGAGCGGAGTTAAGTGGTGGAGGTGGCAGCTTGAAAACGCGTTTCTGTTCTGCCATAATTAAGCTAATTGTGGGACAAGGTTTTTGTATGGTCGCAAAGTTAGTTAGGCGGAGACAGGGCATGTATAGCTAAGTGGAGCATAAGCAACTCTGATAAACAGCTGTTATAATGGTCAAATAGACAAACCCGTGTTCATTTGTAATTTGTGAAAGGAAAGATCCGTCTTTTTTATTTTATTTTTATAGGAAAACTCTAATGGGTTGAGATCGCTTTCTTGCAATAAAAATTTGTATATAAATATTATTATTTTTTACAAAGACAAAAATCCATCTTTATCTACATACAATGAAAAACTCTATAAATGAAACCAATTCTACAACAATCCAAAGGTATACTGCAGGAGCCAGTTTTTAGTACACAGGGGACCATTATGTGAATTGTCCAATTTCTTGCAAAGCTTGAATTGTTTTTTCTTGTTTTTGTTGTTTAGGTGTGTCTTGGGTGTGATGAATCACGTTTGGGCACCCCAACTTTCATATTGGAAGCAATTATGTTGACTACAAGTAGTTGGTTGAAGTCCTGAAACAAGTGTACTAAAAAATGCACTGGTAAACGTTTACAGGAGGTGTGTAAACGTTTACGCGCGCAAAAATGGACATTTGTACACAAAGTTGTACTGCAGGAGCCAATTTTTAGTACACAGGGGACCACTATGTGAATTGTCCAATTTTTTGCAAAGATTGAAGTGTTTTGTCTTGTATTTGTTGTTTAGGTGTGTCTTGGGTGTGATCAATCATGTTTGGGCACCCCAACTTGCATATAGGAAGCAATTATGTTGATTACAAGTAGTTGGTTGAAGTCCTGAAACAAGTGCACTAAAAAATGCACTAGTAAATGTTTACAGGATTGTACAGAAAGTTGTACTGCAGGAGCCAATTTTTTGTACATAGGGGACCACTATGTGAATTGTCCAATTTTTTGCAAAGTTTGAAGTGTTTTGTCTTGTTTTTGTTGTTTAGGTGTGTCTTGGGTGTGATGAATCACGTTTGGGCACCCCAACTTGCATATAGGAAGCAATTATGTTGATTACAAGTAGTTGGTTGAAGTCTTGAAACAAGTGCACTAAAAAATGCACTGGTAAACGTTTACAAGAGGTGTGTAAACGTTTACGCGCACAAAATTCGGGTTTTGTACAGAAAGTTGTACTGCAATAGCCAGTTTTTTGTATATAGAGGACCACTATGTGAATTGTCAAATTTTTTGCAAAGTTTGAAATGTTTTGTCTTGTTTTTGTTGTTTAGGTGTGTCTTGGGTTTGATGAATCACGTTTGGGCACCCAAACTTGCATATAGGAAGCAATTATGTTGATTACAAGTAGTTGGTTGAAGTCTTGAAACAAGTGCACTAAAAAATGCATTGGTAAACGTTTACAAGAGGTGTGTAAACGTTTACGCGCACAAAATTGGGGTTTTGTACAAAAAGTTGTACTGCAAGAGCCAGTTTTTTGTACATAGGGGACCACTATGTGAATTGTCAAATTTTTTGCAAAGTTTGAAGTGTTTTGTCTTGTTTTTGTTGTTTAGGTGTGTCTTGGGTTTGATGAATCACATTTGGGCACCCAAACTTGCATATAGGAAGCAGTCATTCACTTCAATTGAACAACTATTGCGTTTATTAAAAGAAATTATTAATATCGCGCTTCAGTTTATAATTAATACACAAACAACATAAATAAATAAACATTGAATATAATATTCATTGCATATAAATCGTATGTAATTTAAATAACAATTTGTATACATAAATCATTGTTCTTATAAATCTGTACATATTACAATATAATATGTATACTTATATACATATATCATTGTTGCTCTAAATACATATAAAACTTTTGCATATCTATTCAATCCTACAACAACCCATATAGAGCTAGAGCTTCCAATATTCTAATGTTCTCAATGTCAAGGATCCAATCCTTTACATAATTCTTTCTAATTTCACGCAGCTCCTCCTGAAAAAAAATATATTTTTCTTTAGATATAATTAACAACATCATGAAATATTGCTAACAATGAAATTCATACTTACATTCGTATACTTTGGCATGCTCTTGCCGTTGTATCTGTCCTCTCCATCCCAAATTTCCATAACTTTTAACATGATGACTCCACAATCATATCTTAAATAATAGAACCAAAACATATATCACTTATCACAACAAACAATAATGAAATAACCAAATATTTAAATCAAATGATTAAAACAACTTACAAGTTCGATTGGGATGAGATATTTGATTGTTGAACAGAAAAAGGACCAATACTCCCTTCGGGTCTATCGTACACCATGCAAAAGAATTTGGCCATATTTTCACCCTACCAAAGAAGTTCATTAACCAGTTAAAAAAACATCATCACATAAAAATAAATAAAATTATTCAAAAACATACATTGTGCTATCATACCACAAATTTGTCAATCATTTTCCTATCTCTAACACCCTTGCCCAATGAGTCAATGACATATATTTCTAATGTTCTAATTTTCACTGCATAGCACCACTAGTGGTCATCATGGACAAATGGCATAAACGACAACAAACAAACACAAACCAAATGGCAATACTTCAACAATCTAAATTTGGCAAACATAATAATTACATATTACACTAACTCACAAAGTCAACTGTAAAAGGAACAACTTGTTGACTAACCCTAAAACTAACATCATTCCCAGCCCACTATTTCACCATATACTTCAACAATTTCAAATTCACCTCAATAGAGTTTAAAATTTGTACACACCAATGAAATAGGGTCATCCTAATACGCTCTATATGAGCGTCTCTCAATAAAGTATTCATTTCAAGAAGGGTTGTCGATTCCATGGAGACACGCAGGCGCCACTACAGAACATTAACAAAAATATCATAAATACTATAACTCAAAACATCACCCATACGAAATGTGCACAAAATTTACATTCAATCTTACACTTGGTTTCCGAGATGCCATTGCACCTGCGCTCATAACATGCACAAAACAAGATTGAGAACACCATCGTTGGGGTTCACGAATGAACAAAAAGTAAATGGAGAAGATGCTCACATATGGTCAAGTTCCACTTACCAAAATAAACGTAGAGATACAGAAGAGGGCTTCCACGCCACACACCAACACAACAATGTCCGACGGGTTCAATGGGCCACAGCGACAAATCGAAAAAGAGCACGAAGCCCAGAGAAAGGGCACTCAAAAAAATACCACACAAAACCGGATGACAGCGAAACTGATGAACGAAAGGGAAAGGGCTTCAACGGTGAGACTAAGGGCTTCAACGCCGACAGAAAGGGCACACCAATGGTTGACGACACCCAAACTGATGACCCAAAGCAATGGTGGATGGAAGCAAGAAGAGTGAGTGAAGAGACGAGATCGAGAGGGGAGAGCGAGAGGCGAGAGGCTAGAGGGAATGAGTCACAAAGACTCATCAGACAACGAGAGAGAACGAGAGAGAAGAAAGCGCAAAACTAAAAAATTGATTTTTCCCCTTCCAAGTTTGCCCTTGCCTCAGTATTAAACCCATTTTATTTTTTTAATTCAAAACGCCCAATGACACTATGCCACGTGTATAGTGCCAAATTGGTGTCAAAAATGGGTGTTGAAATATTATTTTGCGGGACAAATAGACAAACCTGTGTTCATTTGTAATTTGTGAAAGGCAAGATCCGTCTTTTTTATTTTATTTTTATAGCAAAACTCTGATTGGTTGAGATGGAATACATCGACTCTCAAAAGATCGCTCTCTTGCTCAAGTGTGCTAGAAATTTATCTATTAGAGTCTGTCGTGTAAAAGTGACAAAAATTAAATCACTTCTAATAGACCCGTGATAGATGGGAATTGTTTCTTATTCAGACTAAGCATTCAAATTATAGTCCTTAAAGACAAGTGTCTTCCTTACAAATATTTTACACATTAAAATAGTCACCTAACGTTTATAAATACTTGATTTAAAGAATTCAACTTATGTTTTAATGTTTTTAAATGTTTCAATTATGGACTCCTAATAATATGTTAACAATGTTGTCCCCTAACTCATCAAAGGGAGTAAGAGACTTGGGGTCGAATCCAAGGGTGAGCCCGATACTATGTTGCCCAGGAAACGAAAAGAATACTTTGACACGGCAAAAGTTTTTGACATTCATATGACACGCAGTGGGGTCCAAATTTGGTGAATGTACTAAAGGATAATATTGTCATTTACACACTAAATGAAACGCTGCGTTTCAGTAAATTCTTTTTCTCTGTGTTCACTTTCGTTTCTCTGAAACCAATTCATTTTCGAAGAGCAAGTCTTCATGGTCTGCTTGGGTTTGGGCTGACAGAGAACGCGAAAAGTGGAAGAGGAAGTTTTGGTGTTGTGCTAGCGTCGGGAGCGGCTAGAGAATGCAAGAAATCAAAGAGGAAGTGTTCGTGTTGTGCTAGGGTTGGAGCTGATAGAGAACCCGAGAAGTCGAAGAGCAAGTGTTCGTGTTGTGCTAGGGTTGGGGTGATAGAGAACGCGAGAATTCCATGGGTGCCGCTTAATCGGAGGGTGTATGCTTCTTCTTCGTTTCTTCTTTTGTCATCATTTTTGAATCTTTCCATTTCTATTTGCTTCATTTACGTGAACCCTAGACTAAAGGGGGCAAATTTGATTAGTTTCCCTGTTTGACAAATTTGATTGTCCTCTATTGTAAGTAAATTTTGATTTATGTTGTCAATTTTACTTTGGTCTCATATTATGAATATATTTTACTTTGAACCTGAGAAAGTTAGTGTGTATATGAAACTTTTGTTTGGATTAGTCTGTTTGGTGCTAAGTTGATCCTTTCAACCTCTCTGAACTTGTTCTGCTGCTCTCTTCGGCTTTAGTGTAATTCAGAGTCAATTCCCTGTCTTTTTTATGCATGTAAAGCTACTTGAGTGCCAAAACCAGGGCATAATTCGTTGTGTGAATCTTAAATACGAAAAGCTATTAATATTTGGAACTTCATCAATATTCTTTTCAGATTATGAAGAAAATAATAATTAATAAATGTGTTAGCAGCATTGGGGTCTCAATCCTTAATTTGATGAATTCACTTATCATTTCGTACTTTAAAATAAATTTTGACAATAAGGGAGTATGGTATAGTGTATGTTACTTGCACTGTTATATTTACTGTGGCCTGTCCTATAGTGTTGTCTTTTGATCATTTTTTTGTTCTGCTTGTTCTAGCTAAAATTAAGTGCTCCGTTGAGATTTTGAATTGCACATTTTTTTGGACTAATCTGAGACTCTTGTGATGGAATATGGTTGTTTTTGTTTGGAAAAGGACTAATGATTTTGTATTGATATATAATTAGATTTTTTTGTGCATGTAACATTTATAGTGTTTAATATGATAAATATTTCTCTACTTGCACAAGTGATGTATAGTAAGAATTTCTTGTTGTATGTTAGTATTTGTTCATTTGTTTTTGCACTAGTGAGAAGGTGTAGGACTAGAGATATTATTTTTCTTTAAGCCAAGCTTATATATATGTTGAAGATTATTTAGTTTTTTTTTGGTTGATGGAACCCGTAAGCTTATCCTTTCCTTCCTCTGTGACATGAAAATTTCTTCATTGTCCTCACGCACCTTGTATTGTCCCTCTTTCCACATAACATTCTTTATTTTGTTTTGGCTGGACATCAAATTTCTCTCCATGAAACCAATTAAAGGAGACTTGCACAAGACTTTTAAGTGAAACTACTAGAAACAATTAATCTTAGATTAAGGAAATTGATTTCTTCTTTTATTAGAGACATCCAAACATAGGACTACTATCTTAAAGAATAAAACCTTTATTTCCTATTCATAAAACTTAATGAAAATAGTAAGGAAAAAGAGAATAGAGAAGGTTGGTCGGAGTTAGGAAGAAGTAAGTAAGGAGGTTGGACAAAACTCTGAAGATCTAAACAAGTAGGAGCTACCTTAGATCGTGTAGAAGAGTTGGAGCTGCTAATTTTCGTGAAAGAGAACACAAAGGAATCTAGGTAGGGGAGCTGATCAAATTTTTTTCAGTACAGAACTTGTATGCTTACTTGTAAATTTCCGGTCTTGAATCTTCCGCTAAGATGCATGCTTTATTTTGTGAAACCCCATAAGAATTCTTACTATAAAAATATACTTGTTGTTTTGGCTGCCTCTAAGTGTTGCTATACGTCTCTATTGAAGTTGTATGATATATGATGCCCTTAAACTTTATTGTCATTGCTAGTACAATGAAACCAACCCTACTAATATTATTGCAAGACTATATGAGAGGGAGAGAGTCCATACTCTCTTATACCCCAACCAATTAATTTATTGCACTATGTTTTTGCACGGATGAAGACTTTACGGCTTGAACTGTAACTTTTTTATTTTATGGACATGCAGTCAAAGCATAAAGATACTAGGAAGAGTGATTATGGTAAAACAGGTTTGAATGCACATGATCATTTTTTGAGTGTTTAAATTTGATTTATTCAAGTGGTTTGTTTGAGTTGTTCAATTGTTTACTTTTATGTATAGGTTTATGCCCGACATTCATGAAGGACAAAATACTTGGCACATGTCAACACATTATTAACGAATGTGCAAAAGACATGCATACAAACAACTCCTTTTGCACGACTACTGTCCATTGACGTGGATATCAAAATGTGTAGTAAACTACTTTTACAATTGTGTAGTAGATGGTTAGAGAGGAGGGGTGGGTTTCAAGTTAGGTCTGTCTTTATTCCATTCACCAAGTTAGATGTTTGCTTAACTTTAGGGGTTAAGGTTAATGGAGAGATGTTTAACTTGTTTAAAGACGAAGTTGATTGTCATACTAGGAGATTATTTGACACAATTGATGTAAGTGTACATAATGTTTATGAACAACTTCAAAAGCATATAAAAGGGGATGAAGTGGCTGATGTTTGTAGGTTATATTTACTGTTAGGCTTGGGTGAGTTTTTGTTTCCAAATAGAGGTGGAAAAGTTCATTTAGGTTTATTTGAATTATTAGATGATTTATCTTGTATCGGAAAGTATAATTGAGGGGTGTTATTTATGATTATTTGGTTTCTAGTTTGTGTGATGCTGCATTGTGTGTAGTGAAGAGACAAAAAAGATCACACTGTCATCTGGTTGGTTGTGTATTTGCATTATAGGTATATTTTCAAGTTAGTTACAAAAGTTATTATTATAAGTTATAATTTTTAGTTATTTGAAATTGAATTTTGTATGTAACAGATCTGGGCAATGGAACATGTGTTATTTGGTCAGAGTAAGTTGGGTAAAACAAAAAGTTGTTTATCTAGAATCCTTCATTGGATGCATGTTAAAGTTGGTGAAGCAGAAGTTGAAAAAGCCTTTTCCTCTAATGAAGTAAGATTAAAATAGCTAATAGTAATTACTTGTTATGTAATTTGTATTAATTTTAATATGATTTGTGTGCTTATTTTGTTTTGTGTAGGTCATTACTGAGGTATATGTAAGCCAAGAAGAGATGTCTATTGAAATAGTTAAAGAAGCTTTAGATGGTCATCATATTGTTAGAGTGAAGAACAACTTGCATAAGCAATCTATTGCTGATATTGTTGCAGAAAATGAAGCTTTACGTGCTATTATTGTTGACCAAGAGGTTTTGATGTTAAACGTCATTGTTATCCAAAAACATTGTCGATGTTAGTTGTACACGATTGTGTGTTTTGAATGTCATTGTGTAATGATGAAAGAAATGACAAGAACCCAGGGGATTGCACAGTTGCTACGTGCATGACACAACATCCAATGCATGACATTTAAATATATGTAAGACGTAGTAAATGGAAAATCAACGAAGTATGAAATTCGAATACCATCTTATCGAACCAATTGATTTGGTTGTTGTATTATGTGTGTTTAGTGTCCCATCAATGTTATTGCTGAATGTTGTATTCGGTCCTTCCATCATAGTGTCCTTTATGAGTAATTGGTATGAAGTTAGTTTAAATTGCCTTACTCTGGAAATTGTAACACCATTAAATGTTTACTACAATTGATAAAGCTAAGAAATAATAAATTAATAACTTATAGCAATATCATTAGATGTTCGACAACTTCGTTTTTGCTGATGGTTTCTTCCTTGTTAGTCTTTCAGATGTGGATTTCAACCTTTTTTTCCTCGGTCGACCCTTTCGCTTCACAGCTTTAGGGCTTTCCATTTCAACATTGTTTGTATTTATGTCTTCATCATGACCTATGTTACTATGAAGCATGTGTTGTTGTTCTTTGTGAGTATTGTTGATGACGTATGGTGAAGGTGAAATTTGTAGGCCATGCTTGTTCACAAATGATCTAAGGTTGTCAACCAATAATTCTATCATGTTTATTGGCTCACAAGCAATCTCAGCAATATCTCCAAAAGTCTTGCATAAGTTATCATACCGTTCAATATGTGGATTCTATTCTTTGTTGTTGTATGTTGCTCTAATATATGTGTGTTTTCTGCAAACATTTTTACACCATCTTGTGAGTATGTACTTAGCAAGAAGCGTTGTTACTCGCTCTTGTGCCAAGATACATACACTATGTCTACAAATAATGCCCCTAATCTCAAAAAGCAAACAACTGCAATTGAAATTCATTGTGTCTCGTTCAAATGTAACCATGAATACCCTTTCTTCCCTTATTTCATTACGAATGGAGTCCTCCGTCACCTTGTAATATGATGAATTATCTTCTACATCAACACCATCAACGGAACAATTAATTTTACCTCTAAATTCAGAATATATTTCTGCAAACTTAGCATGTGTGTAATGCATTTGGAATTGTCTCTCTATGAGTGATTGTGACCCATATGGAAGAGTTGTGTTTAACTATGTGAAGTCAGCTTGGGCTTCTATTTCTGTCTTGTGTTGTAGTGCATTGTCATATTGTTTTACAAATTCTTGAAGAGTAGTTTGTGAGTTAATATATCCATCAAAGAATGTATTCATACTCTCGCTTCTTTGAGTGGTTGACATGCCAGCTCAAAAAGTGTTTCTCAAGTAACAAGGAACCCACCTGCTTCGTTTTTCGTAAAGTGAAGAAAGCCAGTCATTTGTGTGTAGCGAAAATATTGTTATCATCCTTTCCTATCCATAAACAAAACTCTCAATTGTATCAAAATTATACACAAGTTGCTTAAGTTGTCACTTGATATCTTTGTAAGCCGCGTAACCTTAGTTCTCAGGTATTTTTTTCATTATATGCCACAAGTCCTATGACGAGTGTTAGGAAACAGGAGTTCTATTGCTTTCTTCATTGCTTTACATTGATCCGTAACAATTCCTTGGGGTGCTCTGTTGGACATGCACTAAAGCCATGAATTTAATAGCCAAACAAATGAATCTGTGTCCTCTGAACATAACAAAACACAACCTAACAATATTGATTGGCCATGGTCGTTGACACCAACGAAAGGAGCAAACGGCATGTCATACTTATTCGTTAAGTATGTTGTGTCAAAAGATATGACATCATCGAAATACTCACAAGCTGCCCTACTTCGTGCATCAGCCCAAAACACATTCAGTATGCAGTTGTCGTCATCAACATCAATATCGAAAAAGAAATCCTTATTGAATTCTCTCATGGGAGAGAAATGGTTTAAGAGTGCCGTGGCATCACCATCTTTTGATAATGCTCTTCTTTGTTTGACGACATAATTTCTAACATCTTTTTTGACAAACTCCATGTTCTCATAACCTCCTGTAGCACAAACCAAGGACCGAAAAGTCCATTTAATCCTAACTTCTGCTTCGACATTTAAGTCTAGTGTTCTTTTGACGTTCAGATTCATCCTTTTATTGCCTTGGAACAATCTTGACTTTGTTGGACTAAGATCATGAGTGTGTACATCATGAAATGCTGAAATGTACCACTTCTCATCTCTTTTTGATATAATCATTCGAGTTGTACAATCATTAGCCAGTGTTGGACGTCCAATCATTTCATTCTGATTGGAGGCGACATATTTTCCAGCCCTAGAACACACCATCATGAAGTAACATAATTCGTTCTTGTTGTTCTTCTTTGAAATTCTTGTTCGAATTCCAAAACCCTTTGATATTGCATATTGTCTATAAAATGACTTGGCTTGATTAACACTTTCAAAAACCATTCCAACTGTTGGAGGGATTGAGTTAGGTTGAACATGGTTTTCATTTAATTCTTCTGCAGCTTTGTCATGTTGTTCATCAAATTCAATATCATCCAAAGTTGTATTGATATTCTCCATGTCCCAGGTTTTCCTACATTAATTCAATAGAATAATAATTATTACTTAGTAGACTACATTATATGATCGTTGATAATCAACTAAAACAATTTTGTTGATGTACATAACTAGTTGAAGACATAACCACATGAAAGAACATATAACCACTTACTGCACACCATGAAATGTTGTTTATGAAATTTAATATCATCGAAACATGTATTTATATTCTCTTGTCCATGATTTTCCTACATTAATTCAATACAAGAATAATTACTACTCACTAGAGTAAATAATATCATCCTTCATAATCATCTTACAAATGAGGAAATAACCATTTACTGCACCATTAATTTTGAATTTCACTTTCAAATGACCACTATGGAAACAATACTGTCACATTATAAATATGAATAGGAAGTTGAGAAGATGAAAAATACAAGGAAGATGATAAATATAAATCCCAACATTAAATAACTTCCACAACCTTCTGGGCAACACAAGAATTTATTTTTTTCAAAAAATAGTTGTATTGACTCACCTATTTAATAGAACTTCAGAGGTTGTTGACAGAGATGCACCTCAACAAATGGCTTAGACCACTCAATTCATTCATTTCATCTTCTACCAATTTTAGGGTTTATGGTTGCTCTAATAAATACATGGTCGAAAAACAATCTTCCCCACCTCTCATTATAGTCCAAACTTGAAAAAGGGTCTGAGTCTTTAAAATTTGGCAGAAGCATTAAATGGAGTTGTCATTCCATGACTTCTATCACAAGCAATCACAATTAATGTTTCATAGGGGCATTTACGTCATTGCATATGAATGTTATTATAAGTTGTGTTGATGTGGGTTGACCTAACATTTATGTGCAAGAAAAGTGTTTGCGTTTTGGAGGTATAGGCACTTTTACGGTTACATTTGCTTCACCCCCAACGCTGTCTTTGCTTAGTTAAATCATGGATTAACTTTGTTTATGTTCCCTTCCTTTTCCTTTTATCTTTTAATCAAGAACAACACAGAGCTTGGCACTTGTATATGTTGATTTAAGGTATGTGAAATGTTTTGGTTACATTTGTTGCACACAACAAATTTCGGGCCCTGCTGGTGTCGTTGAGGCAGCTATGCTTAACCGGCAGCTGAATGAAAACATTCCCACACAAGAACTTTTAAGTGACAAGCAAAGGCCAGTTTTGATCGTGACTTCACATCGAATGCTTGTGTATGGGCTAAAAAATTCACTGACATCCATGGTAAGTACACTAATTGTGAATTCATATTC
The DNA here is from genome assembly GCA_027742785.1 of Vigna reflexopilosa. Classification (NCBI taxonomy): domain Eukaryota; kingdom Viridiplantae; phylum Streptophyta; class Magnoliopsida; order Fabales; family Fabaceae; genus Vigna; species Vigna reflexopilosa. Next base: position 22,521,710 of record CM050921.1, read on the forward strand.
ATAGACATCCAAAATTTGCGATTTGAGGAAACTTTTTTGGAATAATAATTTCATTTGCAGTATTGTTGGTTAAATATGAGGTTGAGCATATCTCAACACTTGATTCGTTGAAAGGAACTTCTAAGGTGTCTTTGTTGCGGTATCTTGTTAAAGCTTGTGAGCATAACAGATTGGGTGACATGAAAATAACAATTCGGGTTGGTTGATGTCTATTGCTAATGGGTATAGTGAAATGTTAACTTCATTTAACTACTATATTGAACTATTTTTATGCAAATGGTACCTCTTCACATGATCCAAGAGGGACTGTAAAAGCAAGTGTTCACCACAAGGCCATTAATCATCCTGAAATAGGTCCACACTTAAAAGTTGGAAGTGTGATAATCCTACAAGATGTAAGTATATTTTTTCTGCTCATTAATAACTTATTGACTGTGTATTCCCACAAGAGTATATGGAGTTAACCAATAATGTTTGAACAGGTTGCAAGTTTTTCACCAATGCGCGGAACATACTATCTTAACATAACTCTTAACAATATTGTTAAGGTAAAGTTTAGAGCTATTTTGTATTGTGCTGTTGTATATTGATTGTGAACTTTTTTTACCACTTTGAATGGTACTCCCTGTATGTGCAGGTTTTTGCAAGTGATATTGGTTGCCCAACTGATGAACTAGTTCTTCTATCAATACCAATTGTTACTAACAAGCTTCCAACACGTTCCGTTGATGACATCCTTAGCAAATTGATTCCACCTGTTCACAATGACAAATCTGAAGGCAATGGAGCTAACAAGAATAATTAAAAGTGGAACAAATTGAGGACTTTCATAGTTTGCTGATTTGTATTTTAGTTTAATCATTGTTGTCAGTTTCGATTATTGTGCATGTTTACAAGGCTTTGTTATGTACTATAATTACTGAAGTACTAAAGTCAGCTTCATGAATGTGTTGCTTCATTAAGTTGTAATGTAATGTATGTTATGTTCTAAGTTTTATATGATGTTGTTGTGATATCAAAAAAAATTTACAATTTCCTGCAGTAACTCCTTATACCTTGTTCAATATGTGCTTATATTATACAATACTTACGTATAATTGGCAAAATGGTTAATAAAGAATTACAATGATTAAAGGAAATAATTATCAGCACACTACACTCATGTAATATATATAATTGACAAAATGAATTTAATAAAAGACTTTTTGTATAACAATAGAAGTTTTTTAATTCAATCCCAATGACCACATATCTCTTGGTGCAGTGAGTGGTTATCTCCTAAGTCCTATGTGGTTATTTCAGAAGAGTGATTTGTACAACAATATAAGTTGTTTAATTGAATCCCAATGACCACATATGTCTTGGTGCAGTAAGTGGTTAGCTCCAAAGTCCTATGTGGTTACTTTAGAAAAGTGTTTTCGACAAGAATAAAAGTGGTTTAATTCAATCCCAATGACCACATTTATTTGGTGCAGAAAGTGGTTATTTCAGAAGGGAGATTTGTACAAGAATATAAGTTATTTAACTGAATCCCAATGACCACATATGTCTTGTTGCAGTAAGTGATTATCTCTTAAGTCCTATGTGGTTACTTTAGAAAGGTGTTTTGTACAACAATAAGAATGGTTTAATACAATCCCAATGATCACATTTTTTTGGTGCACTAAGTGGTTATTTCCTAAGCCGTTTATGGTTATATCTGAACTATGTTTTGTACAACAATATAAGTTGTTTAATTGAATCCCAATGACCACATATGTATCGGTGTAGTAAGTGGTTATATCCTAAGTCCTATGTGGTTACTTTAGAAAGGTGTTCTGTACAACAATAAAAGTGGTTTAATTCAATCCCAATGACCACATTTATTTGGTGCAGTAAGTAGTTATTTCCTAAGCCGTATGTGGTTATTTCAGTAGGGTGATTTGTAAAACAATATAAGTTATTTAAGTGAATCCCAATGACCACATATGTCTTGGTGCAACCTCCTAAGTCCTATGTGGTTAATTTAGAAAGGTGTTTTATACAACAATAAAAGTGGTTAAATTCAATCCCAATGACCATATTTTTTTGGTGCAGTAAGTGGTTATTTTCTAAGACGTATGTGGCTATATCTAAACTGTGTTTTGTACAACAATATAAGTTGTTTAATTGAATCCCAATGACCACATATTTCCTTGTGCAGTAAGTGGTTATATCATAAGTCCTATGTTGTTACTTTAGAAAAGTGTTTTGTACAACAATAAAAGTGGTTTAATTGAATTCCAATGACCATATTTTTTGGTGCAGTAAGTGGTTATTTCCTAAGCCGTATGAGGTTATATCTGAACTGTGTTTTGGAAAACAATATAAGTTGTTTAATTGAATCCCAACCAATGACCACATATGTCCTTGTGCAGTAAGTGGTTATCTTCTAAGGCCTATGTGGTTACTTTAGAAAAGTGCTTTGTACAACAATAAAAGTGGTTTAATTCAATCCCAAACATCACTTCCTTTTTGTGCAGTAAGTGGTTATCCCATAAGCTGTATGTGGTTATTTCAGAAGGGTGTTTTGTACTGCATTATAAGTTCTTTAATTGAATCCCAATGACCACGTATGTCTTGGTGCAGTAAGTGGTTATCTCCTAAGTCCTATGTGGTTACTTTAGAAATGTGTTTGGTACAACAACAAAAGTGGTTTAATTCAATCCCATTGATCACAATTTTTTGGTGCAGTAAGTGGTTATTTCCTAAGCCTTTTATGGTTATATCTGAACTACGTTTTGTACAACAATATAAGTTGTTTAATTGAATCCCAATGACCACATAAGTCTTGGTGCAGTAAGTGTTTTCTCCTAAGTCCTTTGTGGTTACTTTAGAAATGTGTTTTGTACAACAATAAAAGTGGTTTAATTCAATCCGATTGATCACATTTTCCTAAGCCGTTTATGGGTATATTTGAACTAGGTTTTGTACAACAATATAAGTTGTTTAATTGAATCCCAATGACCACATATGTATTCATGCAGTAAGTGGTTATATCCTAAGTCCTATGTGGTTACTTTAAAAAGGTGTTTTGTACAACAATAAAAGTGGTTTAATTCAATACCAATGACCAGATCTATTTGGTGCACTGAATGATTATTTCATTCGTCGTATGTGGTTATTTCAGAAGGGTGATTTGTACAACAATATAAGTTATTTAATTGAATCCCAAATACCACATATGTCTTGGTGCAGTAAGTGGTTATCTCCTTAGTCCTACGTGGTTACTTTAGAAAGGTGTTTTGTACAACAACAAAAGTAGTTTAATTGAATCCCAATGATCACATTTTTTTGGTAGAGTAAGTGGTTATTTCCTTAGTCATTTATGGTTATATCTGAACTATGTTTTGTACAACAATATAAGTTGTTTAATTGAATCCCAATGACCGCATATGTATTGGTGCAGTAAGTGGTTACCTCTTAAGTCTTATGTGGTTACTTTAGAAAGGTGTTTTGTACAACAATAAAAGTGGTTTAATTCAATCGCAATGACCACATTTTTTTGGTGGTGTAAGTGGTTATTTCCTAAGCCCTATGTGGTTATATCTGAATTGTGTTTTGTACAATAATATAAGTTGTCTAATTGAATCCCAATGACCACATATGTGTTGGTGCAATAAGTGGTTATCTCCTAAGTCCTATGCGATTTCTTTAGAAAGGTGTTTTGGACAACAATAAAAGTGGTTTAATTCAATCCCAATGACCACATTTTTTTGGTGCAGTAAGTGGTTATTTCGTAAGCCGTATGTGGTTATTTCTGAACTGTGTTTTGTACAACAATATAAGTTGTTTTATTGAATCCCAATGACCAGATATGTCTTGGTGCAGTAATTGTTTTCTCTTAATCCTTTGTTGTTACGTTAGAAAGGTGTTTTGTACAACAACAAAAGTGGTTTAATTCAATCCCAATGACCACATTTTTTTGGTGCAGTATGTGGTTATTTTCTAAGCCGTATGTGGTTATATCTGAACTTTGTTTTGTAAAAGAATATAAGTTGTTTAATTGAATCCCAATGACCACATATTTCTTGGTGCAGTAAGTGGTTATATCCTAAGTCCAATGTGGTTACTTTAGAAAGGTGTTATGTACCACAATAAAAGTGGTTTAATTCAATCCCAATGACCACATTTTTTGGTGCAGTAAGTGGTTATTTCCTAAGCTGTATGAGGTTATATCTGAACTGTGTTTTGGAAAACAATATAAGTTGTTTAATTGAATCCCAACCAATGACCACATATGTCCTTGTGCAGTAAGTGGTTATCTCCTAAGGCCTATGTGGTTACTTTAGAAAAGTGATTTGTACAACAATAAAAGATGTTTAATTCAATCCTAATGACCACATATTTTTGGTGCAGTAAGTGGTTATCCCATAAGCTGTATGTGGTTTTTTCAGAAAGGTGGTTTGTACTACATTATAAATTCTTTAATTGAATCCCAATGACCACATATGTCTCGGTGTAGTAAGTGGTTATCTCGTAAGTCCTATGTGGTTACTTCAGAAATGTAGTTGGTACAACAAAAAAAGTGGTTTAATTCAATCCCAATGATGACATTTTTTTGGTGCAGTAAGTGGTTATTTCCTAAGCTGTTTATGATTATATCTGAACAATGTTTTGTACAACAATATAAGTTGTTTAATTGAATGCCAATGACCACATATGTCTTGGTGCAGTAAGTGTTTTCTCCTAAGTGTTTTGTGGTTACTTTAGAAAGGTGTTTTGTACAACAATAAAAGTGGTTTAATTCAATCTCAATGATCACATTTTTTGGTGCAGTAAGTGGTTATTTCCTAAGCCGTTTATGGTTATATTTGAACTATGTTTTGACAACAATATAAGTTGTTTAATTTATCCCAATGACGACATATGTATTGGTGTAGTAAGTTGTTATATCCTAAGTCCTATGTGGTTACTTTAGGAAGGTGTTTTGTACAACAATAAAAGAGGTTTAATTCAATCCCAATGACCACATTTTTTTGCTGCAGTAAGTGGTTATTTCCTAAGTCGTATGTGGTTATTTCAGAATGGTGATTTGTAGAACAATATAAGTTATTAAATTGAATCCTAAATACCACATATGTCTTGGTGCAATAAGTGGTTATCTCCTAAGTCCTATGTGGTTACTTTAGAAAGGTGTTTTGTACAACAACAAAAGTGTTTTATTCAATCCCAATGATCACATTTTTTTGCTGCAGTAAGTGGTTATTTCCTAAGTCGTTTATAGTTATATTTGAACTATTTTTGTACAACAATATAGGTTGTTTAATTGAATCCCAATGACCACATATTTCTTGGTGCAGTAAGTGGCTATATCCTAAGTCCTATGTGGTTACTTTAGAAAGGTGTTTTGTACAACAATAAAAGTTGTTTAATTCAATCCCAAAGACCACATCTTTTTGGTGGAGTAAGTGGTTATTTCCTAAGCCCTATGTGGTTATATCTGAACTGTGTTTTGCACAATAATATAAGTTGTTTAATTGAATCCCAATGACCACATATGTCTTGGTGCAGTAAGTGGTTATCTCCTAAGTCCTATGTGGTTACTTTAGAAAGGTGTTTTGAACAAAAATAAAAGTGGTTTAATTCAATCCCAATGACCACATTTTTATTGGGCAGTAAGTGGTTATTTCGTAAGCCGTATGTGGTTATATCTGAACTGTGTGTTCGACAACAATATAAGTTGTTTAATTGAATCCCAATGACCACATATTTCTTGGTGCAGTAAGTAGTTATATCCTAAGTCCTATGTGGTTACTTTAGAAAGGTGTTTTGTACACCAATAAAAGTGGTTTAATTCAATCCCAATGACCGCATCTTTTTGGTGGATTAAGTGGTTATTTCCTAAGCCCTATGTGGTTATTTCTGAACTATGTTTTGTACAACAGTATAAGTTGTTTAATTGAATTCCAATGACCACATATGTATTGCTGCAGTAAGTGGTTACCTCTTAAGTCTTATGTGGTTACTTTAGAAAGGTGTTTTGTACAACAATAAAAGTGGTTTAATTCAATCCTAATGACCACGTTTTTTGGTGGAGTAAGTGGTTATTTACCAAGCCCTATGTGGTTATATCTGAATTGTGTTTTGTACAACAATATAAGTTGTTTAATTGAATCCCAATGACCACATATGTCTTGGTGCAGTAAGTGGTTATCTCCTAAGTCCTATGTGGTTACTTTAGAAAGGTGTTTTGGACAACAATAAAAGTGGTTTAACTCAATCCCAATGACTACATTTTTTTCGTGTAGTAAGTGGTTATTTCGTAAGCCGTATGTGGTTATATCTGAACTGTGTCTTGTACAACAATACAAGTTGTTTAATTGAATCCCAATGACCAGATATGTCTTGGTGCAGTTAGTGTTTTCTCCTAAGTCCTTTGTGGTTACTTTAGAAAGGTGTTTTTTACAACAATAAAAGTGGTTTAAGTCCATCCCAATGACGACATTTTTTGGTTGCAGTAAGTGGTTATTTTCTAAGCTGTATGTGGTTATATTTGAACTGTGTTTTGTACAACAATATAAGTTGTTTAATTGAATCCCAATGACCACATATTTCTTGGTGTAGTAAGTTCTTATATCCTAAGTCCTATGTGGTAACTTTAGAAAGGTGTTTTGTACAACAATAAAAGTGGTTTAATTCAATCCCAATGACCACATTTTTTGGTGCAGTAAGTGATTATTTCCTAAGGCATATGAGGTTATATCTGATCTATGTTTTGGAAAACAATATAAGTTGTTTAATTGAATCCCAACCAATGACCACATATGTCCTTGTGCAGTAAATGGTTATCTCCTAAGTCCTCTATGGCTACTTTAGAAAAGTGTTTTGTACAACAATAAAAGTGGTTTAATTCAATCCCAATGACTACATTTTTTTTGGTACAGTAAGTGGTTATCCCATTAGTTGTATTTGGTTATTTCAGAAGGGTGGTTTGTACTACATTATAAGTTCTTTAATTGAATCCCAATGACCAAATATGTATTGGTGCAGTAAGTGGTTACCTCTTAAGACTTATGTGGTTACTTTAGAAAGGTGTTTTGTACAAAAATAAAAGTGGTTTAATTCAATCCCAATGACCACATTTTTTTGCTGCAGTAAGTGGTTATTTTGTAAGCCGTATGTGGTTATATCTGAATTGTGTTTTGTACAACAATATAAGTTGTTTAATTGAATCCCAATGACCGCATATGTCTTGGTGCAGTAAGTGTTGTCTCCTAAGTCCTTTGTGGTTACTTTAGAACGGTGTTTTGTACAACAATAAAAGTGGTTTAATTCCATCCCAATGATCACATTTTTTTGGTGCAGTAAGTGGTTATTTTCTAAGACGTATGTGGTTATATCTGAACTGTGTTTTGTACAAGAATTTAAGTTGTTTAATTGAATCCTAATGACCACATAAGTCTTGGTGCAGTAAGTGGTAATCTCCTAAGTCCGATGTGGTTACTTTAGAAAAGTGTTCTGTACAACAATAAAAGTGGTTTAATTCAATCCTAATGACCACATTTTTTTGGTGCAGTAAGTGGTTATCCCTTAAGCCGTTTGTGGATATTTCAGAAGGGTGGTTTGTACTACAATATAAGTTGTTTAATTGAATCCCAATGACCACATATGTCTTGGTGCAGTAAGTGGTTATCTGCTATGTCCTATGTGGTTACTTTAGAAAGGTGTTTTGTATAACAGCAAAAGTGGTTTAATTCAATCCCAATGATCACATTTTTTGGGTGCAGTAAGTTGTTATTTCCTAAGCTAGTTATGGTTATAACTGAAATATGTTTTGTACAACAATATAAGTTGTTTAATTGAATCCCAATGACCACATATGTATTTGTGTAGGAAGTGGTTATATCCTAAGTCCTATGTGGTTACTTTAGAAAGGTGTTTTGTACAACAATAAAAGTGGTTGAATTCAATCCCAGTGACCACATTTATTTGGTACAGTAAATGGTTATTTCATACACCGTATGTGTTTATTTCAGAAGGGTGATTTGTACAACAATATAAGTTATTTAATTGAATCCCAATGACCACATATGTCTTGGTGTAGTAAGTGGTTACCTCCTAAGTCTTATGTGGATACTTTAGAAAGGTGTTTTGTACAACAATAAAAGTTGTTTAATTCAATATTAATCTTATTTCTTAGAGTAATGCATTCATTGTAATCTTATTATTCTTGCTGTCAATGTAACCTCTTATATGTTTGACGTTGGTACTTTAGAATTCATAATTTAAATACAAAAAAGTTGATTAAAAATTTGTGTTTGGATTCACTACATACGAAACCATATATACACATTTAATTTCACAAAAGAACTCTTGATAGATATATAACAATGACTCACTGGACTCACACCTGCATCATTGAAAATCTCAAACAATTTGCAAGCCAAGCTCAACTTTCCCTTTGCCAAAAAAATATAGACAACAAGGTATTTACCGTTTTTATTTGTCCTCGATTCTGTTATCTTTAGGGCCTATATAGAGCCCAGTGCGATTCAAAACTCATTCTTTTGGTAGAGAGAAACGTCCACAGCAGCTCCACACACCTTGGAGGAGATTTCTTGGATGCTTAGGCTCCACTTTATCAAACCTAGGGTTTGCTTTTCCATTCTTCCATTATATTTCATCTAGTTTCACCATGCTTATGGTGAACTAAACCCTTTGTTGTTGGGGAACAATGTAATCTTTTGAAACTCTCATATATCCAAATTCTTATTTAGTTTATATGTTTGCATATGCTTGATTTATCAATTGTTGGGTTCCTTACCTGTATTTAATGCTTTTATCGTTTAACTCATTCGGTAAATGTTGTTTGTCTTTATTGATACGGGGACGTACAGTAATGTCATGAACTGGGGGGAATTCCTTGATTATTCTAATACCGCCTAGGGATAGGGGTAGGACGGTCAATTGTATTTTGCTTCCGTTTATCAGGCATTATTAGTTACTAGGGGACGCTAGGGATAACAAGCCGGTAATTAGTAATAGGCTCTTTTCACCAAGGGATTGGGTTAAGGGTAGACCAAGAAAGTTTGCATGGCAATATGATAAATAAGCAAAGTAAATAAGGAGAGTAGATATATGAGGGTGGATAAGATGAAATTGTAAACCCCAACAACTCCATTCATTCATATTTTCTTTAAGCCAATTGAATCACTGCATTTGCATGTTTACTTTTGTTATGCATTTAACCATTCAAATTAATTTCTTTTCTCAAGTCTCAAGCGATTAGTTTACATTAAAGATTAGGCCTTAAGAGTCCTTTGGGAAGAACGATATTGGGTTTACCAATTATATTACTTGGTACGATCTGGTACCCTTTCCAGAGTGTTAACAAGTTTTTGGTGCCGTTGTCGGGGACTCTTGGTTTAACTTTTTCTAGTAGTATAAACTGATTAAATTTGACTTGATTTTTATGTTTATTTTATTTTTGTTCTAATAAATGTTTTTTAGGGTTTTGTGCCTAATGTTTGCAGAATGTAGTTTGGACAAGAATTTGACTATATGGGACTCAATTCTACCAAAATGATTTCAACCACTAGTGGGAACCTCACTCATACATGGATCAAAGCCAATTTGGGCAAGCTACCGAGCAACAAATTACTCCAATCAGGGAGACCACAGATGACGAATTTTGTCAGCGGATGACGGGTATGAATATGTCATTTATCAGAAGTTTGGAGGAGATGCGACAACGTGAGGAGTTACGAGAACGTCAAAGACAACAATATCGTCCTTCACTTGCAGAAGTAGAACGTCAAAGGCAGCAATATTCTCCTACATTTGAAGAAAGAGAGAAGGAAGCTGAACAACGTCTTTGGCAGAAACAATCCTCTATGCCAAGAGAAACGTTGGGGGAAGCTGAACAACGTTTATGGAAAGAACAACTCTCTATGCCAAGAGAAACGTTGGGGGAAGCTGAACAACGTTGGCTGGAGGAAAGTAAACAACATTGGCAACAATTATCTCCATCAGAAAGTCGTGAAGAGACATTCCAACAAGTAATGCAGAATATTATTTCCTTTTCAGAATGTGATGACGCAAGATGTAAAAGGAAGGAGATAGAATTGGATTGCCTGACTGCATCTCTGAATGATTTTAGGGTTAGTACTGAAGTTAACCCTAGGAAGGAATGTCAAGCCACTATCTCTGAAAGTGATAAGGTTATTGATGAGAAAAAAATAGAGATAGAAGAGGAAAAGATAGAGAGAGATGGAGAGGAAGAAGAAAAAGAAAAGTTGAGTGAGGGGGATAAAGATGATGATAAGGAAAAGGCAGTGGTTGAGAAAAAATAAAAAAAGAGAAAAATTTTGAAAATAAAGAAGAAAGAAAAAAATAAAAAGAGAAAGTTGAGAAAGAAAAGGAGAGAGAAAAAGAAGAGTAAGAAAAAGAGGAAGAAAGGAAAGAAGGAAAGATCATATGAAAAACCCCTTCCTCATCAAAAGTAATATCATAGGAAGGAAAAGAAAGTCAAGTGCTTTATGGAGATCTTCAAGAAATTGGAGATCAAAGCTCCTATGATTGAAACATGGAAACATGTGCTTGGTGTTCTAAACTTTATGAAGAAATTCAGCAGGAAGAAGAAAAAGAAAAGAATATCAAGCAAGGGGAGTATCAAAACCTACTGATGGGTGTTTGAACTCTACCGGGTCAAGCTAGTGACATAAAAAGAGAGCTTACTGGGAGGCACCCTAGTGATCCAAGAACAATATTTTTTGTAATTTAATTCTTAAATCTTGGTGATGTAATTATGAACAATTTTTAAATTTTTGTGTATTGGGTAGCTTCTACTAAGGGAAGCTAAATATTTTAGGTACTCACTGAAGGGTACAGGTAAGCACACCTACTGATGGGTGTTGGTAAGGATTGCACTAACTGATGGGTGCTAAAAAGGTTTGGGTCAGGCTCGTGACGTTAAACAAGCGCTACCTAGGAGGCAACCCAGTTGATTGATTTATTATTGTTGCATGTTTTAATACTGCTCTAGTTGCATTTAGGGCTTAATGGTTGCATGAGTGTGTAAAGTGAGTGGGAATTGTATTTAGGGGTTAATTGTTGCATTTTAGAAAATCCATTCTCTATCACTTTTACATCATTCATAATCCAAGTTTGCGGTTTTTTTTTGAGAGAGCACTGCATTTTGGTTTCATTCATCATTAGTTATAAGAATTTTGCATACATTCAAGGTCTCTCCACCCCAAGGACAGGTTGCTATTGCCGAGATGATCATAGGCATGTACGACACACCTCCTACTTATAGGTGGACGATGGATGAGTTCAACAATAGAATGGCATGGCCAAAGCAGGCACAAGAAATGGATCTGGAGCAACTGAAGCTCCAGTCATGGAGAAAGATGACGAGGATGATAATTTTGAGGATGTAGAGGCTGGAGATAATGAGGACTCAGATGAGGACATGGAGTGATATGGCATCTACTGATGGATGCCAGTGCATTAGAGCAGGGTTTTATCTTTCTTTTTCTTTTGTACTTTGGATTTGTAGAATAGGTTCAATTTTATTTTTGTGTCTATGCTTGGCTTGTACACTGATTCTGATGAATGGTTTGACTGAACGAAATGTGTGATGAGTCTATTTAATGATGATTGGATGTGGATGATGATTGACTTGTATTGCATGATTGATATCCAATTGGAAAATTCACTAGTTATGTGAACAGATGTGTGATGATTTATGATTGTGATTATGATGCTAAGCAGTGTGTATGAATTGATGATGTGTGAGGAAGCATGTTATGTGAGGTATTGAGCTTCAGAGTATTCATTGTTATCTGTAATTATTCATAGGAAAGCATGAATGATATTTCCTAAGTCTTGATGATTGATTGAATTGCATGTGTATGTCATATGATCAAGGCCATTTATTTTGGAAGCCCTTAGCCAAATTTTTTACCCAAAGTGATTAAAATTTTATACCCTTTTTGAACCTTGGCCCTAAACAGGATGAAAACCCTTGTGTTGAATTTATTTACTTTGAATTGGGTTGATAATTATAAGTACATTCAAGGTTCAAGTTTGGGGTTGTGGGGGAAATTTTGAATGGAAAAAATAAAGGCATTGAGCTCAAATATTGAAAAAGAAAAATGCATGAGAAAAGAAAAAAATTCATGAAAGATGAGTTGAGTGTAAAAATAAAAGAAAAAGGGAAGAAGTTAGGAAAAAGTGAGATTGGTTAAGAAAGAGAGTTGAACTTGAACCTTCAATGCTAAATGAGCTTTCTTGATTCAAAGATTTTGTGATCCAGAAAAACCAATTTTTCTTGATAGCCCAACCTCATTACAAGCCTTGGAAAGTCCTTGTGATGACATTTGCATGTGAAGATGTTGATTGTATTAGATGAAGGGCAATTTTGTTTCATGTGACATGTGAATAAATAGAGAGTGGAGTGACCTCTTAAACACTTGAGTGATTGGGTGAAACATGTGCTTGATAAGAATTGTTAAACCCCAACAACTCCATTCATCCATATTTTCTTTAAGCCAATTGAATCACTACATTTGCATGTTTACTTTTGTTTTGCATTTAACCATTCAAATTAATTTCTTTTCTCATGTCTCAAGCGATTAATTTACATTAAAAATTAGGCCTGAAGAGTCCTTTGGGAAGAACGATATTGGGTTTACCAATTATATTACTTGGTACGATCTGGTACACTTGCCAGAGTGTTAACACTCAGTGCCCTGCGGCACTAGCGCTCAGCGCCCAATCACCGCTCAGCGCTGGTCTTTCTGCACTCTAGTCAACTTTTCAGCATTCTGGTCAACTGATTGACTTTTCTAGTTGACTGGTTCACTTTTTTGGTTGACTGGTTGACTTTTCTACATTCTGGTTGACTTTTCTGCACTGCAACCATTTGATACTTCAACCTTTCTTTCAATTCATTCCAAAAACCTACAAAATGAAGGGAAACCAAACATAAAACCAAGAAAACCAACTTTGACTCTCTTGTTCTCTAACTTAAGAAAAATGAATGATTTCAAGCTAATTCTAAGTTATAAAGGGTGTGTTTTAATATCAATTTTAAGTATGAAAATAACGGTTTTTCAACCGTTATCACAACCCCAAACTTAGAATTTTGCTTGTCCTCAAGCAAAACAAAATGTAAGTCAGTCTTCAAACAATCAATACAATGGATTAACACTTTCCAAAACCTTTTCTTCCAAGACAAGTAGTCACTCTCAACTTATGATAAAAATATCTGTCAAGATGTATAGATGCATTATTTCCACAAAACTCAATATGGTGTTCACATAATCACAGTCTTTCCAACAGATGCTATTATCATGAATGACCAATTAACCATGCACAGATGCAATCATGAATCACTGGAACTACTCCTTACCATGGAAAGTGTTTCACTCAAGCACACAGGTGTATATTGAGGTGACTCATTCTCTCTACTATCACAATGTCACACAAATTAACTTTGCCTTTCATTTAACCACAATCAATCATACTCACAAGCAAGTTATCATCATAAGGACTTTTCATGGCTTGTAACTTGGTTGAGCTAAGAAGAACATTGGTTTTTCTGGATCACAAAAATCCTTGAGTTAAGAGAGTTATTCAAATTTATTATTTAAGCATAAACTCTCTTTAAACAACCAATCTCACTCATTCCAAACTTTCCCTTTTCTTTGCATTGAGTTTTTCTTCTTATTCTATCTTTTCTATTTTTTTTTCTATCTTTTTCATCTTTTCATGTTTTGTTCAACACATTAGCTTAATGCTTATCTTTTCTTTTTCAACTTTCCCAACAACCCCAAACTTGAACCTTTATCAATACCACAAAATAATTCTCAACTTAACTCAAGGTAAAGATTTTCAAAAGGGTTTTCACATATTCTTTAAGGCTTAGGTTCAAAAAGGGTAGAACACATGGTTCTTCTTGTTTTGGGACGAAAACTTATGCATTGGCTTAGAAAGGGCTAATCAAAGATGGCCTTGATCATATGACACAAGCAAGCAAGTGATTCAATTATAGAAACCTTGGCAAAGTCATTCATGCTTTCAAAGTAATAACAATAATTCAATCAAAAACTCTGGAGTTCAAAACCTCACATATGCTAATTTCAAGTTCCAATACATAGATACACATCCTGCCTAGTATCATAATCACAATCATATCATCATGCATATGTTCACACATATTGTGAACCACCACCTGTATATAGCATCTCATATATCATCTCAACATCAATCAATATAAAAGCATCATCAAGCTCACTCATCATGCAAAATAAATAGTCAAACCACTCCATCAGATATAAGTTTTCAACTAAGGACATCAAACCCTAAACTACTAATAGAAGCAAACATATTCAAATTACAAAAGAAAATCAAAAGATAAGAAACATAGACCTGGGGTGCCTCCCAGCAAGCGCTTGTTTAACGTCACGAGCCTGACCCAAACCTTTCTAGCACTTGTCAGTAAGTACATAATTTTCCAACATCCTTCAGTAGATGTGCCTTCCTGTACCCTTCAGTGAGTACATAAAATTTTTAGCTTCCCTCAGTAGAAGCTACCCCATAAATTCAAACACCCATCAGTAAGTGTTGATGTTCTCTTACTTGATATTCTTTTCTTCTTCTTCTTCTTGCTGAATTTTTTCAGAAAATTGCTAAAATTAAGCACATGTTTCAAAATATCAATCATAGGAACTTTAATGTCCAATTTCTTGAAGATTTCCATAAAGCACTTGAATTTCTTTTTCTTCCCATGATATTTCTTTTTATGAGGAAGTGGTTTTTCACATGATCTTTTCTTTTTTTCTCTCTTCCTCTTTTTCTCTCTACTCTTTTTCTCTCTCCTCTATTCTCTCAACTCTCTCTTTTTCTTTTCTCTTATTTTTTTTCTTTTTTTCACAATTTTTCTCTTTTTTCCTTTTCTCTCAACCATTTCTTTTTCTTTCCCATCATCTTCTTCTTCCTCACTCAACCTTTTTGTTTCTATCTCCTCTATCTTTTCTTCCTCTATCTTCTCCTCCTTTCTCTCCATTTTTTTCTGCTCTATCTTCTCCTCATCTTTCCCCATTTCTTTCTCTTCTATCTTCTCCTCATCTATCTCTATCTTTTCTTGCTCTATTTTCTCCTCCTTTTTCTCCATTTTTTTCTCCTCTATCTTCTCCTCATCTCTCTCCATGTTTTTCTCCTCTATCTTCTCGTCATTTATCTCTCTCTTTTCTTCCTCTATTTTCTCCTCCTTTCTCTCTATTTTTTTCTCCTCTATCCTCTCCTCATCAACAACCTTATCACTTTCAAAGATAGTGGCTTGACATTCCTCTCTAGGGTTAACCTTAGTATTAACCCTAGAATTCAATATCTCATTAGACTGACGAATTTTCATCTCTATCCTTTTATTTATTGCTTCACTACTTTCTATAGAGGCGATGGTAATTTGCATTAATTGTTCAAAGATGTTATCCATCTTTGCCATTGATAGAGAATGTTGTTGTTGTCAGTTACATTGTTGCATCTCCTCCATACTTCTAAGATAAGAAAAACTTGTATCCATGTCCTGTGGAAAAAGCCTGTCACTCTTTGTATTCTCCTCTACACCTTTGACATGGTATACTTCCCTATTCATGATATCTTGAAGAAGTTCATCAGAATTTGTGTTCTCCTTAAGTGGAGTAATTTGTTGCTCAACACCTTGCCCAAATAGGCTTTGATCCATGTATGAGTGAGGTTCCCACTAGTGTTTGAAATCATTTTGGTAGAATTGAGTGCCCATATAGTCAAATTCTTGTCCGAATTGTATCCTGCAAACATTAGGCACAAAACCCTAGAAAACATTTATTAGAACAAAAATAAAAATAAACATAAAAAAAAATCAAGTCAAATTCAATCAAATTCACACTACTTAGAATAGTTAAACCGTAGAGTCCCCGGCAACGGTTCCAAAAACTTGTTAAACCCATGCCAAGTGTTCCAAATCGTATCAAGTAATAATAAAATGGTAAGTCCAAGTATCATTTTCCCAAAGGACTCAGTGGCCTTGTCGTTCATGTGATTTGAACACATAAGAATTGAAAGAAGAATAATTTGGTATTTTGATGCCAAGATAAAATTAAACATGCAAAATGAAAAACTTGAATCAATTGGCAAATGAAAATATGCATGAATGAAGTTGTTGGGGTTTACAAATTCATCCTAATCCACTCTTTTATATATACTTTTCTTATTAAATTTGCTTTATTATCAATGTCATGCAACTTTCTAAATTACTCTAAACCTGATCGTTCGGCGAAAAGAGCCTATTACCATAATTACTAGTTTATTATCGCTAGTCTCCCGAGTAATTACTATTGCATTAATCACAAAAGCTTAAAAGCAATTGACCGTCCTACTCCTATCGCTGGGTAGTATTGCATAATCAAGAGAATTCTTAACAGTTGTAGATTTCCCCGTACATCGCCATATTGACAAAATCAAAGATGATGACACCAAATGAGTTAAATGATGCAAGCTCTATCCACAGAAAAGAAAACTCAAACTATTGATAATACAAGCATATGAATAAAATAAGAACTTTAATATAAGAGAGTTTCAAAAGGATTACATTGTTCCCCAACAACAATGGGTTTAGTTCACCATAGACATGGTCAAACTAAATGGAGTTAATGGAAAGAATGAAAGAATAAACCCTAGAATTGGTAATTTGGAGCTCCCGCATCCAAAAGCCGCCTCCAAGGAGTGAAGAAGGTGCTCTGACGTCTCTGTTTGCCAAAAGATTAAAAACCCTAGGGTGTCTAGGTCTTTAAATAGGACATAAAAATAACAAAAAACAAGTCGAAGCCCAAACAGATCATAAAAATCGCAGAAAACAGGTCTAAGCTCGCGTCCCCAGCGCTCAGCGCCCAAAAATGGTGCTCAGCGCCCTGCGGCACTAGCGATCAGTGCCTAGTCACCACTCAACGCTGGTTTTTCTACACTCTGATCAACTTTTCAGCATTCTGGTCAACTGGTTGACTTTTCTGGTTGACTGGTTCATTTTTCTAGTTGACTGGTTTACTTTTCTGCATTCATGTTGACTTTTCTACACTGCAACCATTTGATACTTCAACCTTTCTTTCAATTCATTCCAAAAACCTACAAAATGAAGGGAAACCAAGCATGAAACCAAGAAAACCAACTTTGACTCTCTTGTTCTCTAACTTAAGAAAAATGAATGATTTCAAGCTAATTCTAAGTCATAAAGGGTGTGTTTTAATATCAATTTTAAGTATGCAAATAGCGGTTTTTCAACTGTTATCACTAATTGACTCTCCCAAACCAGAGTCGACTAAAGAATGGAAAGTGCCAAAGAATGTGTCCACTAACAACATAATTAGAGATATTTCAAGAGGAGTGTCCACAAGAAGACAATTGAACCAGTTTTGTATGAATGTTGCATACGTATCCAAGATTGAGGCTAAGAGAATAGAAGATGCACTTGGTGATGAAAATTGGATGATGGCTATGCAAGAGGAACTAAACCAGTTCAAAAGAAATAATGTATGGGAGCTGGTACCTAGAACAAATGATTTACAAGTCATAGGCACAAAATAGGTCTTCAGAAACAAGATGAATGACTCTCGGGAAATCATAAAGAATAAAGCCAAACTTGTAGCAAAAGGTTACAGTCAGGAAGAGGGAATCGACTATGATGAAACCTATGCACCTATGGCCAGATTAGAGGCTATAAGAATTCTGCTTGCCATTGCGTCAGTAATAAAATTCAAGTTATATCAGATGGATGTTACAAGTGTATTCTTAAATGGCTACATCAAGGAAGAGGTATATGTGGAACAACCACCCAGGTTTGAAGACTTTGAACATCCTGATCATGTATTCAAACTTAGAAAGCTCTATATGGACTGAAGCAAGCACCAAGATCTTGGTATGAGCGCTTGAGTGAGTTCCTTATCAAGAAAGGGTTCTCAAGGGGTAATGTTGATTCAACTTTGTTCATCAAAAGTTTAAATAAAGATAAATTGTATGTGCAAATTTATGTTGATGATATCATTTTTGGATCAACTAATCTTGTACTATGCAAAGAATTTTCTAAGACATTGCAGGATGAGTTTGAAATGTCCATGAAGGGTGAGCTAACATACTTCCTCGGGCTTCAAGTAAAACAAGCCAAAAATGGAATCTTTATTCATCAATCAAAGTATTGCATTAATCTGCTAAGGAAATTCAAGATGCTAGATTGCAAGGAAGCTTCTACTCCTATGGCAACAAATTTTTACTTAGATCTTGATGAAACTGGAAAGAGTGTAGATAAAAAAAATGTAAAGAGGTATGATTGGTTGATTGCTTTATCTAACTGCTAGTAGACCTGACATAATGCATAGTGTATGTCTTTGTGCTAGGTTTCAGTCTTCTCCTAAAGAATCACACTTAAAGGAACCAAAAGTCTTGGACTATGGTATCCAAATGGTACAAACATTTTTTGGAAGGTTATAGTGATTTTGATTTTGGAGGCTGTAAACTAGATAAAAAGAGCACCAGTGGCACGTGTCATTTACTTGGATCTTCGTTTATCTCTTGGCATTCAAAGAAGCAAGCTTGTGTGACATTATCCACCATAGAAGCTGAGTACATAGCTGTAGGAAGCTATTGTGCACAATCTCTTTGGAATAAGAGTCAGTTAGAAGATTATGGTATTAAACTAAATAATATTCCTTTGAAATGTGATAGTACAAGTGCTATTAATTTGACAACAAATCTTGTTATACATTCAAAAACTAAGCACATTGAGATAAGGCACCACTTCATTCGAGATCACATCCTCAAGGGTGAAATTAAGATTGAATACGTAGACACCTTACATCAATGGGCTGATATCTTTACAAAACCTCTAAACAGTGAAAGATTTTTTACTATTCGGAATGAAATGGGCATTCTAAATGATAGTAGTATAAAATAAATATTGAATCGACTTTGTAATGATTGGAGTTGACTATGCATGTTTTCACTGTTACATTGACTATTTTGCATATTCACTTCTTATTTGATTAATTTTCTTGCATAACTAAATTGCTTTATCTTTAAAAGACTTTGAAAGATTTTGCAGGAAATATTGCTTAGAAATAAAGAATGGAATCTTATATGTCTCAGAAGCAATGAAATCAACTTGATTATTGGATCAATCGACTTACCAGATACAAGGGGGTTATAAATTCCATTAATTGGACACTACAAGAAAAATGAGAATTACCTATTGATATTTACATACGAATTTTGATTCGTATGTAACACAGATTTTACATACGGATTTTACATACGAATGTTGAAAAGAGAGTTACATACGGATTTTACATACAGATTTTACCGACCGATATTTTCGTATGTAAAATCCGTATGTAATGTTGGCGTGTTTGGACGAGAACTTTACCTAAGGATATAATCCATATGTAAGCATTTAAAATCCGTATATAAAATGCATTACCTACTGATATTATATACGGAATTTAAAAAAAAATATTAAAAATTTATAAAATATAAAAGTAAAAGTACAGGTTTTCTTTTTGTTTTGTGTCTCGTTCTCATTTCCCATTTTCATTTCCTGCTCTTCATCGTTCTCATTTCCCATTTTCATTTCCCTCTCTTCATCGTTCTCATTTCCCATTCTTCCTTTTTCTGATTTTTGCGAGCCTCACTCGACCAATCACTCCTACAGTGCTTCGCCGTCAGTCCGTTCCATCGTGAAAGTTGTCTTCTTCTCGCCGTGAATGCATCTCGGTATCACTCCTATTGGCTTTTACACCCTGTCGCCATTACTCTTTCTCGCTGTGAGTCCATCTCGGCGTCACTCCCTCTGGCCTTAGCATTGTCGATGATGGTTAAAGCATCTAGTAAGTAATACCCTCTCTCATCGTTCATTCATAAAGCTCTAAAATTGAAAATTCAGAAAACACTGATTTAATCCTAATTTAATATATTTACTTTATTTTTTAATGTCATTGGCATGTAACAGTGTGGTTCGAGAGATGTTATTCGTTTGTTAGCTATTGAGGTGCATTTTGAGAACATTGGAATTGATATTAAGGTAGGGTTCGGTCAAATTTGTTTTCTTATGTTGTTTTTTATGTTTTGTCATGTTCCTTTGTGAGTTGTTTGAATTGAGAATAGATTTTGGGTATTCTTTTTGGATAAGGGAATGGGGTTTAATTTCGTTTCTGGTTGGTATATATTTGTGAAGGGGTTTATGCATATGCAAAGATTGATAGGCTCAATGACATTGAGGAGTTCGTTCTTATGCCAAATGTAGCCAATCTTCAAAATGTTGGTGACCGATTGTATGATGAGAACTATATGAAGTTACCAAAATCATATTTGCCTTTATATCTAACTAGGCCAAGTTAGCAGTTACAGTTGTGAAGTTGAAACAGTTCAAAGTGTAGTTGATGCAGCAAGGAAAGCTAACCGTGCAAAAAATATGGAAGGAAGTTTGCTTTGCCTGTGTTGATGCAGAGGAGTTCCTTTTGGCCCAGATGTGTGGGCTTAGCGTTATTATTCAGGTAAATTGTTTTTGTTTGACAATTCATTAAGTAAATTTTTAAATTAACTGTATTTTTTTATTTAGCTATCATCTGATTCCAAATTATAAAGGTTGAATAATTTTTTCTTTCAAAATGTAATGGGGAAATAATATGCTAAAATGTATAAATATGCTGTGAACTTGTGGTGATTGAAAGGTTTTGTGAACATTACTTGAGTTTGCTACTTGTGAGCTTATTCTCTTTCCGATGCTTGTTAAGTCAATTTTGATTGTGAATTTGCTAGGTGGATGACTTGGAAAAGGTCATGCGAAAGGTAGGTTTAATATTGGCAACAGTTTGATCAGTTGTTTACTCTATAACCTTTTTTTCTATTTCACTAATGAATGTTTTCCCTGCGTTGTATTATAGGCTGGTCATCTCTGTCTTGTCAAGCCATACAAGGTTGCAGTTTAGAGTAACAATGTGTCTGTTGTTAATTAAGCCTTGAATGAAATATATGTCGAGGAGGAAGACTATGATAGATTGCGCGAGTCAATTGATTTGCATGATAAATTTGACCAATTAGGCCTTGCACAGAAGGTTAGTTGCATTGTTTCAGTGTTGACTATTTTCAATTCAATATTAGGAAGCTGATAAATTATCTATTATTCTGAAATACAGATTGAAGAGCATGAGCTTCTTGAGATGAGGCATGTTGTTGCTTACGTTTACAAGAAGGCAGGTAGATGGAAGCAGTCTATTGCATTGTCTAAAAAGGATAACCTTTACAAAGATGCCATGGAGACAACTTCACAATCTGGTGACCGTGAACTTGCTGAGGAGTTGCTTGTTTACTTCATTGATCATGTATCAAATTCAGTTTCAACGCCATATAATCCATTCTTTAGCAACATTTCGTTCAACATGTTTTATTTAAAGACTAAGATACCAAGTTTTATGCTTTCGTTATGCAGTACTCACTACAACATATGCGGTTCTTATCTAGGAAAAAAGAGGTTTTCATCATGACAACTCTACACCATAATCCTAAGAAGTTAAATCATGTTTTAAAACAAGGACTGGATTCCAAATAATTGATTAATAGAAAACTACAATTCTCACATCTTAAGTCTATAATTGTATAATGCAACTGAAATTAATTTGTGCCCACATCATTGTTGCTACACTAGTGCAGAAAGGGCTTTAGACGTCAGTTATTTTGGGCTTTTAACGTCAGCAACAAAATCGACGTCTATACGGGTGACGTTAATGGGACATCAGTTTTTTGCAGGTGCGACGTCGATATAGTCGTCTGTCTCGGTTCAATAACCTGACGTCTACAAAGACATCTGACAATACGCTAACCGACGTCTAATCTTACCTTAGACGTTGGTCTGTAAAACCTCGGACGTCTATAAATCCGTCAAACATTGCATTAACCGACGTCTTTGGGACATCATCGACGTCGATTTGTACATTAACCGACGTCTATGAAGTGATTGTTGTGTTTTGGTGCGGTTTTTGTCGTGTCTTGGGGTAGTGTAATAACACCTCCTTCCTTTGCTAGTTTCTTCGTAAGAAAAAGTTGCGTCTTTTTGACTTCTCATGGCATTTCAACCCTAAGAGGAACTTGGGTCGTTGCCTAGGTCTATTCCGACCGCCAATGAAAAAGAATACGGTGAGAATACTATATATTTTCTCGTTGGCAGTCGGAATGGACATAGCCAACAACCCAAGTTCATCCTTGAATTGAAATCTCGTGAGAAATCCAAAAAACGCAAGTTTTCCTTACGAGAAAACTAGTAAAGGGAGAAGGTGCACTACGCTACACAAAGACACAACAAAAAAACCACATCAAAACACAACAAAAAGTCATTTTAATCGGTTCAAATGAGAGATAATACATCAAAGATTACTTTAATCGGAGTAAAAACAACTTTAAATAGTTAAAAGGAAAGGAAACTTACTTGGAAATGCAAAGCAGCGGAGAGAAAAAGGCAAAGACAATCAAAGTGTTGGTTCGCAAACTTACTGGTTCGCAGTGTTATTGAACAAGAAATTAAACGTCTGTTGTACACAGAATCAACGTTTAAAATAGCAAATACGTCGGACACCTGACTAATATGACGTCCATTCGATTTAAAAATTAATATTTCTGTTGTATATAGACGTCAACTTGGCGGGATGAGACGTCTAGTGGGCGGAAACAAATGACTTTTCACATACCTGAGGCAACTGACGTCTACAATTGTATATAGACGTCAATGTGTCGGGATCCGACGTCTATATGTCTGACAGGTTGGTGAGTAGCATTAATTTCCGCCATATAGACGTCGGAGCCCCGTCAATGTGGCGGGATCCGTCGTCTATAAGGCTGGAAAGAGTGACTATTCACCTGCCTGGTAGACATATAAGCGTCAGTTTGCAGGAGCCCGACGTCTATAAGTCTGATAGGTAGGTGAACAACATTAATTTTCGCCATATAGACGTCGGGGCCCCCAAGGAACCGACGTCTATAAGGTGCAATGAAATGACTTTTTACCTAAGGGTCAGAAATGTAGACGTCAGGTTGGAAGGGGCGACGTATAAAATTCTATAGACGTTGGGGATCTACTTAGCGGACGCCTATATTACCAACTTATTTACGGAAATGCCACCGGTCATCAATATATGTCGCTCTTATCCTTAACCGACGTGTACCGTGTGACGTTAAACATCGTTTTTGCACTAGTGCTAGCTGCCATCTCTTATTGATTTTAGGAGAAGAAAGGAATCATCAGATGGGGTTATGGACACATTAAAGCAATTCATCAATATGTTCAAAGAAACTGAGTATATATATATATATATATATATATATATATATATATATATATATATATATATAGATATCAAGAAACTAGGCCTTTTGCCATTTTGCTTTTCTTTTTTGGACTTTTGCTTGGTCCTTCACTATTAATAATGGCTCATGGATAGTGTCGACAATAATAAAAGTCACAAGATTCAATTGTCCTCTATTTTATTTTTCCTTACCAACAGTCCTTCTTAAATAAGTCTTCCTGTTTCCTGCATATCGTAAGAATACACTCAATTAACTATGCAATAATATGTTTTTCTTTCATAATTACACATATAATAATTTTGCCTATGTTTATTCTATATATAATTAGACATTAAACTTATGAAAAAAACTTATAAATATATTATGTTAAGGTTTTTTTTGAATTAAAAGTAATATTATGTTAGTTGAATTCATGTTTTATTATGTTAAATTAACCTATAAATCTCATCCCTTGACCGATAATTGTAGTTAGTGATTGTAAGAAGCTAAGAATTATATTGATATTATATAGAATTGAAGTGTTCTTTACTCCATCTTAAAGTTTCGTAACACAAGTACACTTGTGTGTTTTATATGAATAATTATTAGATCATATATTCCTTTATTAAAACATATCGAAAAAGGTCAAGCGTGGTATGAGAATAGTTAAATAATGGGATTTGATCTTATTTCCGAGGCAACAGAATAAAATACCTAATAAATAATTAATTATATATTTTGTCCTTTTTTCTTTTTTTCTGAGATGTGTTTCTTGATTTTCTTATTCATTGACTTGTTTTGTTATTTTGTTCACAATCTGGTTACCTGATGAGGAGTTTTGTTCACTTTCCACTAGTGGAAAATCGTTGTTTAACGTCACCCATAAGACGTCGGTTGGGCGGTAGTCCGACGTATACTAGCGGACGATGGCATTACCGTAAATAAGTTGGTAAACTGAACGTCGTTTTTATAGCAAATGAAGTCTATTATATATTCGACGTCTGCTTTGCCCGAAATCGACGTCCAAGAGCCTGAGGTAGGCTAGAAGACAGTCTTTCCTGCCCCATTGACGTCGGTTGTGATGGGGGCTGACGTCTACCTGGCTGCAATTAATGCTGTTCACCTGATTCCCAGGCGCTTAGACGTCACGTAGTCAAAAAACAGATGTCTATAATGTCCGGAAAGCGGGAAGACAGTCAATTTCTGCAACTTAGATGTCAGACTTATGGGGATGCGACGTCTATGTGGCTGTAATTAATGTTATTCACTAAACTCGCAGGCAATTCAACGTCCAGTAAAGTGGCATCGACGTCTAAAATGTTATAGACGTCGGCGCCCTAGGACAACCGTCGTCTACTTTCCAGACAGGAAATGAAACGACATGTAAGACCTGAAATAAATAAAATATTTATAGATTTGAGTATTTTAATTATTAAGACTATTTATAATATTACTTGATAATTGTGGTGTGTTATTAGGTGATGAATTTATAGTGGAGTTGAATGGAATTGACTTGAATTGAGTTTTAATATTAAACTTTCGAAGTTTGTTAAGGTAATGGTTACATATGAATTTTTGTGATATTATTATGAGGTGTATGTTTTCTGATCATTGTAATTTTCGGGGACGAAAATTCTTTTGTGAAGGGGTGAATGTAAGATCCTAAAAAATAGGGGTTTTAAAAATAATGTATTTTTGAGACCTTGGATTTTTGTTTGGAGATTAGTGTTCTAGAGTTTATATTTTTGTTAGAACATAATTGTTATATTATTTCTTTATTTTTATATTTTTTTGCTTAGGGGCAAAAAGGGTCTTTTACCTTTATTTAATTGGTGTAGAAATTAATTAAGAAAGGGTGTAGAAAGGAAAAGTATGCAAATTAAATAATCTGGATATTAAATAAAATAATATTATGTAAATCTTTTAGAAGATTTAGTTGTTGTTATTTAAAAAAAATAGTTAAATGAAAATAAGAGATATAATATGGTGGGTTTAAATATTAAAAGAACTATTATTATTAGAGAAAATCTTTATTAGATATTATAAATTTTAAAAAGATTTGGTGGTTGATGATATTTTAAAAAAAAGTAGTTAACAGAGAATAAGAGAGGAAATCTTGGTGGTTTTAGATATAAACTTAGAGATTTTATTAAAACTAAAAAGATAGAGATAAAATAGAAGAGGATAAAACGGAGAAGAGTAAAAAGGGGTTGTCATTTTGCTACCATAAGAGGAAAAAACGAAAATTGGAAAGATAAGGTTGAGAAAAGACGTTTTCTAAGAGAAAATAGAGCCGAGAACGGGGCATCAAAAATGGGAAGACCATCGGTGACGTTGTTAAGCTTTCTTGGTGATCTTGGAAACAAAAATCATACGAGACCAGTAGGTAAGGGAAGTAACCAAGAAGTTATCATATGTGTATAAGGGTTTTTGGGTTGTTATGTTTTTGTAGTATATTGTTTTTGATGTATTAATTGAGTATGACACTTGTAATTGCAGTCTGAAATTTATGGGTTGTGTGTTGTTGCACTAGTGAAGTGTTACATGCATAATATATATTTTTTTGTGTTGTGGTTGATAATATAAGAGAAGGTATGCTATGATAGGCATGATTCATATATTAGATTCATGCATTAGAGGGAGTTGAGAACTCTATGTGTTTAGCCTTGGAGGATTTTATGTTGATTGATACGCACAAAATATGGGGCATGCATTGAGTGTATGTGTAATGGGATAATCTGCGAGAAGTTATGAATGAATTGATATTTAAGATTTTTTTTATACGCTTGCCTAATGTTGGAATTTTGTTGTAATGGGCGTATATATGGGAATGCATGGTTTATGCATAGTAAATAATTTAGGTGAATACATCGGTGGGAGAAAGATTGTGAGCACGTGATTGTAGGGAAATTAAAAATGAAAAAGAAAAGGAAACATATGTGATTTTGGTTAGAATTGATTTAGAGTGCAGGAGAGAGATAAATGGGCATGGGAAGCCTTTATGTTGTGGGGCCCGCGGGTGGAGTTTATAGGAAAAGAGAGTTTTCTTTCATGCATTGGGTTTTATATGTTCATGGTCTGAATGGATGATTTATTAAGGAAAAGGATGAATAGAATGAAAAGTTTGGGTTGTGTAAGCCTAGGTGTGGTTATTGTATTATTTTTATGAAATGGTGGGGGTAGAAATTCATAGGCCAACACTGTCAAATGTAGTATCTATTCTGACTTAGGTGTGATTATGTGGATTGGTGAAGATTTATAAAGTCTATATGGGTTGTGATATAATGGTTTTATGTAGGTTGTTCATGTTGGTATTATTGTGAGAATGGGAAAAAATGCAGTATGATGTATAACTTTGTGTGTGAGTAGGATTATATATATGTGCTTCGTGTGATCACTAAATGATAGGCAATTTTTGTAAAAAGGGACGCATCTTTGTGTTTTGGTTGTTATTGGAAAGAAGAAGTGCAGAGTTTTATTTGTTCATGCATGCATGACCACTAAAGAGGAAGTGTAAGTTTCTTTTGTGTGTGCTTTGTTGAATAGGACCACGTGTAAGAATGGAATGTTACATGATTTATTACGTATGGCATGGTGTGCTTGCATGAGTATAAAGTGAAAGAGTTATGATGGATTGGGTCTACTGCATTAATTGCTATTATGAGAAAATATTATTTTAAACATGGATTGTGTGAAGTATGTAGTTGAAACAAAATACCAAGTAGTGGGCCATGTGGGGACTACTAGGAAAAGGTATGTGATGGTGTCATGTAATTGGTGAGTGTTGTAAAAGGTAGGAGGTGTGGAAAGTACTGAGTTGATCCCTTATGGACGGGTTGTCTTTCACATTTGTGATAATGGTGTCAGTATCATCATGGAATATGTATCTTTTTTTTTATATATTTCCTTATTCTGGGTTGACACTTTTCCTCTTGCGGGAGGGTAGAAAAGTGGATCTCTTCGTCCTTGAATGGCGGTAGAAGAGACTGAAAATTCGAGTGCTAACCTTTCCTCTTGCGGGAGGGTAGAAAAGGAGGGATGTCTCACCCGTAGGGTTCCGACTCATGTTGAGTTCAATGTCGTAAAGGACATTTTGGAGCATGGGAGACAAGTCCGAAGCTGCGGTGGAGGACCACTCGAACTGTTCTATTTTGGTAAAATAGAATATCCGTGGAAGTATAGAAGATGAGAAAATGGGTTATAAGAGAATTTGGTATAGGCACGGGTTATCTTTGTTCGACAGGTGAGATAGAGCTAATGGGAATGGTACAAATTCTAGTTAAAGGAATGGTATAGGAGTATGATGATAGTTGTTGTAGTCTTATTAAGTATTGTTGATTGTTGGATGTAGTAGAATTACGATAAAGACTTAACAACTAACTTATAAATGTTATATTGATTGATTTGATGATATTTCTGGTTGCTCACCCTGA
The DNA here is from genome assembly GCA_027742785.1 of Vigna reflexopilosa. Lineage (NCBI taxonomy): Eukaryota > Viridiplantae > Streptophyta > Magnoliopsida > Fabales > Fabaceae > Vigna > Vigna reflexopilosa. The sequence continues at coordinate 22,549,468 of CM050921.1, forward strand.
AATTTGTGGTTGTGGTTTCCACCTACGATGATCGTACTTGTACAGGATTAGATGGTTTGTGAATAAGATCGGATCTGAGCAGCTGACGAGAGTTAGGATGTTATGTTCGGGGACTTGTTATTTATTTTTGAAAGTTTTTCGATTTGGTATTTTTATGTAAAGGTGATATTTTGAGATTTCTGAATAACATTTATGATTATGTTTAGCTTTCACATTTTTATTTGAATAAAGATTGTTATCTTTCATTAATGATTTATAGAAAGGTTTTTGAAAAATATTGCACAGTGATATCTCCAAATATTTGGGGTGTTACAATCACTGTTGTAGACGTCGGCACCCCTAGTGTCCGACGTCTAATAGGCAGATTAAAAGTTTTATTTGACGTCACATTAATAATATAACCGACGTCTACTAGACCATAGTCGTCAGTTTCTGTAACAACTGATGCCTGATTTCATGTTAAATAAATCGCAGACTGGGAGGAGTTTCGTGGCATTGTACTTTCTCCTTGCAGACTCGCCTCATTTAATTGTCTTCCTCATCTCCTTTTTCTCTCTTGCGCCATTGCATTCTAGTTTTTTATAACATCATCGTCTTCCTCCTCTCCTTTTTCTCTCTAGTGTTTTCTTATTTAAACTGTTTAAACTTTGTTTAGACCGATTATATTAGTCTTCTGGTTCAACTTATTAAAATTTATTTTCTTTGTGTTGTGTTTTAGTGCAGTTTTGTTCCTCTCCTGGGGTAACGCAGTACCACATTCTTCCTTTGCTAGCTGCCTCCCAGAAAAAGCGGCGTCTTTTGGATTTATCGTGGCGTTTCGACCCAAACACGACCCTCGGTTGTTGCCTAGTTATCGTTTCACCATAATTTTTCCCTCTTGCGGTTGAAAATGGAACTAAGCAATAACCCAGGTTCGATTTTGGGTTCAAATGTCATGAGAAATTCAAAAGACGCAAGCTTTTTATCGGGGGAAACTAGCAAAGAAAGAGTGTGTTACTGGGCTATCCAAAGACAGGAACAAAACTGCACTAAAACACAACGACTATATTTGACGTCGGTTAATGCATAAACCGACGTCTATAGTGACATTAGACGGTTATTGCTTGCTCCGACGTCTTTATATTGCCTTTAGCCTTCGGTTTACACGGCTGCACCGACGTTTAGTCACATCAGACATTGCACTAATTGACGTCTGTATAGACGTCTGTTATGTGGATGTTCGATGTCAAATATAGTGAAGAAGACGTTAAAAGCCCAAAATAACCGACGTTAAACAGCATTTTTCCACTAGTGTTCTGAAGAGTTTTATTGTGAGTGTGGTCAATATAGTGTAACATTTCTCTCTACATGCTTATGCAGGGAAAGAAAGAATGCTTTGCCTAGTGTCTATTTGTTTGTTATGATTTGATCCGAGCTGCTCTCGAGTTGGCCTGATGAACAACATGATTGACTTTGCCTTCCCATATCTCTTGCGGGTTTGTATTCCTTTTGCGCCTGCTTATTTATTACTTAAATATGGATTGATTTTAAGATGAACAAAATTCTTATATATATTATTAGAAAACTGCAAACTTTACTATTATGTAAATTATATACGGAAAAATCCGTATATAACCTAGCTACGACTGTTTTATATACGGATTTTTAGCCGTATATAATCCGTAGATAACATTGTATTATATACGGATTTTGAACCTTACATACGAATTTTGTCCGTAGATAATAGCAATTTTTCTTATAGTGTTTTGGTTATCAAGTTGTTTGATCATTTTTTTTATATATAAGTTTTCTTCAATATATCTTTGTTCTTATATGACTGTTTTACAATGAGATTATATTGGGAGATTGTTGATAGTTGTATCTTTGCTTGATTGAATTGTGCAATCATAACACTGATACAATGTTGATACGAACTGATTGCATGCTCTTACATCTGTGTAACTGAATTATGCATCTAAATCTGATTTTGTTGTATGCATCATGACAGGGGGAGCATTATTTGTTTGCATATATTTTTCACATGCCTACATTCTAGGGGGAGTTTATCTATCTCATGAGAATATATGTGATCTGGGGAGCATAACTACATGTTTAAATTGTTAACATTGATTTTTATACTGATGCATCTCTACTTGTTATTAATATTAGCATATCCATATTTGAAAGAAAACCTTTTTTGCTAATGCACAAAGGGGGAGAAAAATGTGAAAGGAATATATGATTGATAATTTTTCTTATATTGCTTGATATATGATTGTTGATTATTACTTTCATTCAGAGTATTTGAGCTGAAATATGTTGATATATCTTCTGTTTACTCTGACATGTACTGGTTTGTGTACAAACATGGTTTCTTATTAATCATGGTTGTGCATCATCAAAAAAGGGGGAGATTGTTGAGATTGTTGATAACGAAAGCATTGGTTTAGTTAACCTTAATCTCACAGTGCTTTAATCACTCTGTTTTTTATGATGACAACACATTATTAATAACAAATGTTTTATGTGTTACATGTTCTGTTCCTTATTGGTTGATATCTTATTGAACATGTTTTGTGTTGATCTTGATGTATGAATGCACATTTACTGAACTTATTTCTGATATATCATCTATGATTGCATTACATATGTTTTTGATGAGAAAACCACATGCACTTGTATGAACTTATATTGTGTACCATAAGTGCAAGTTTTAAGTCGACTTCATTATGAAGTAAGTCGATTAAAACTCGTGACTATGCACAGACTTTCAAAAAAGTGTTGTGAGTGATTTTGCATTGAAAAGTTTTTCAAACTATGCTGATGTGCCTAAGTCGACTATATGCGCAGTGGATCCGACTTAGCTAATTGTTTGTTTGAAATTCTGTTATGTTGTGAACAATAACGACTATATTTCAAAAATTAGTTATTGCATTGATGTTAGTCAACTGTATTAATTGAAAAAACAATTTGTTAAGCGTTGACTGGTACTGATTGACTTAACTGTTATAATTATCTAAGGATAATTGACTCTATTAGTAGCTTAGTCGACTACAGGAGCATCTGATTTATAGAAAACAATAAATAGACGTGCCTCAGTTGATCACTCATACTTTGGATAATTTAACACTTTCATTTGTGATTTACATATTGTGATCTCTGAGAATTTTCTCCAAGAACTCCTCAAGAAGACCGTGGTGATCTATCTTTGAAGAGGTTCTTTGAAGGAGAAAGATTTGTGTGGTTACTGGCTGATCATACCCTGCACATTGTGGTGCTCATCTACTGATCAAGATTTCTATCAATCTTTGTAAAGATTGTTGTTGTTGTTCTTGTTGTGATTATAGGGGGTTGACTCGTGGAGTCTGGACACTTTGAGGATTGTTCAAATTGGGTTGAAGATTGCAGAAGAGAGGATATCTTGCTACAGATCTTTGTTGTGTGTATTTCCTATATTTTGGTTAGAGGGTTAGAGAGGTGTTTTATATTTTTGACGTGGAGGTCTCTATAAAAGCCTTGTTGTAAAAACCTTGACCATTATAGTGCATTTGGTTCCGGATTGTGGAAGGACACTGGTTCCGAACCAGTATAAAAATCTTTGCGTTTGAATCTTCTATCCGTACTCTTTTACATTCAGTCGACTTTACTGGTTTTTTAGTCAACTTAATATTTTCCGCTGCACTTGAAATTTTCATTCTTGGTGATTCAAGAAACTTTTTAAAAGTTTAGACTTTGTGAAAAAGATTTTGATTTTAAAACCTCACCAATTCACCCCCTCTCTTGGTGTTGATACGAAGCCTACCTATTTTCCAACACTATTGGCTTATAGATGTACCCCACATGGAACAACCGGAGAAACCCCCTTCAACAAAACATACGGAACAAACACCATGCGGCCAATCAAGCTGGGGGAACCCTATCTTCGAAGACAGAAAGAAGATATCCAACTGAACGAAGAGGAGTTGAGGGTGGAGCTTGATACACTGGAGGAGAGAAGAGACCAGGTAGTACTTAAAGCAGAAGCCTGCAGGCGGATGGTGGAGTGAAGGTATAACACGAAGGTTCGTCCTAGGAGCTTTCAGGAGGGAGATCTAGTATGGAGAAAGACGGGAAAGGCTCGCCAAACGGCCTCCCATGGGAAACTCTTTGCCAAATGGGAAGGGTCATTCAGAGTGATCTAAGCTTTGGGAAACGGAGCTTATCGTCTCACAGGCTTGGATGGACTTCCAGTATCGAATACATGGAACGCATCACACTTAAAATTTTATTTTAGTTAAACTACGCTTAATGTATGTTTCATTTTGCAAAAGCTAATACAGTAACAGGAGGGTTTCATGCACTTCAACTCCTTTAATGGGACTCCAACGAGTAGAAGAACGAATTTCGCAAAGGCGCCCCCTGCCGACTTGGCCGGGCGGTGAACAGTAGGGTCCTTAAAAGGATACCTTGCCACCCGGAACATGCCAAAACTCAAGTTGATGAATGGAGAAACCTCCTGTCAACTTGGCTGGGCGGTGAATGTTAAGACTCCGACAAGTGTACCGAATCGTATCAAGTAATGTAAATGGTAAGACCAAGTATCGTTTTCCCAAGAACAACCGGTCCTCCTATTCCTATGTCTAGGTAATATTGCTCCTGGGAGAATTTCCCCAATTATAGATTTCCCCGTATGTGTCCATATCGAAAAAATCAATGATCATGCTATTGAATGAGTTAAACAAAGCATGCATAGAGTAAAGAGGAAAAACCCTAATAAATAATGAAGTAAAGCATTTATAATATAAATCAATTCAAATACAAAAGAGTTTAGAGGCTACATCTTCCCCAATAATAAATGAGATTAGTTTTCCACTGTCGTGGAAGAACTAGGTGTACAATGGAATGAAAGAGATAGAAACCCTAGAAAGAGAAGAGGAGAGCTTCCGCATCTCCAAATCTGCCCCCAAAAGGGTGAAAAACGTGTTTATGTGCTTAAGCCATCAAAAGATACCAACACTAAGACGTCCAGGTCTTTAAATAGGGCAGAAAAATAACAGAAAAAGGGTCCAGGCCTAAAACAGATCATAAAAATAACAGAATACTGGCCCAAAACATGCGTCGCTGGCACTCAGTGCCAAAATGGTGCTCAATGGTAGGTGTGACACTCAAAGGACGCTCAACGGTGACGCTCAGACACAAAAAAGTGAAAACTGGCGGAAACTAGCGCTCAGCGGTGGCGCTTAGCGCATCTTTTCTGCACTCTGGTTGACTGATTGACTTTTCTGCACTCTAGTTGACAGGTTGACTTTTCTGCACTCTGGTTGACTAGTTGTCTTTTTGGTTGACTTTTCTGGTTGACTTTTCTGCATTCTAGTTGACTTTTCTACACTGCAACTCATTGATACTTCAACCCTTCTTTCAAATCATTCCAAAAACCTACAAAATCGAGGGAATTTAGTAATAAAATCATCAAGTATAACCTCAACTTCCTTATTCACATAAAGCAAAAACATTAGTCAAAGCAAGTTTCAATGTCAAAAAGGGTGGATTTATTATCAAAATTAAGTATAAAAATAACGGTTTTCAACCGTTATCAGTGAATGACAAGGTCCTTAAGAGGATCCTTTACTGCCTGGAACACGATAAAACCCAAGTTGATGAACGAAGAAACCTCTTGTCAACTTGGCCGGGCGGTGAACGACAAGGTCCTTAAGATGACCCCCTGCCACCCGAAACACGATAAAACCCAAGTTGATGAACAAAGAAACCTCTTGTCAACTTGGTCGGGTGGTGAACGACACCATCGATCTCCCTTGCCCGCTCTTCGGACTCGGGGAGATTGCCAACGGTAGCCGAATTACCCAAATGAACCAGAACGCCATCGAACACATCTTTCTCGATATCAAACCCAACAGCAAATGGCTCCAGGATGTCCAGTAGAACAGACGCCTGTTGCAAAGCCTTATAAAAACCTTCTTCATGCTAATGCACGACGATGGCATTCAGTCTTGAAACCTTCTCATTTGCCTGCGATAGGTCATCTGTCAGCGCGCGGTTCTTCTCGCGCTGTTCCCCCTCGACCTGCCGCCACCTTTTGTTGTCCACACTCCTCGACAAGACGGTCATTAGTGGCCCGGGCGTTCTTTAGCAACTCCACTGTCTCGGCCAATTTTAGTTCCACCTCGCTTAACTCCAGTTGGGTCTCAATGTACTTTTTCTCTGATTCCTCCTAAACCAAACGAAACATTTCTCTTTCTACCCGGAGATCCGCAGAAGTTTTCTTCTCTGCATACAACTTGTCCTAGACGTGTTCAGCCCTAGGTGATCCGCAAATTCCCTAAGATACCAAGCCATAGAGGTCGTCCGAGTGGCCATTTCAAACATGGCGATGGTCAGTTCGGATTCAAAGAGGGTCTCGATGTGTAGAACCCATGTGAAAGTTGGCCCGATGGCTCATACTAAACTCTGGGCTAAACACTCCATTAGGAATAGGCCAAGGGACACTCCCCTCTCTGCAGTTTTTCTTGGATGGAGGCCGGTCACCTTTCTTATGCGCCTTTCTCTTCTTCTGGAGGGCTTGAGCGGATGTACCCGATGCTTCTGAGGAAGGCTCAATGTTAATGATAGGATCAGCTAGAAGGACGGGAACCGCATCCCCAGAGGGAACCCTCCCGGCTCCAAGGATAGCAACGTTCACCCCCGCTGGCATGACGGGAGGAGGGCGGTGGACAACGGGAATCCGTATGGTAGGCGCAGGATGGTTAAGGGGCGAGGGAGGTGGAGTAGACATGATATATGGAAAAGAAATAAAAATTTAGCCAAGTTAACATCAGATTACTAAGAAAAAGTTAAAACTGGACAAAAATACCATACCAAACGCCATTTAGCCATAGTCCTCATGGCGGAGACAGTCAACGAGGCCATGGGCAGGAAGGCGGCGGGAGAGGACATTGATGGTCTTAACAGCCTCCAAATCCTTCGGGTTCAAAACGTCAACCGAATAGGCTCCTATTTTCTTCGACTCCCTCGTCCAATAATAAGGGAACAAAGGGACCCCGGCCTCAACATGAAATTCGCGTCGGCCTGACTCGTTAATGATAACTTTAAAGTATTGATCCTTAAAATTTTTGTACGAATCAGAAAACGGCCGGAAGAGTCACCTATCCTTTACGTAGGTTAAGGAAACCCACCCCCCTTAGGAGGGGGACGAACGTCAAAATAGTGTAAGAAGACAGGAACGAAGGGGGTTATGCCAACGATCGTACACATCACCTCGAACGCATGAACCGAGGCCCAACTGTTCGGATGAAGTTTTGTAGGGGCGACGTTAAGCTCACGAAGGAGGGCTGATTGAAATAAGGTGAAAGGTACCCGAACGTAGAGTTGATTAAAGAAGTTGGCATACATGAAAAAGAAGTCATCCGGAATTGACTCTTTCCCATGGAACACCCGCTCATTCTCGCGGGTCACCCCTGCTCGTATTAACCAGGCGTTTTCTATATCTCAAATGATGTAGGACCGGTCAACCAGCCACTTCAATCGTTTTTGCGTGTAGTAATTAGACACATGAAGACTTACATCGTGAGGCGCCCAATTATAACCCCATAAAACTGGCAGCCCATCGACCGACATTAGGGGGACATCATCGATAGGAATGCCCCCCTTTAGCAAGTAGATAGGAATGCCAAAGAGAAACCTTTCACCGTCGAACTCATGATATTGCAGTCCTGAATCCTCTTCGTTATTATTTACAAAAGGCACAGGCTGGATATCTACATCTTGGTCGGACCCTTCTAGGTATGCCGACGACACTGAATTGGGGAGGAGAACTGAGCATCATCATCACCCACTTCACCCCATTTATAGAATTTTTTTTGAAAAACCGCAACGCATCATCACCGTTGAGGACAACCATGCCCAATGTCCCATATTCCCAGACGATACAACTACCGAAGGACTAGACAGCACAAGTGCGCGACACGTGTCTTTTCCTGCCTAAACTCTACCCCTGCACAATGACCCAGAACGAAATCACTGCCACCAATCCTCGCATTCAAACCCTACGTCAACTGCGTTGCCTAGAGTTTGGGGGGCCTGTGTACCAGATGGACCGGACCTTCGAGGAGTCGCCTTGAATAGACTGATAGATAGATTGGACGGTCAAAGAATCGTGAGGACAAGACGTGACCGGCAGGTCACTTACACACGGCTTATGGTAATATTCGGTTTAGCACAAGATTAAGGTAAGAGGTGATTAGAGCCATTGGGCCAGGATATGGCCGTGATTAAGACTCCGCGAATCATAAGCCCATGGTAAAAAATATAAATACAAGTTAAAGGTATGAGGTAGGTGATTCACATTTACTGCACATTTATTACTGCCCTAGAATTGTTGAGCGTACTGTGCACTAACTTGAGCGTCGGAGGACCTTTGGCAGGTACCTGACCGGATGGTATTCAGAGGAGGAGCGATCTGAAGGTGGAACCGAACAATATTAGAGGAAGAGCAATCTGAAGGTAGAACCGGACGACTTAGAAGGCAAATTGTGTAGGTGTTGGAGGAAGCTCGACCCCACAACCGAAACATCCCCTATTAGAGGGCTTCATCCAAATATGAATTAAATGCAATATCAAAGTTATGGTTTATACTAAAAACCTAATTCATCAAAAATAGATACCAATTAGGACTATCCTGGTTGAACATATCCAAATCAACTGCGAAATAAGAATGAAAATAGTGAAAATATAAATACCAAAAACATAAAATGATTTAGAAAAGAAAAAAAACAAAGCATTCATCAACTATAATCAAACAGAGTCGATTGACATGTTATATAAAAATGAATTTACACTAATATTAGGCTACTAACAGCAACGATCTATTCAACAATGAACTTTTGGTTGAATTCCCTCTAGACTGGCATTAATAGCTTTCACCTAAAATCATTGTAATTCCAAGAAAAAGGAAAATTAAATCTCATAATAGTTTATATGAAAATGTTAAAGGATCTTTAGTATCTAAATTACAGAAGTGAAACATAGACATTCATGAGCATAATATATTAAAATAAAAGTTAATGCTACCAGAGATGAGGGAAGATTGTGGCATTGAAATTCACAAAAGTAGGACCCAGCTTGTGAATGCATCTCCTACAACATAAGGGACATAAAGTCTTCAACAAGAAAAAGTCTTTTGTTTTGTCATCAATTTTACAATTCTTTGTGTTTCCAATGCAAATGCATATGCTGGACAAGACCATAAAAAACACAACATATACCTGGAGATTATCAAAGAAAGATATCACTATTGCATTGTTATAATAGAGCAAATTTTGTATAGTTCAAAATTCCTCACCAAGTGGTAAGTATGGTTTCATTCTTAAACCAACTTTACGGAACATAACACGTTCTTCATCTGCGATTGTTTCCAGGTCATAATCAGGACTAGCTAGAACTATCGATGCTTCTATTTTAGCTAAGAGCTTTTTTGCTTTATGCTTTTTTATCTGAGCCTATTCAAACAATAGAATAGTAAATATGATGAACAAAGAAAGTCCAGTTTTGTAAAGACAACCAAAAAAATAATATTTATCCTATTATCACTGGTAGAAAAACAGCCTATTACGTTGGTTATTTTTGGCCTTTAATGACGCAGTATAAAAACTTTACTACGTGAGGAACTACAATTTTTAAATGTCTCCAGTATAAAAACTTTACTAGGATCTCTTGATCACTTATCCATCCAGATGGGTTTGCGTTTCTTGTAATCCTGGCAACCTTCTCTTTTCTTCTCTGGTTAAAAATACAAACGATACGTCAATTCTACTGGGCTTTGTCGTATAAATTGACTTGAAAAAACACATGTTATACGTCGAATATTTTGGATGAATAAGTGATTGATGTATGAGTCAAACAAAATATATTAATTTTTCTATGATTGATGTATGAACATCAAACTCGGTAGGGCTTCGACGTCCATACGAGATGGTTTTAGTCAGTTACTAAACATTATTACACGATGTACGTCATCGGTTCATCTATAAATATAGCCACTAAGCATTATTACACGATGTACATCTTCTATAATGTACGTCATCTATAATTTTTTATTGTTTTCTTAATTTTACTCTTTAATCATCCAATATAACATCCCACGCCGTTGGCATTTGACGTTATGGGTCAATTTGTTCTTATCTGAAACAAACGAGATTTATTATTAACTTTTTCACTGAATGATGTTTGAGCGTCGAATCCAAATTTCTGTAAGTACATCTATAAATATGGCTTGAATATCATGTAATGACTTGCTTCCTATTTCCGTATTAAACATATTACGATTCATGCTTTTTTATCTCTTAGCCCTTTCCCTTTCCTTAGATTTCGAAACATGTATGTTCTCCAAATTGCAATTTGCTCACTTCAATTTGAAAGTGTCGCAATCAGGCCGAAGTGCATATGAAGGTGGCCTTTCAAATTGAAGTCAACAAAATACTTTTTATATTACAGAAATGGTTAAGTAATATTACTGAAAGGGAAGTGCCGAGGAAAAAAGAAATATGGTTCACAATGTGTTTAATGCTGAAACAATTTTGAGAACTAAAATAATGATATAAAAAAGTTCAACTTCATCCTTTAACAATGTATGATTCATTTTTTAAATGGCTTGGAGTTGTTTTCTACCATTAGAATTCAGAGCTATCTGATTTCCTATGGTGGATACAACTTCAAAATATTTTAAATTTATACAGTTGTCGTTGAATATTCAGTACATTGATGCAAGGGTCTAAAGATTCACGGCAAAACAAAGGAAAAAAGTTAACATGAATTTGGTTAGGGAAGGTTTTCAAATGGTACAACTTGAAATGAAATCCAAATCTATAACCTATTTCTTTGGTTAGTCCCTTTCTATTTCATTTTTCTTTTAATCCTATATTAAATGTTGAATGCATTGACGGTTTGACGTTGGAGCTATGACGTTTTCAAGAAGCCAAATGTCGCTCATACTAGATGGTGGACTGTGAAAATTAATTGTGTGTTTTAACAAAAGTATCAATATTACGTCGGATTATATTGGGCTTGACGTTTTCAAATTCATCAAGAAACCAAAGTAGCTCCAATTTTTTTATCTTTTTTATTTCTTTTAAACTCTCATGGAGATTCACGTCACTTTTTTGGTATAAACGACGTCTTATACCTTGAGGATTTCAAAATGAAATCCAATTTACAAAAACACAACATCTAAAATGAAGACCGACGATGATGGAATACATTATAACCAAAAACAGGAAGTAAAAAAAAATTAAAAAACAAGGAAAATAATGGAGAATGTTTTTGAAATTCATAAATGTTAACATTTTCCTCTGGTTTTCCGCCATGCATTCATGGATAACAAAGAAATGACTTCGTTTAGAGGAGGAATTGAAGGAAAACCAAAGGAAAAAGTTAACATGAATAAGTTATGTAGGATAGGTTTTCAAAGGGTCTACTTAAAATTCATAAGTGTTAACATTTTCCTCTGTTTTAGCTCTTTGCCTTCATGAATAACAAAGAAATTTCTTCGTTTAGTGAAGGGAAAGAACTAAAACAGATGAAAAAAGTTAACATGAATTTAATTACCGAAGTTATGTAAGGTAGGTTTTCAAAGGGTCTACTTGAAATTCATAAGTGTTAACATTTTCCTCTTCTTTTTCAATATGCCTTCATCATTGACAAAGAAATGTCTTCGTTTAGTGAATGCATAAATGGAAAAGAAAAGGAAAAAGTTAACATGAATTTGGTTACGGAAGTTATGTAGGATAGGTTTTCAAAGGGTCAAATTGAAATTCATTAGTATTAAGTTTTTCCTCTGGTTTGTCACCATGCCTTCATCGTTAACAAAGAAATGTCTTCGTTCAGTGAAGGAATGACGGCAAAACAAAGGAAAAAAGTTAACATGAATTTGGTTAAGGAAGGTTTTCAAATGGTACAACGTGAAATGAAATCCAAATCTGTCAAGCTATTTCTTAGGTTACTCCCTTTTATTTAACTTTTCTTTTAATCCAATATTAAACGTCCAATGCAAGTTACGGTTTGAAGATATATTTGCAATAGAACGTCAAAGCATTTGGCAGCGTTCATGTGACGGGCATATGAGTGGTTGACACCATTAATTGTGTGCTTTTTTTAGCAGAGCACCAATATTACGTCGAATTCTACGTGTCTTCGACGTTTTCTTCTTCATCAAGAGGCCAAAGGTCGCTCCAAATTTCTTTTATTTTTATTTTTTTTCTTTTCAACCCGAACTTTAACGTCAAGACTCCTAGTTCTTCGACGTATTTTTTGTCAGCAAGGAGGTCATATCAGTAGCAAGAATGTCATATCAGTATCCAAAGAGATTTTTTACTTTTTCCCTAAATGATGTTTAAACGTCGAATTTGGAAAATATTTGACGTTCATACTAGATGTGGACTATGAAAATTAATTATGTGCCTTTACCAAAACACCAATATTACGTCGAATTATATTGGACTTCGACGATTCAACTTCATCAAGATACCAATGGTCGCTCTAATTTTTTTTATCTTTTACTTTTTTTCTTTTAAACTCTCACTTTAACGTCAAGGCTCATAGATCTTTGACGTATTTGTCGTCTGCAAGGAGGTCATATCAATAACAAGGAGGTCATATTAGTATCCAAAGAGATTTTTTACTTTGTCTCTGAATGATGTTTCAACGTCGAACTTTGGTAATATTCAACGTTCACACTAGATGGTGGACTGGGAAAATTAATAGTATAATTACTCGATGTACTGCTTTTTTCATGATGAAATGATATTGCATGACTATTTTGTGGAAGTGTGACGACATCGTTTCATCTATAAATATAGATGTGCTTTTCTTATAATTTCATTCGTCCTGTTTACGTATTAAACATATTAGGATTCATGCTTTTTATCTCATGAGTGCTTTTCTTTCTCTAGATTTCCAAACATGTTTGTTCTTTAAATTGCAATTTGCTGACTTCAATTGCAAAGTGCCGCATTCAGGTCTAAGTTCATATGAAGGTGGCCTTTGAAATTGAAGTCAACAAAATGCTTTTAATAGTACAGAAATGGATCAATTATCTTACTGAAAGAGAAGTGCCGAGGAAAAATAAATATGGTTCACAATATGTTTAATGTTGAAACAATTTTGAGAACTAAAATCAATTTATGAAAAAAGTTGTTTAACTTCATCATTTGGCAACGTATGATTCTCTTTTTAAATTGTTTTGCAGTTGTTTTCTACCGTTAGATTTCAGAGCTATCTGATTTCTTAGGGTGAAATGACACAGTTTAACAATTCAAGGATTTCAAAAAAACTTTCATTTCAAGTAAAAAAATCAAATGACACAGTTTTAAACACTAATCAGTTAGCTTTATAAATAAAACACACTTTAACATTACCAAATTACAATACAGCAACTTGTAAGGAGAGATCAACCAAGTTTCATCAACATACATATTACAATTACATTGAAAACACATATAACAAAGACCATCCCTAATAACACCTTCAACCACTTTTCCAACATAACAACATTTTTCTCTAAACATGCTATTTTTATCTTTTCATCATCAGCTTCATCCATCTTCATCACACTTTGTTCCATCGTCATCAAACTTCCACATGCTTGTTCATTTCTTCCACTTCTACTCCTTTCTTCTACATACAACACATTTGCTTCTTCTATTGCTTCTTCACTGTACTAGTGAAAGAAGTTGCAGCCAATGCAATCTTCGCCCCCACCCTGTTGAACGGCAATAGGCACACTCCCTCCTCAAAACCCACGAAAATAAACAAACATTTATGCTTATGTTAAACCGACCTTGAAGTTAGGGCAACCCCAGAATTTTTTGCCCTTGTTTTTAGGGGTTCTCGCAATGCGTACAACTGCAATGTGACCACATAAGCAAGTCGGTTTTTAGGGGTTCTAGCAATGCGTAAAACTTGCAAAACAAAGATGAACGAGACATTTCCTTAGCTACATAGTGCTTCGAGAACCCCTTATTCCCCAAGACGAACACGAATACAAAACACTAGCTACGAACAATATTATTATTCCACGTGGATCACATTGAATTTAATGCACAATGCCAACTGAGGGTTTAAACCAAACATATAAAAAGCATAATAACACCAAATATACGAAAAATATGAAAATATAAGCACGAAAAGTATATATTAAAATTTCAAACATTGTTCAAACATAGAAAAATATAATAAAATATAATAAAATATATTCAAATATTACATTAATTTGATAAAAATAAACTAATCTTCCTAATCTGAGTCAGATCTCTCCATAGAGTCATCTTCTGTTGTGTCGTCTTCATCATCAATTCATTTGTTGAGGTTTTAACTAAATTGTCTTCATCTAATTTGTTGTGAATCGTGATCAAAGATTTTTGAATTATTGAAATTCTTTTTGAAAGCCTTCGAAATTGATCCACAACAAATCTTTCAAACTCAGTGTGTGGAGTGAAGGTAGAAGGAGTTTCGTCAACATCCTTGAACACCCAACCATCTTTTGTTTTCTTTAGACCATTAAAGGTCAATGCCGCTTTTCCTATTTCATTTGATTTGGTGCATCCAAATTTTTTTTCACCAGTAAGATCAACTTGATGATGCTTCAATACACTGCTGATAAAAACACCATATGGCAGATTATGTCCATGCCTACTTGCAATTTCAATCATGTGCTTACTCATAATAGCAACCCAGTTGTTTGGTATCCGTGTTTTTATGGCATGAACCAAAAATAAAACTTCAGTAGTTAGACGATCACGTATATGTCTTCTAGGTAGTATTACCCAAGTAAGTACAAAAGCACACAATTTATCTTCCATTTTTAAACCATCAAGTAGATACGGCTTGTACACCTTTAGTCCTTTTGGATTTCTCAAAAATTCTTTATAAATCTTCTTCTTGTTGGTCCATTGGTTGAGTTCAGAATTTCTTTCATGAGACCTGAAGCCTTGTGCTTTGAGACCAGTAAAAGATAACCATATTTCATCATCAATTTTAATACCGACACCTTTCACCCGAGAGCATATAACACCATCGACAACCATATTTCATCATCAATATTTATTAACGTCTAACAAAGCCCATTAGACGTAATCTAAAAGGTATTAACATCAAACAAGGGACAAAATGACGTAAAACAATGACCTTAGAATCACATAACGTTAGATTAAGAAACAACTGACATTCAATTTAAAATAAAAAAATAACATAATAGTGGTTTGTTTCCAGCAGTACTACTCCTACCCACATTTGAAATCAACCATGATAAATATTGACGTTTTATATGCCAGCAAGAAAACAAAGAGTGAATCCCTTTTTTATTCTTTATTTATTTTCTCTTTTAAACCAAACATAACGTCACACACTTTATGGTCTCGACGTTTACACTAGTGCAAAAACTGGCTATAACGTCACGCGGTCAACGTCGAAGCGCTCAATATCCAACGTTAAAAATGACCAGTGGCATTTTCGTAAATAAATTCAATCGCTCCATGTCCATTAATAAAATAGTCTGCTGTCTAATATTTGTTAACGTCAAACAAGGCCCATATTTACGTAACCTAAAAAGTATTCAAGTCAAACAACGCCTAGAATGACGTAAAACAAAGACCTGGGAATCATATAACGTCAAATTAAGAAACAATTGACGTTCAATTTAAAAGAAAAAGTAACGAAAAAGTGTTTTGCTTCCAGAAGTGTTACCCCTACCCACATTTGACGTCAACTATGGTAAATATTCGACGTTTTATATGCCAGCAAGAAGGCAAAGAGTGAATCCCTTTTTTATTCTTTATTTTTTTTCTCTTTTAAACCAAACAGAACGTCGCGCAGTTTATCGGCTCGACTTTTTTACCAATATATAACGTCGTACTATTTGGGGTTGGACGTGATGTTCATTGGTGTATGA
Organism: Vigna reflexopilosa; assembly: GCA_027742785.1. Lineage (NCBI taxonomy): Eukaryota > Viridiplantae > Streptophyta > Magnoliopsida > Fabales > Fabaceae > Vigna > Vigna reflexopilosa. The sequence continues at coordinate 22,565,381 of CM050921.1, forward strand.
AACCTTAGTAATCACATAACTTCAGTTAAGGAAACAACTGATGTCGAATACAAAATAAATAAATACAAAATATTGATGTAAATAATATGAAGTCAAGAGTAACAAAAGATGGACGTTGTATATTACAGCTAGTAGTTATTTTTTATTTTTCTTTTGAATCAACCCATAAAACGTTATTTTATACTGACATGGACGTTTTATTATTTATTATTTATTATTTTTTTTTATTTTTTCTTTTTCTTTTAAACCAACCACAAAATGTTGTATTCTCATACGCATTGGATGTTTTATTTTCCAGAAATTGTTTCATTTTTTCTTTTAAACCAACCGATAAAACATCCTTGTACTTGTGGCTTTGATGTTTTGAAGGGCTCCTATCATGTGCGAATTCTGTGTTAACTTTTTCTTTGTTTTTATATCAAATCTTTCAAGGTGACAAAAACGACTCATTTTTTTGTGGTTTGATTCTTTGTCATGTTGAAAAGCTTGAAGGAGTGATCAACAGAAACAAAGAAGAGGTTAATACATTTGGATTTGGCATCCTTCCAAAACTTTACAACTTCCACTCATTTAATTTCTCGTAACAATCAATTAACTTTTTTCTTTGTTTTTCTATCAACTCTTTCAGAATCACAAAAGTTATTCGAACAAGTTAGTGTTGAGGTAATGTCTAAATATAACGTCGAAATGTTTTATCAATTCGATGATTTTTTGCCAGAAATATATTTTTTTGTTTTAAACCAATGAATATAATGCCACAAAAAGAAGAACACATAATAAAACAGAAAAAAAAAGGACATCACAACTTAGTACTATGACAAAAATACCCTATTCTTATTCAGATGTCTTCCTAGAATCTTCTTTAGTAGAATCTTCATCAGAATCCTCTATTTCTGCATTGTTATTAATCTCCTTCTGATAGAGCACATATTTGATAAGAAGAAGAATTTGAACAACAGAAATCTGGAGGAAAGAAAAATATTAAGATAAGTGCTTTTTTAAAATCTGTAGAACCCCTAGAGGGGCAGAACTACTTTTATAACTTGAAGTTTCTTGATTATATGATTCAATTTTTAAGTTTCATGAAGTTGTTTTCTACAGAATTAGTGGATTTGATTCGGAGAAAACAACTTAATGAAACATTAAAAAATGAGTCATTCAATAAGGATCAAACTGTGCAATTGTATAGAGTTAAGCATTATATTTATAGAGTCAATTCAAAACCTCTGGTAACAGCACAAAATTAATGCTCACAACCACTTCAATGCCTTTCATGTTGAAGGCCCCCTAGAATTAGACGTTCTATGGGAATTTAAAAAGTAAAAAGAAAAAAAAAGAGCGACCAGTACGTCAGATGCTCAAGAAATTCGATGTTTATTGTTGGATTATAAGAAAAAATAATTAAACTAAAAAGACACTTTGGAAGTCTGGAGAAATTGACGTCAACCTCTTCGTTCCGAGCAGCAAACTGCATTTTCCCATATATCATTTAAGTAGACCGCCTTTTATTATTGAAGCCCATATCAGGCCTTTCCCAACAGTAATTATTTAAGTATAGACATCCATTTATAAAATTTCTTGTAACAACTCCAAGGTTTCTTTGTGTTAACTTTTTTTCTGTGTTACTAGTAGCTCCTTCTAGGTCACAAAAATGAGTCATTTCTTTGTGGTTTGATTCTGTCATGATGAAAAGAATGAAGGAATGTTAGTAACACAAAGAAAAAGGTTGATACATTTGGATTTCTGACCCTTTCAAAACGCTACGTCTTCCATTCATAAAATTTCTCCTATGAACTCCATCTGTTAATTTTTTTCTTTTGTTTTCTTTTATCTCCTTCAAGGAGATAAAAAAGCTTGAAGGAGTACATAAAAGAAAAGAAAAAGGTTGATAGATTTGGATTTCGAATATACAGAGGACGTCGTATATTTTAATATTCGATATTATTGTAGGTTAAAAAGGAAAAAGAAACAAAGATAAGAAGAAATAAAAGGAGCGATTTGGCTTTTGGATGAACAATAAAATGTCATGTCCTTAGTGTTTTGACGTAATATTAATACAGTAGTTATTAATAACACATCGAGTGGCTGTATCAAACGACATATTATTTGTGTTTTTTTAAAAAAAAAGAGTTATGGTATATTGAGCAATAACCGTTATCCCAGATTGAGTATACTGATGCAATGTAATCATGTAACATTAAAATGGATATTTGTAATCATAAAAGTGATTTTATCAGATTTAATCGATTATACAATTCAATCACCATTCATTAATGTTTGCCAAAAGAGAATTTCACTAATATTCAAAAGATTATTACAACCAACAATACAAAAAGATGGCTTAGGAAGCCACTGATTACAAAAATAAAATCAAACAATGAATATCCATATTCTTCTGTTGCAGAATTATTGATGATCCCTTCTGGTTGTTCGCATCACCTTTCTTTCCATTTTGATCGGTGATTTTTCAATCCTTAGAGTCTTTTGTCAATGACACTGATTACAAAATTAAAATCAAACACGAAAATCCATATTCTTCTATTACAGTCAGCTTTCAATTTACCTAAGCCCCAAGAATCTTTTTAGCGATTCTGACATACAATTTATTTTCACCGCATACCATTTAGCCCACTCATCTTCTTCAGTTTTTGTCAAATCTGTTTTGTTTGCACTCCAAGATTCAGAGATGGGATAGACTTGCTAATGACCAATCCATTTTTCAAAGAGAAATCTTTCTTTCCTGATCGGTTGAAAAACGAAAATCCCAATCCAAACCTTTATATCAACCCCCTTGATTGTGGAACAAAATATTTCATCACTCATCTTTATGTTGAAGTAGAACACCCTCACCAATTTCAGATATCTGTGAGAAACCACAGTTGTAATCTTCCTTACACTTAAAAGCTTCCCTCGAATGTATTCATCACTAATCCTCCCTGTAGGATTAGCATTCCTTACAATCCGGGGAACAACCCCTTTTCTTCTTGATGATGAAGAAGTCATTTCTGATAAGATTCTAGAACGTCTTTCACAGTTCTAGGGTCTGTTGTAACTCTTTAGTTTAGAGAACATTAAGTGCGTAGTAGGTTGTCAAACCTATTATTTATAAAGTTGTGCATCAAATTTTTTTCAGTTTCAACGTCAAGTATCTTAAGGGATGGACGATTTACTATGTGGTTCAACAGTTATTGGAGTTAGCCTTTAATCAACATTTCATCAACGTTCAACTTTTATCTTTCTGGCTTACAATAATACGTCGAATATCTTAAGCAATCGACGTACTAAAGGTGGTTTTTAAATTGAAACGTCTAAGTATTACAACTCTTCATTTATTGTTGAATTAAAAAGGGAGTAACTCTTCATTTTTTGTTCGATTAAAAATAAAAGGAATTAAAAAGGGAGAAACTCTTTGGCTTCTGGCTGACATATAAAACGGCAATCCCCACGTAATCTTGGTGTGTTAAAAGAAAAAAGAAAAAATAATTAAAAGGGGAGTAACTATTTGGCTTCTGGCTCACAATAATACGTCCATGACTTTAGATATGGACGTACTATTTGTGTTTTAAAAGAATAAAAAGAATAAGAGAATGACACGCTGATTTAAATACTTACCGTCAATGAACATCGAGTTTTATGGGACTTCAACGTTTTGATTTAAACTTCCAAGTATTTCAACTATAGAACGTGAAGTTGTAATAGTATAGGACGTGTTATGCTGAAGTTATATTGAAACTAAATATATTTCTGAACTTATATTGAAACTGTAAACTTTCCGTATACCTCTAAATCCTATTCTCAAATGGCTTCTTCATCTTCACGGCGTGGAAATAAGGCTGCACAGGTTGTAAGAAATGCTAGTCCAAATGGGTGGATAAGTGATGACGAAACACGATACAAATTTGGATGTTATAGAAAACTCTTCCAGGTGGTTCCTCACAAGTACTTGGATCTGGAATTATTCAAAAAGCAAGGGTTTCTTTATCAAGATTGGCTTGTAGATGTTGGTCTTGCAAAATTTGTAGAAATGACTGGTGATTGCTATCCTGACCTGGTAGAAGTCTTCTACCACAATCTAAAGGTTGTCGATGGTGTTATATGCTCTCGGGTGAAAGGTGTCGGTATTAAAATTGATGATGAAATATGGTTATCTTTAACTGGTCTCAAAGCACAAGGCTTCAGGTCTCATGAAAGAAATTCTGAACTCAACCAATGGACCAACAAGAAGAAGATTTATAAGGAATTTCTGAGAAATCCAAAAGGACTAAAGGTGTACAAGCCGTATCTACTTGATGGTTTGAAAATGGAAGATAAATTGTGTGCTTTTGTAATTACTTGGGTAATACTACCTAGAAGACATATACGTGATCGTCTAACTACTGAAGATTTATTTTTGGTTCATGCCATAAAAACACGGATACCAAACAACTGGGTTGCTACTATGAGTAAGCACATGATTGAAATTGCAAGTAGGCATGGACGTAATCTGCCATATGGTGTTTTTATCAGCAGTGTATTGAAGCATCATCAAGTTGATCTTACTGGTGAAAAAAATTTGGATGCACCAAATCAAATGAAATAGGAAAAGCGGCATTGACCTTTAATGGTCTAAAGAAAACAAAAGATGGTTGGGTGTTCAAGGATGTTGACGAAACTCCTTCTACCTTCACTCCACACACTGAGTTTGAAAGATTTGTTGTGGATCAATTTCGAAGGCTTTCAACAAGAATTTCAATAATTCAAAAATCTTTGATCATGATTCACAACAAATTAGATGAAGACAATTTAGTTAAAACCTCAACAAATGAATTGATGATGAAGACGACACAACAGTAGATGACTCTATGGAGACATCTGACTCAGATTAGGAAGATTAGTTTATTTTTATGAAATTAATGTAATATTTGAATATATTTTATTATATTTTTCTATGTTTGAACAATGTTTGAAATTTTAATATATACTTTTCGTGCTTATATTTTCATATTTTTCGTATATTTGGTGTTATTATGTTTTTTTTATGTTTTTGTTTGGTTTAAACCCTCAGTTGGCATTGTGCATTAAATTTAATGTGATCCACGTGGAATAATAATATTGTTCGTAGCTAGTGTTTTGTATTCGTGTTCGTCTTGGGGAATAAGGGGTTCTCGAAGCACTATGTAGCTAAGGAAATGTCTCGTTCATCTTTGTCTTGCAAGTTTTACGCATTGCGAGAACCCCTAAAAACCCACTTGCTTATATGGTCACATTGTAGTTTTACGCATTGCGAGAACCCCTAAAAATAAGGGCAAAAAATTCTGGGGTTGCCCTAACTTCAAGGTCGGTTTAACATAAGCATAAATGTTTGTTTATTTTCGTGGGTTTTGAGGAGGGAGTGTGCCTATTGTCGTTCAACAGGGTGGGGGCGAAGATTGCATTGGCTGCAACTTCTTTCACTGGTGCAGTGAAGAAGCAATAGAAGAAGCAAATGTGTTGTATGTAGAAGAAAGGAGTAGAAGTGGAAGAAATGAACAAGCATGTGGAAGTTTGATGACGATGGAACAAAGTATGATGAAGATGGATGAAACTGATGATGAAAAGATAGAAATAGCTTGTTTAGAGAAAAATGTTGTTATGTTGGAAAAGTGGTTGAAGGTGTTACTTGGGATGGTCTTTGTTATATGTGTTTTCAATGTAATTGTAATATGTATGTTGATGAAACTTGGTTGATCTCTCCTTACAAGTTGCTGTATTGTAATTTGGTAATGTTAAAGTGTGTTTTATTTATAAAGCTAACTGATTAGTGTTTAAAACTGTGTCATTTGATTTCTTTACTTGAGATGAAAGTTTTTTTGAAATCCTTGAATTTTTTTAGATCGAACTCTACAAATAAATGACGTTTTAAAAGGGGTGAAAACCAAAGAAATTAATGTTAACTTTTTATTTTTATTTTCACCCTAAGAAATCAGATAGCTCTGAAATCTAACGGTAGAAAACAACTGCAAAACAATTTAAAAAGAGAATCATACATTGCCAAATGATGAAGTTAAACAACTTTTTTCATAAATTGATTTTAGTTCTCAAAATTGTTTCAACATTAAACATATTGTGAACCATATTTATTTTTCCTCGGCACTTCTCTTTCAGTAAGATAACTGATCCATTTGTGTACTATTAAAAGCATTTTGTTGACTTCAATTTCAAAGGCCACCTTCATATGAACTTAGGCCTGAATGCAACACTTTGCAATTGAAGTCAGCAAATTGCAATTTAAAGAACAAACATGTTTGGAAATCTAGAGAAAGAAAAGCACTCATGAGATAAAAAGCATGAATCCTAATATGTTTAATACGTAAACAGGACGAATGAAATTATAAGAAAAGCACATCTATATTTATAGATGAAACGATGTCGTCACACTTCCACAAAATAGTCGTGCAATATCATTTCATCATGAAAAAAGCAGTACATCGAGTAATTATACTATTAATTTTCCCAGTCCACCATCTAGTGTGAACGTTGAATATTACCAAAGTTCGACGTTGAAACATCATTCAGAGACAAAGTAAAAAATCTCTTTGGATACTGCTCCTTGTTATTGATATGACCTCCTTGCAGACGACAAATACGTCAAAGATCTATGAGCCTTGACGTTAAAGTGAGAGTTTAAAAGAAAAAAAGTAAAATATAAAAAAATTAGAGCAACCATTGGTATCTTGATGAAGTTGAATCGTCGAAGTCCAATATAATTCGACGTAATATTGGTGCTTTGGTAAAGGCACATAATTAATTTTCATAGTCCACATCTAGTATGAACGTCAAATATTTTCCAAATTCGACGTTTAAACATCATTTAGGGAAAAAGTAAAAAATCTCTTTGGATACTGATATGACATTCTTGCTACTGATATGACCTCCTTGCTAACGAAAAATACGTCGAAGAACTAGGAGTCTTGACGTTAAAGTTCGGGTTGAAAAGAAAAAAAATAAAAATAAAAGAAATTTGGAGCGACCTTTGGCCTCTTAATGAAGAAGAAAACGTCGAAGATACGTAGAATTCGACGTAATATTGGTGCTCTGCTAAAAGCACACAATTAATGGTGTCAACCACTCATATGCCCGTCACATGAACGCTGCCAAATGCTTTGACGTTCTATTGCAAATATATCTTCAAACCGTCACTTGCATTGGACGTTTAATATTGGATTAAAAGAACAGTTAAATAAAAGGGAGTAACCTAAGAAATAGCTTGACAGATTTGGATTTCATTTCACGTTGTACCATTTGAAAACCTTCCCTAACCAAATTCATGTTAACTTTTTTCCTTTGTTTTGCCGTCATTCCTTCACTGAACGAAGACATTTCTTTGTTAACGATGAAGGCATGGTGGCAAACCAGAGGAAAAAATTAATACTAATGAATTTCAATTTGACCCTTTGAAAACCTATCCTACATAACTTTCGTAACCAAATTCATGTTAACTTTTTCCTTTTCTTTTCCATTTATGCATTCACTAAACGAAGACATTTCTTTGTCAATGATGAAGGCATATTGAAAAAGAAGAGGAAAATGTTAACACTTATGAATTTCAAGTAGACCCTTTGAAAACCTACCTTACATAACTTCGGTAATTAAATTCATGTTAACTTTTTTCATCTGTTTTAGTTCTTTCCCTTCACTAAACGAAGAAATTTCTTTGTTATCCATGAAGGCAAAGAGCTAAAACAGAGGAAAATGTTAACACTTATGAATTTTAAGTAGACCCTTTGAAAACCTATCCTACATAACTTATTCATGTTAACTTTTTCCTTTGGTTTTCCTTCAATTCCTCCTCTAAACGAAGTCATTTCTTTGTTATCCATGAATGCATGGCGGAAAACCAGAGGAAAATGTTAACATTTATGAATTTCAAAAACATTCTCCATTATTTTGCTTGTTTTTTAATTTTTTTTTACTTCCTGTTTTTGGTTATAATGTATTCCATCATCGTCGGTCTTCATTTTAGATGTTGTGTTTTTGTAAATTGGATTTCATTTTGAAATCCTCAAGGTATAAGACGTCGTTTATACCAAAAAAGTGACGTGAATCTCCATGAGAGTTTAAAAGAAATAAAAAAGATAAAAAAATTGGAGCGACTTTGGTTTCTTGATGAATTTGAAAACGCCGAGCCCAATATAATCCGACGTAATATTGATACTTTGGTTAAAACACACAATTAATTTTCACAGTCCACCATCTAGTATGAGCGACATTTGGCTTCTTGAAAACGTCATAGCTCCAACGTCAAATCGTCAATGCATTCGACATTTAATATTGGATTAAAAGAAAAATGAAATAGAAAGGGACTAACCAAAGAAATAGGTTATAGATTTGGATTTCATTTCAAGTTGTACCATTTGAAAACCTTCCCTAACCAAATTCATGTTAACTTTTTTCCTTTGTTTTGCCGTGAATCTTCAGACCCTTGCATCAATGTACTGAATATTCGACGGCAACTGTATAAATTTAAAATATTTTGAAGTTGTATCCACCATAGGAAATCAGATAGCTCTGAATTCTAATGGTAGAAAACAACTCCAAGCCATTTAAAAAATGAATCATACATTGTTAAAGGATGAAGTTGAACAACTTTTTTATATCATTATTTTAGTTCTCAAAATTGTTTCAGCATTAAACACATTGTGAACCATATTTCTTTTTTTCCTCGACACTTCCCTTTCAATAATATTACTTAACCATTTCTGTAATATAAAAAGTATTTTGTTGACTTCAATTTGAAAGGCCACCTTCATATGCACTTCGGCCTGATTGCGACACTTTCAAATTGAAGTGAGCAAATTGCAATTTGGAGAACATACATGATTCGAAATCTAAGGAAAGGGAAAGGGCTAAGAGATAAAAAAACATGAATCGTAATATGTTCAATACGGAAATAGGAAGCAAGTCATTACGTGATATTCAAGCCATATTTATAGATGTACTTACAGAAAGTCGGATTCGACGTTCAAACATCATTCAGGGAAAAAGTTAATAATAAATCTCGTTTGTTTCAGATAAGAACAAATTGACCCATAACGTCAAATGCCAACGGCGTGGGACGTTATATTGGATGATTAAAAAGTAAAATTAAGAAAACAATAAAAAATTATAGATGACGTACATTATAGAAGATGTACATCGTGTAATAATGCTTAGTGGCTATATTTATAGATGAACCGATGACGTACATCGTGTAAAAATATCTTAGTAACTGACTAAAACCATCTCGTATGGACGTCGAAGCCCTACCGAGTTTGATGTTCATACATCAATCATAGAAAAATTAATATATTTTGTTTGATTCATACAATAACAAATTGACTACCCGCCCCAAGAAAACGTCGAATATCCAAAATATTCGACGTATAACATGTGTTTTTTCAAGTCAATTTATACGACAAAGCCCAGTAGAATTGACGTATCGTTTGTATTTTTAAACCAGAGAAGAAAAGAGAAGGTTGCCAGGATTACAAGAAACGCAAACCCATCTGGATGGATAAGTGATCAAGAGATCCCAGTAAAGTTTTTATACTAGAGACATTTAAAAACTGTAGTTCCTCACAGGTATCTGGACCTGTAATTGTTCAAGAAAGAAGGTTTCCTTTTTCAAGAATGGATTGCATATCAAGGGCTTATTGATTTTGTCCAGATGAAAGGAAATTGCTATCCAGATTTGGTAGAGGTTTTCTACACAAACCTGAGGGTTGTAAATGGGGTCATTCACTTAAGGGTCAAAGGTGTTAACATTACTATTGACGATAATATTTGGTCAAATATTGCTGGTCTAAAAGCTGAAGGTTTGGCTTCTCATATCCCTGATTCTGAGTCAAACATGTGGCTAACAAAGAGAGCTATATATGTAAACTGCTAAGATATCTAGGAAGATACAGGGTGGATAAGTAGTACCTACATGATGGCTTAAACAAGGAGGAGAAAATTATTGCTTATGTCCTGACTTGTCTACTGTTTCCTAGAAGATTGAACGAGGACAAAATGTTAACAGAAGATGTATTTCTGTTGAATGCTATCAAGACTAGAATCCCAACCAACTAGGTTCCGGTTCTAAAAGACCACATGATCGCTGCAGGAGATGATAATGAACACAAATTGCCATATGGAGTATTTATTAGCAAGGTGCTGGAACTCCAAGGAGTAGATGTATCTGAAGAAGAAAGAATTGTGTGCAAAAGGTCACAAGAAATTAGTATACCAAGTCTGTCATCTATTGGGCTGAAAAGGACTACTTGTGGTGAAGATCATACTGAAGATTCTGACGATGAAGATTCAATGGAATCTTCTTGATAATAATAGGGACTACTTTTCTAAGTTTTTTTTTTAATTTTGTAATCATGGCTATTAAGCCACCGCTAGTTTTATTTAGAAATGCAATGAATATTTATTTTAGTAAATGATCTGTGAATTGTGAATGTTGATTGCATTGTATGTGGACTAACTCTCAATCTAGTTGAGAAGAGAAGATTATGCAGTTCTGATATTGATCAAAAACATATCACTGGTTAAAAGTGCAAATTTCAGTACAATGCTAACTTGAATCAATTAAGGAAGAAGTAAAAAGAAAAAATTTCATGTCTGATTTTAAAGAAAAAAGAATATAAAGTTCGCCACCTTATTCTATTGGTGGAAGAAAACAACGTCGAAGACCTATCAAATACGACGTTATATTATTGCGAGCACACCATTAATGCTCGCAACATACTTCAATTTCCTTAACGTCAAAGCCCCGTAGCCTTTGACGTTCTATGAGAGGGGAAAAACAAAAAAGATCTTAATGTACGGTACTTTTTGATACTTTGGCTTCCAATAGTACATCTAAGAAATCTTTGTAATTGAAAAGCGCACCATAGAACGTTGAAGGCTCTCAGGCTTAGACGTTTTATTTTTTTTCTCAAAATTTTGTCAGCATTAATCATATTGTGAACCATATTTCTCTTTCCTCAGCACTTCCTTTTCAGTACAATAACTTATTTATGGTGTAGACTATAAAAGGCATTTTGTTGACTGAGTCCTGAATGCGACACTTTATTTATGGTGTAGACTATGTTAAAGAACATTAATTTCACATAACTTTTAATAATTTAATAAAATTTATTTTTGCATCGAGTGTACTCAACGTTCGACGTCAACAGTGTAAATAGATTCCAAATTTAAATTGTCCATAAGTTGTCTACTCCCTTAGAAATCATATAGCTCTTAAATCTATCGGATGAGTGCAACTTACGGACAATTTAAAAAAAGAATCATACATTGTTAAAGATTGAAGTTGAACAACTTTTGTAGATAATTATTTTAGAGTTTAAAATTGTTTCAAGACTAAACATATTGTGAACCATATTTCTTTTTCGTAAGCACTTTCCTTTCAGTAAGATATCTTAACAATTTCTGTACTATAAAAAAAACATTTTGTTAACTTGAACTGGAAAGGGCTCCTTCATATGAAATGACGATGAATGAACCACTTTCAAGTTCAAGTTATCAAATTGTAATATGAAGAACATAGATTCTTAGAAATCTAATGAAAAGAAAATGCAAACAAAATAAAAAATATGAATCCTAAGGTCATATGGTATTTACCTATAGTACCTAGGTTGAAACGATTGTTTTCTGTTAAAGAAAATGTGGCACGTTGATGGAAGAAAATGTGATAATCTTCTTCGACACCCAGCTGATTCCCCACAATGGAAGAACATTGATGCTACATTTCCTGAATTTAGTGCAGAGCCAAGAAACTTAATACTTGCAGTTGCTACCGATGGTATGAATCTTTATGGAAAAAGCGATCAATATTCTTTAATCTTCCATATTGGTGTAAACTTGATGTGCGACATTGCATAGACGTGATGCATGTTGATAAAAATGTATGTGATAGGTTTGTTGGGACTTTACTATACGTTAAAGGAAAAACAAAAGATGGAGTGAAAGCACGACAAGACTTGGTTGACATGGGAATCCGTTCTGAGTTATATCCGCAATCCATAGGAAGACGCAATCCATAGAAAAACAATTTTTTTGTGAATGTTTACATAGTTTGAAGGTTCCACAAGGTTATTCCACATGTCTTACATAGTAGTTATTCGAGCCATATTACCTACCTCTGTTAGAGGTATTCTCACACGTTTGAGTTTGTTTTTCAATGCCATTTGCAAGAAAGTTGTTGATCCTCGACAGTTAGATGATTTGCAAAATGAGGCCATCAGAATTTTGTGCCAATTGGAAATGTATTTTCCACCCTCATTTTTTGATATCATGGTTCATTAGATTGTCCATCTAGTGAGAGAAATTTGAATATGTGGGCCAGTTTTCTTGTGGTGGATGTACCTGGTTGAAAGATACATGAAGATCTTAAAGGGATATGTTAAGAATCAATTAAGACCGGAAGCTTCGATTATAGAGCGCTATATTGTAGAGGAAGCCATTGAATTCTACTCAAGTTATATGCCAAGTTGTGAACCAATAGGACTTCCAAAGAAAACACATGAACACAGATGTGAAGGAAAGGGAATTCGAGGAGTAAGGATTGAAAGTGTTAGTGGAAAAGAAGTTAATCAAGCTCATTTGTACATTTTAAACAACACAGAGGATGTTATTCCTTACATTTCACAACACATTGATGAAATTAAGTCAACACATCTACGTTTGAGTGAAAAATGGACACTTAATGAACATAACAAATCCTTTTTAGCTTGGTTTGAGAAAAAGATTTACGCGACTCTGAATGTTTCTGATGTGATCACTTTTGGCAGCTATTACATAAACAATTACTTGTTCTATTCAAAGGAGGAAGACGATAAAAGTAGAGTTCAGAATAGTGGAGTTACGCTACAAGCTGAGGTTGTACACTTTTCCAGTTCCAAGGATAAGAATCCAATTACAACATCAATCAATTATTTTGGAATAATACAAGAAATTTGGGAAATTGATTATGTCACTTTTAGAGTTCTAGTTTTCAAGTGTAAATGGGTTGATAGTAAATATGGTGTGGTGACAGAAGACCTCAAATTCACTTTGGTGGATCTTAACAAAATGAGTTACACGGATGAACCATTTATTATGGCTAGTCAAGCAAGACAAATATTCTATGTCACTGACCCAGTGAATCATAAATGGTCAGTGGTATTGGAAGGTAGAGCCATGCACACAACTGATGATGAAGACTCTTTAGATATACTTGAGACAAGCTCCTTCTCATCGAGAACCATTGAAAATAAGGTTGATGATGTACCCGATGAAATACATGCAACTCGATGTGATCACAACAAAGGCATATGGGAGAAATAGGTAAGCATTGCATTCATTCTTATCAAGTCATTATGACATTAATATATTAACTTATGTTTGTAATGTTTCAAATGTTTCAAATTTGTTTAGAGTTCTGACTAGGACCAGAGGACAACAAATTGATATTATATATCCTAAGGTTGGATTTCATTGATCTTTAACCTTTCACATGTTTAGTGTAATTAGCAGAATGATTCCTTGGCATGTGGCTACTACATCATATCATGGATGAAGACAATCATTCGAGCAGGAATCAGAGGAGATTAGACTGAGGTAGAAATTTACATTTGAAAATCTTAAAAATATCAATAAACTTTTGACATTAAAATGAATATAATTGTAAAGTTTCCTTCCTTCATTTTGCAGCAATAAAGGCGATAAGAGAGGAATGGGCATGATATTTGAATAAACATTTTAAATAGCCATAGTTTTAGGTTTTTCCTTTCATGATAGTAGCTTTTGCTTACTTGTGCAACTTTTTAACTGTGAATAGATGTATACTGTGAATAGATTATTGAGAATAGATGAATACTGTGAATAGATGAATGGAAAGTGGGTTCTTTTAAGTTTTGATGATAGCATTAGCGTCTTTTACTTTTACTATTTAATTGGAATTGATGAATTGATGATAACATGGTTTAAATTAATTAATTCTGTGAATTATGAATTGAAAATTGGTTTCTTTATTTCAGGTTTGGTTAAATGAGCTAAAACGAACCGAATTTAAAAAAAAAACATTGAAGGTAACGTCATATTATACACTGTTCGACGTTAATATATGTATCTTAGCGTCCATCAAGGCGATGAGTGACATTCATATAATGCAGTGGATAACGATAATCATTAAATGATGGGCAAGATAGTAACGTCCACTGTCAACATCTTCGACGTCAACTTTACATCCTAACCCCTTTTAATCGACGTTAAATATTCCTTTAAATATAAATATTTATTCCGAAATTGACGTCAAATTTTGCACTTCGACGTGAACATTACGTCAACAATATCCTACGCCGACGTCAAAATTACGTCAGTTCCCCTGAACATTTGACGAAAAATCTTTCTTTAAAAAGAAATATTTATTCAAATATTGGACGTCAAACTCTATTCTATTCAACGTACCTTAACGTCGATCTACGCAAAAGACATTAACTTTACGTCAAATACCAATGCATTTGACGTAAAGAAGTTTGAGTAATGTCACCCGGTAATATTCGACGTAAAATTTACGTCTCCCGCTATAACGTTGCCACCAGATGCGTCATTAAAGGCCAAAAATAACCAACGTAATAGGCTGTTTTTCTACCAGTGATAATAGGATAAATATTATATTTTTGGTTGTCTTTACAAAACTCGACTTTCTTTGTTCATCATATTTACTATTCTATTGTTTGAATAGGCTCAGATAAAAAAGCATAAAGCAAAAAAGCTCTTAGCTAAAATAGAAGCGTCGATAGTTCTAGTTAGTCCTGATTATGACCAGGAAACAATCGTAGATGAAGAACGTGTTATGTTCCGTAAAGTTGGTTTAAAAATGAAACCATACTTACCACTTGGTGAGGAATTTTGAACTATACAAAAGTTGCTCTATTATAACAATGCAATAATGATATCTTTCTTTGATAATCTCCAGGTATACGTTGTGTTTTTTATGGTCTTGTCCAGCATATGCATTTGCATTGGAAACACCAAGAATTGTAAAATTGATGACAAAACAAAAGACTCTTTTTTGTTGAAGACTTTATGTCCCTTATGTTGTAGGAGATGTATTCACAAGCTGGGTCCTACTTTCGTGAATTTCAATGCCACAATCTTCCCTTATCTCTGGTAGCATTAACTTTTATTTTAATATATTATGTTCATGAATGTCTATGTTTCACTTCTGTAATTTAGATACTAAAGATCCTTTAACATTTTCATATAAACTATTATGAGATTTAATTTTCCTTTTTCTTGGAATTACAATGATTTTAGGTGAAAGCTATTAATGCCAGTCTAGAGGGAATTCAACCAAAAGTTCATTGTTGAATAAATCGTTGCTGTTAGTAGCCTAATATTAGTGTAAATTCATTTTTATATGACATGTCAATCGACTCTGTTTGATTATAGTTGATGAATGCTTTGTTTTTTTTCTTTTCTAAATCATTTTATGTTTTTGGTATTTATATTTTCACTATTTTCATTCTTATTTCGCGGTTGATTTGGATATGTTCAACCAGGATAGTCCTAATTGGTATCTATTTTTGATGAATTAGGTTTTTAGTATAAACCATAATTTTGATATTGCATTTAATTCATATTTGGATGAAGCCCTCTAATAGGGGATGTTTCGGTTGTGGGGTCGAGCTTCCTCCAACACCTACACAATTTGCCTTCTAAGTCGTCCGGTTCTACCTTTAGATTGCTCTTCCTATAATATTGTTCGGTTCCACCTTCAGATCGCTCCTCCTCTGAATACCATCCGGTCAGGTACCTGCCAAAGGTCCTCCAACGCTCAAGTTAGTGCAAAGTACGCTCAACAATTTTAGGGCAGTAATAAATGTGTAGTAAATGTGAATCACCTACCTCGTACCTTTAACTTGTATTTATATTTTTTACCATGGGCTTATGATTCGCGGAGTCTTAATCACGGCCATATCCTGGCCCAATGGCTCTAATCACTTCTTACCTTAATCTTGTGCTAAACCGAATATTACCATAAGTCGTGTGTAAGTGACCTGCCGGTCACGTCTTGTCCTCACGATTCTTTGACCATCCGATATATCTATCAGTCTATTCAAGGCGACTCCTCGAACGTCCGGTCCATCTGGTACACAGGCCCCCCAAACTCTAGGCAACGCAGTTGACGTAGGGTTTGAATGCGAGGACTGGTGGCAGTGATTTCGTTCTGGGTCATTGTGTAGGGGTAGAGTTTAGGCAGGAAAAGACACGTGTCGCGCACTTGTGCTGTCTAGTCCTTGGGTAGTTGTATCGTCTGGGAATATGGGACATTGGGTCGTCGGCATACCTAGAAGGGTCCGACCAAGATGTAGATATCCAGCCTGTGCCTTTTGTAAATAATAACGAAGAGGATTCAGGACTACAATCTCATGAGTTCGACGGTGAAAGGTTTCTCTTTGGTATTCTTATCCACTTGCTAAAGGGGGGCATTCCTATCGATGATGTCCCCCTAATGTCGGTCGATGGGCTGCCAGTTTTATGGGGTTATAACTGGGCGCCTCACGATGTAAGTCTTCATGTGTCTAATTACTACACGCAAAAACGATTGAAGTGGCTGGTTGACCGGTCCTACATCATTTGAGATATAGAAGACGCCTGGTTAATACGAGCAGGGGTGACCCGCGAGAATGAGCGGGTGTTCCATGGGAAAGAGTCAATTCCGGATGACTTCTTTTTCATGTATGCCAACTTCTTTAATCAACTCTATGTTCGGGTACCTTTCACCTTATTTCAATCAGCCCTCCTTCGTGAGCTTAACGTTGCCCCTACACAACTTCATCCAAATAGTTGGGCCTCGGTTCATGCGTTCGGGGTGATGTGTACGATCGTTGGCATAACCCCCTCCGTTCCTGTCTTCTTACACTATTTTAACGTTCGTCCCCCTCCTAAGGGGGGTGGGTTTCCTTAACCTACGTAAAGGATAGGTGACTCTTCCGGCCGTTTTCTGATTCGTACAAAAATTTTAAGGATCAATACTTTAAAGTTATCATTAACGAGTCAGGCCGATGCGAATATCATGTTGAGGTCGGGGTCCCTTTGTTCCCCTATTATTGGACGATGGAGTCGAAGAAAATAGGAGCCTATTCGGTTGACGTTTTGAACCCGAAGGATTTGGAGGCCGTTAAGACCATCAATGTCCTCTCCCGCCGCCTTCCTGCCCGTGGCCTCGTTGACTGTCTCTGCCATGAGGACTATGGCTAAATGGCGTTTGGTATGGTATTTTTATCCAGTTTTAACTTTTTCTTAGTAATTTGATGTTAACTTGGCTAAATTTTTATTTCTTTGCCATATATCATGTCTACTCCACCTCTCCCGCCCCTTAACCATCCTGCGCCTACCATACGGATTCCCGTTGTCCACCGCCCTCCTCCCGTCATGCCAGCGGGGGTGAACGTTGCTATCCTTGGAGCCGGGAGGGTTCCCTCTAGGGATGCGGTTCTCGTCGCTCTGGCTGATCCTATCATTAACATTGAGCCTTCCTCAGAAGCATTGGGTACATCCGCTCAAGCCCTCCAGAAGAAGAGAAAGGCGCATGAGGAAGGTGACCGGCCTCCATCCAAGAAAAACCGCAGAGAGGGGAGTGTCCCTTGGCCTATTCCTAATGGGGTGTTTAGCCCAGAGTTTAGTATGAGCCATCGGGCCAACTTTCACATGGGTTCTACATATCGAGACCCTCTCTGAATCCGAACTGACCATCGCCATGTTTGAAATGGCCACTCGGACGACCTCTATGGCTTGGTATCTTAGGGAATTTGCGGATCACCTAGGGCTAAACACGTGTAGGACAAGTTGTATGCAGAGAAGAAAACTTCTGCGGACCTCCGGGTAGAAAGAGAAACGTTTTGTTTGGTTTAGTAGGAATCAGAGAAAAAGTACGTTGAGACCTAACTGGAGTTAAGCGAGGTGGAACTAAAATTGGTCGAGACGGTGGCGTTGCTAAAGAACGCCCGGGCCACTAATGACCGTCTTGTCAAGGAGTGTGGACAACAAAAGGTGGCGGCAGGTCGAGGGGGAACAGCGCGAGAAGAACCGCGCGCTGACAGTTGACCTATCGCAGGCAAATGAAAAGGTTTCAAGACTGAATGCCATCGTCGTGCGTTAGCATGAAGGAGGTTTTTATAAGGCTTTGCAACAGGCGTCTGTTCTACTGGACATCCTGGAGCCATTTGCTGTTGGGTTTGATATCGAGAAAGATGTGTTCGATGGCGTTCTGGTTCATTTGGGTAATTCGGCTACCGTTGGCAATCTCCCCGAGTCCGAAGAGGGGGCAAGGGAGATCGATGGTGTCATTCACAACCCGACCAAGTTGACAAGAGGTTTCTTCGTTCATCAACTTGGGTTTTATCGTGTTTTGGGTGGCAGGGGGTCATCTTAAGGACCTTGCCGTTCACCGCCCGACCAAGTTGACAAGAGGTTTCTGCGTTCATCAACTTGGGTTTTATCGTGTTCCAGGCAGTAAAGGATCTTAAGGACCTTATCATTCACTGATAACGGTTGAAAACCGTTATTTTTATACTTAATTTTGATACTAAATCCACCCTTTTTGACATTGAAACTTGCTTTGACTAATGTTTTTGCTTTATGTGAATAAGGAAGTTGAGGTTATACTTGATGATTTTATTACTAAATTCCCTCGATTTTGTAGGTTTTTGGAATGATTTGAAAGAAGGGTTGAAGTATCAATGAGTTGCAGTGCAGAAAAGTCAACTGGAATGCAGAAAAGTCAACCAGAAAAGTCAACCAAAAAAGACAACTAGTCAACCAGAGTGCAGAAAAGTCAACCTGTCAACTAGAGTGCAGAAAAGTCAATCAGTCAACCAGAGTGCAGAAAAGATGCGCTGAGCGCCACCGCTGAGCGCTAGTTTCCGCCAGTTTTCACTTTTTTATGTCTGAGCGTCACCGTTGAGCGTCCTTTGAGCTTCGCACCTACCATTGAGCACCATTTTGGCACTGAGTGCCAGCGACGCATGTTTTAGGCCAGTATTCTGTTATTTTTATGATCTGTTTTAGGCCTGGACCCTTTTTCTGTTATTTTTCTGCCCTATTTAAAGACCTGGACGTCTTAGGGTTGGTATCTTTTGATGGCTTAAGCACATAAACACGTTTTTCACCCTTTTGGGGGCAAATTTGGAGATGCGGAAGCTCTCCTCTTCTCTTTCTAGGGTTTCTATCTGTTTCATTCCATTGTACACCTAGTTCTTCCACGACAGTGGAAAACTAATCTCATTTATTATTGGGGAAGATGTAGCCTCTAAACTCTCTTGTATTTGAATTGATTTATATTATAAATGCTTTACTTCATTATTTATTAGGGTTTTTCCTCTTTACTCTATGCATGCTTTGTTTAACTCATTCAATAGCATGATCATTGATTTTTTCGATATGGACACATACGGGCAAATCTATAATTGGGGAAATTCTCCCAGGAGCAATATTACCTAGACATAGGAATAGGAGGACCGGTTGTTCTTGGGAAAACGATACTTGGTCTTACCATTTACATTACTTGATACGATTCGGTACACTTGTCGGAGTCTTAACATTCACCGCCCAGCCAAGTTGACAGGAGGTTTCTCCATTCATCAACTTGAGTTTTGGCATGTTCCGGGTGGCAGGGTATCCTTTTAAGGACCGTGCCGTTCACCGCCCGGCCAAGTCGGCAGGAGGCGCCTTTGATAAATCCGTTCTTCTACTCGTTGGAGTCCCATTAAAGGAGTTGAAGTGCATGAAACCCTCCTGTTACTGTATTAGCTTTTGCAAAATGAAACATACATTAAGCGTAGTTTAACTAAAATAAAATTTTAAGTGTGATGCGTTCCATGTATTCGGTACTGGCAGTCCATCCAAGCCTGTGAGACGATAAGCTCCGTTTCCCAAAGCTTCGATCACTCTGAATGGCCCTTCCCATTTGGCAAAGAGTTTCCCATGGGAGGCCGTTTGGCGAGCCTTTCCCGTCTTTCTCCATACTAGATCTCCCTCTTGAAAGCTCCTAGGACGAACCTTCGTGTTATACCTTCACTCCACCATCCGCCTGCAGGCTTCTGCTTTAAGTACTACCTGGTCTCTTCTCTCCTCCAGTGTATCAAGGTCCACCCTCAACTCCTCTTCGTTCAGTTGGATATCTTCTTTCTGTCTTTGAAGATAGGGTTCCCCCAGCTCGACTGGCCGCATGGTTTTTGTTCCGTATGTTTTGTTGAAGGGGGTTTCTCCGGTTGTTCCATGTGGGGTACATCTATAAGCCAATAGTGTTGGAAAATAGGTAGGCTTCGTATCAACACCAAGAGTGGGGGTGAATTGGTGAGGTTTTAAAATCAGAGTCTTTTCAAAATCTTTTTCGCAAAGTCTAAACTTTTAAAAAGTTTCTTGAATCACCAGGAATGAAAATTTCAAGTGCAGCGGAAAATATTAAGTTGACTAAAAAACCAGTAAAGTCGACTGAATGTAAAAGAGTATGGATAGAAGATTCAAACGCAAAGATTTTTATACTGGTTCGGAACCAGTGTCCTTCCACAATCCGGAACCAAATGCACTATAATGGTCAAGGTTTTTACAACAAGGCTTTTATAGAGACCTCCACGTCAAAAATATAAAACACCTCTTTAACCCTCTAACCAAAATATAGGAAATACACACAACAAAGATTTGTAGCAAGATATCCTCTCTTCTGCAATCTTCAACCCAATTTGAACAATCCTCAAAGTGTCCAGACTCCACGAGTCAACCTCCTGTAATCACAACAAGAACAACAACAACAATATTTACAAAGATTGATAGAAATCTTGATCAGTAAATGCGCACCACAATGTGCAGGGTATGATCAGCCAGTAAGCACACAAATCTTTCTCCTTCAAAGAACCTCTTCAAAGATAGATCACCACGGTCTTCTTGAGGAGTTCTTGGAGAAAATTCTCAGAGATCACAATATGTAAATCACAAATGAAAGTGTTAGATTATCCAAAGTATGAGTGATCAACTGAGGCACGTCTATTTATAGTTTTCTATAAATCAGATGCTCCTGTAGTCGACTAAGCTACTAATAGAGTCGACTATCCTTAGATAATTATAACAGTTAAGTCAATCAGTAGCAGTCAACGCCTAACAAATTGTTTTTTCAATTAATACAGTTGACTAACATCAATGCAATAACTAATTTTTGAAATATAGTCGTTACTGTTCACAACATAACAGAATTTCAAACAAAAAATTAGCTAAGTTGGATCCACTGCGCATGTAGTCGACTTAGGCACATTAGCATAGTTTGAAAAACTTTTCAATGCAAAATCACTCACAACACCTTTTTGAAAGTCTATGCATAGTCACGAGTTTTAATCGACTTACTTCATAATGAAGTCGACTTAAAACTTGCACTTATGGTACACAATATAAGTTCATACAAGTGCATGTGGTTTTCTCATCAAAAACATATGTAATGCAATCATAGATGATATATCAGAAATAAGTTCAGTGAGTGTGCATTCATACATCAAGATCAACACAAAACATGTTCAATAAGGAACAGAACATGTAACACATAACAAAACATTTGTTATTAATAATGTGTTGTCATCATAAAAAAACAGAGTGATTAAAGCACTGTGAGATTAAGGTTAGCTAAACCAATGCTTCCGTTATCAACAATCTCCCCTTTTTTTGATGATGCACAACCATGATTAATAAGAAACCATGTTTGTACACAAACCAGTACATGTCAGAGTAAACAGAAGATATATCAACATATTTCAGCTCAAATACTCTGAATGAAAGTAATAATCAACAATCATATATCAAGCAATATAAGCAAAATTATCAATCATATATTTCTTTCACATTTTTCTCCCCCTTTGTGCATTAGCAAAAAAGGTTTTCTTTCAGATATGGATATGCTAATATTAATAACAAGTAGAGATGCATCAGTATAAAAATCAATGTTAACAATTTAAACATGTAGTTATGCTCCCCCTATCACAAATATTCTCATGAGATAGATAAACTCCCCCTAGAATGTAGGCATGTGAAAAATATATGCAAACAAATAATGCTCCCCTTGTCATGATGCATACAACAAAATCAGATTTAGATGCATAATTTAGTTACACAGGTATAAGAGCATGCAATCAGTTCGTATCAACATTGTATCAATGTTATGATTGCACAATTCAATCAAGCAAAGATACAACTATCAACAATCTCCCAATATAATCTCATTGTAAAACAGTCATATAAGAACAAAGATATATTGAAGAAAACTTATATATAAAAAAAATGATCAAACAATTTGATAACCAAACTCCCACTATAAGAAAAATTGCTATTATCTACGGACAAAATTCGTATGTAAGGTTCAAAATCCGTATATAATACAATGTTATCTACGGATTATATACGGCTAAAAATCCATATATAAAATAGTCG
Source organism: Vigna reflexopilosa (assembly GCA_027742785.1). Classification (NCBI taxonomy): domain Eukaryota; kingdom Viridiplantae; phylum Streptophyta; class Magnoliopsida; order Fabales; family Fabaceae; genus Vigna; species Vigna reflexopilosa. The sequence goes on from CM050921.1 coordinate 22,587,824, forward strand.
TAGCTAGGTTATATACGGATTTTTCCGTATATAATTTACATAATAGTAAAGTTTGCAGGTTTCTAATAATATATATAAGAATTTTGTTCATCTTAAAATCAATCTATATTTAAGTAATAAATAAGCAGGCGCAAAAGGAATACAAACCCGCAAGAGATATGGGAAGGCAAAGTCAATCATGTTGATCATTAGGCCAACTCGAGAGCAGCTCGGATCAAATCATAACAAACAAATAGACACTAGGCAAAGCATTCTTTCTTTCCCTGCATAAGCATGTAGAGAGAAATGTTACACTATATTGACCACACTCACAATAAAACTCTTCAGAACACTAGTGGAAAAACGCTGTTTAACGTCGGTTATTTTGGGCTTTTAACGTCTTCTTCACAACCGACATCTATACCGGTGACGTTAACGGGACGTCGAACATCCACATAACAGACGTCTATACAGACGTCAATTAGTGCAATGTCCGACGTGACTAAACGTCGGTGCAGCTGTGTAAACCGACGGCTAAAGGCAATATATAGACGTCGGAGCAAGCAATAACCGATATCTAAGAGCACATAAAGACATCGAACATGTCACTAACCGCCGTCTAATGTCACTATAGACGTCGATTTATGCATTAACCGACGTCAAATATAGTCGTTGTGTTTTAGTGCAGTTTTGTTCCTGTCTTTGGATAGCCCAGTAACACACTCTTTCTTTGCTAGTTTCCCCCGATAAAAAGTTTGCGTCTTTTGAATTTCTCATGACATTTGAACCCAAAATCGAACCTGGGTTATTTCCTAGTTCCATTTTCAACCACAAGAGGGAAAAATTATGGTGAAACGATAACTAGGCAACAACCAAGGGTCGTTTTTGGGTCGAAACGCCACGATAAATCCAAAAGATGCCGTTTTTTCTTGGAGGCAGCTAGGAAAGGAAGAATGTGGTACTGCGTTACCCCAGGAGAGGAACAAAACTGCACTAAAACACAACACAAGGATAACAAATTTTAATCAGTTGAACCAGAAGACTAATATAATCGGTCTAAACAAAGTTTAAACGGTTTAAATAAGAAAACACGCACCTAGAATGCAATGCCGCAAGAGAGAAAAAGGAGAGGAGGAAGACGATGATGTTATAAAAAACTAGAATGCAATGGAGCAAGAGAGAAAAAGGAGAGGAGGAAGACGATTAAATGAGGCGAGTCTGCAAGGAGAAAGTACAATGCCGCGAAACTCCTCCGAGTCTGCGGTTTATTTAACATGAAATCAGGCGTCAGTTGCTACAGAAACTGACGACTATAGTCTAGTAGACGTCGGTTATATTATTAATGTGACGTCAAATAAAACTTTTAATCTGCCTATTAGACGTCGGACACTAGGGGCGCCGACGTCTACGACAATGATTGTAACACCCCAAATATTTGGAGATATCACTGTGCAATATTTTTCAAAAACCTTTCTATAAATCATTTATGAAAGATAATAATCTTTATTCAAATAAAAATGCGAAAGCTAAACATAATCATAAATGTTATTTAGAAATCTCAAAATATCACCTTTACATAAAAATACCAAATCGAAAAACTTTCAAAAATAAATAACAAGTCCCCGAACATAACATCCTAACTCTCGTCAGCTGCTCAGATCCGATCTTATTCACAAACCATCTAATCCTGTACAAGTACGATCATCGTAGGTGGAAACCACAACCACAAATTTCAGGGTGAGCAACCAGAAATATCATCAAATCAATCAATATAACATTTATAAGTTAGTTGTTAAGTCTTTATCGTAATTCTACTACATCCAACAATCAACAATACTCAATAAGACTACAACAACTATCATCATACTCCTATACCATTCCTTTAACTAGAATTTGTATCATTCCCATTAGCTCTATCTCACCTGTCGAACAAAGATAACCCGTGCCTATACCAAATTCTCTTATAACCCATTTTCTCATCTTCTATACTTCCACAGATATCAATATACTACAAAAACATAACAACCCAAAAACCCTTATACACATATGATAACTTCTTGGTTACTTCCCTTACCTGCTGGTCTCGTATGATTTTTGTTTCCAAGATCACCAAGAAAGCTTAACAACGTCACCGATGGTCTTCCCATTTTTGATGCCCCGTTCTCGGCTCTATTTTCTCTTAGAAAACGTCTTTTCTCAACCTTATCTTTCCAATTTTTGTTTTTTCCTCTTATGGTAGCAAAATGACAACCCCTTTTTACTCTTCTCCTTTTTATCCTCTTCTATTCTATCTCTATCTTTTTAGTTTTAATAAAATCTCTAAGTTTATATCTAAAACCACCAAGATTTCCTCTTATTCTCTGTTAACTACTTTTTTTTAAAATATCATCAACCACCAAATCTTTTTAAAATTTATAATATCTAATAAAGATTTTCTCTAATAATAATAGTTCTTTTAATATTTAAACCCACCATATTATATCTCTTATTTTCATTTAACTAATTTTTTTTTAAATAACAACAACGAAATCTTCTAAAAGATTTACATAATATTATTTTATTTAATATCCAGATTATTTAATTTGCATACTTTTCCTTTCTACACCCTTTCTTAATTAATTTTTACACCAATTAAATAAAGGTAAAAGACCCTTTTTGCCCCTAAGCAAAAAAATATAAAAATAAAGAAATAATATAACAATTATGTTCTAACAAAAATATAAACTCTAGAACATTAATCTTCAAACAAAAATCCAAAGTCTCAAAAATACATTATTTTTAAAACCCCTATTTTTTAGGATCTTACATTCACCCCTTTACAAAAGAATTTTCGTCCCCGAAAATTACAATGATCAGAAAACATACACCTCATAATAATATCACAAAAATTCATATGTAACCATTACCTTAACAAACTTCGAAAGTTTAATATTAAAACTCAATTCAAGTCAATTCCATTCAACTCCATTATAAATTCATCACCTAATAACACACCACAATTATCAAGTAATATTATAAATAGTCTTAATAAATAAAATACTCAAATCTATAAATATTTTATTTATTTCAGGTCTTACATGTCGTTTCATTTCCTGTCTGGGAAGTAGACGACGGTTGTCCTGGGGCGCCGACATCTATAACATTTTAGACGTCGGTGCCACTTTACTGGACGTCGAATTGCCTGCGAGTTTAGTGAATAGCATTAATTACAGCCACATAGACGTCGCATCCCCATAAGTCTGACATCTAAGTTGCAGAAATTGACTGTCTTCCCGCTTTCCGGACATTATAGACATCTGTTTTTTGACTACGTGACGTCTAAGCGCCTGGGAATCAGGTGAAGAGCATTAATTGCAGCCAGGTAGACGTCAGCCCCCGTCACAACCGACGTCAATGGGGCAGGAAAGACTGTCTTCTAGCCTACCTCAGGCTCTTGGACGTCGATTTCGGGCAAAGCAGACGTCGAATATATAATAGACTTCATTTGCTATACAAACGACGTTCAGTTTACCAACTTATTTACGGTAATGCCACCGTCCGCTAGTATACGTCGGGCTACCGCCCAACCGACGTCTTATGGGTGACGTTAAACAACGATTTTCTACTAGTGGAAAGTGAACAAAACTCCTCATCAAGTAACCAGATTGTGAACAAAATAACAAAACAAGTCAATGAATAAGAAAATCAAGAAACACATCTCAGAAAAAAAGAAAAAAGGACACAATATATAATTAATTATTTATTAGGTATTTTATTCTGTTGCCTCGGAAATAAGATCAAATCCCATTATTTAACTATTCTCATACCACGCTTGACCTTTTTCGATATGTTTTAATAAAGGAATATATGATCTAATAATTATTCATATAAAACACACAAGTGTACTTGTGTTACGAAACTTTAAGATGGAGTAAAGAACACTTCAATTCTATATAATATCAATATAATTCTTAGCTTCTTACAATCACTAACTACAATTATCGGTCAAGGGATGAGATTTATAGGTTAATTTAACATAATAAAACATGAATTCAACTAACATAATATTACTTTTAATTCAAAAAAAACCTTAACATAATATATTTATAAGTTTTTTTCATAAGTTTAATGTCTAATTATATATAGAATAAACATAGGCAAAATTATTATATGTGTAATTATGAAAGAAAAACATATTATTGCATAGTTAATTGAGTGTATTCTTACGATATGCAGAAAACAGGAAGACTTATTTAAGAAGGACTGTTTGTAAGGAAAAATAAAATAGAGGACAATTCAATCTTGTGACTTTTATTATTGTGGACACTATCCATGAGCCATTATTAATAGTGAAGGACCAAGCAAAAGTCCAAAAACGAAAAGCAAAATGGCAAAAGGCCTAGTTTCTTGATATTAAAATATATATATATATATATATATATATATATATATATATATATATATATATACTCAGTTTCTTTGAACATGTTGATGAATTGCTTTAATGTGTCCATAACCCCATCTGATGATTCCTTTCTTCTCCTAAAATCAATAAGAGATGGCAGCTAGCACTAGTGCAAAAACGATGTTTAACATCACACAGTACACGTCGGTTAAGGATAAGAGCGACATATATTGATGACCGGTGGCATTTCCGTAAATAAGTTGGCAATATAGGCGTTCGCTAAGTAGATCCCCAACGTCTATAGAATTTTAGACGTCGCCCCTTCCAACCTGACGTCTACATTTCTGACCCTTAGGTAAAAAGTCATTTCATTGCACCTTATAGACGTCGGTTCCTTGGGGGCACCGACGTCTATATGGCGAAAATTAATGCTGCTCACCTACCTATCAGACTTATAGACGTTGGGCTCCTGCAAACTGACGCTTATATGTCTACCAGGCAGGTGAATAGTCATTCTTTCCAGCCTTATAGACGACGGATCCCGCCACATTGACGGGGCCCCGACGTCTATATGGCGGAAATTAATGCTACTCACCAACCTGTCAGACATATAGACGTCGGATCCCGACACATTGACGTCTATATACAATTGTAGACGTCAGTTGCCTCAGGTATGTGAAAAGTCATTTGTTTCCACCCACTAGACGTCTCATCCTGCCAAGCTGACGTCTATATACAACAGAAATATTAATTTTTAAATCGAATGGACGTCATATTAGTTAGGTGTCCGACGTATTTGTTATTTTAAACGTTGATTCTGTGTACAACAGACGTCTAATTTCTTGTTCAATAACACTGCGAACCAGTAAGTTTGCGAATCAACACTTTGATTGTCTTTGCCTTTTTCTCTCCGCTGCTTTGCATTTCCAAGTAAGTTTCCTTTCCTTTTAACTATTTAAAGTTGTTTTTACTCCGATTAAAGTAATCTTTGATGTATTATCTCTCATTTGAACCGATTAAAATGACTTTTTGTTGTGTTTTGGTGTGGTTTTTTTGTTGTGTCTTTGTGTAGCGTAGTGCACCTTCTCCCTTTACTAGTTTCCTCGTAAGAAAAACTTGCGTTTTTTGGATTTCTCACGAGATTTCAATTCAAGGATGAACTTGGGCGCTGAGCGCTGGGGACGCGAGCTTAGACCTGTTTTCTGCGATTTTTATGATCTGTTTGGGCTTCGACCTGTTTTTTGTTATTTTTATGTCCTATTTAAAGACCTAGACACCCTAGGGTTTTTAATCTTTTGGCAAACAGAGACGTCAGAGCACCTTCTTCACTCCTTGGAGGCGGCTTTTGGATGCGGGAGCTCCAAATTACCAATTCTAGGGTTTATTCTTTCATTCTTTCCATTAACTCCATCTAGTTTGACCATGTCTATGGTGAACTAAACCCATTGTTGTTGGGGAACAATGTAATCCTTTTTGAAACTCTCTGATATTGAAGTTCTTATTTTATTCATATGCTTGTATTATCAATAGTTTGAGTTTTCTTTTCTGTGGATAGAGCTTGCATCATTTAACTCATTTGGTGTTATCATCTTTGATTTTGTCGATATGGCGATGTACGGGGAAATCTAGAACTGTTAAGAATTCTCTTGAATATGCAATACTACCTAGCGATAGGAGTAGGACGGTCACTTGCTTTTAAGCTTTTGTGATTAATGCATTAGTAATTACTCGGGAGACTAGCGATAATAAACTAGTAATTATGGTAATAGGCTCTTTTCGCCGAACGATCGGGTTTAGAGTAATTTAGAAAGTTGCATGACATTGATAATAAAGCAAATTTAATAAGAAAAGTATATATAAAAGAGTGGATTAGGATGAATTTGTAAACCCCAACAACTCCATTCATGCATATTTTCATTTGCCAATTGATTCAAGTTTTTCATTTTGCATGTTTAATTTTATCTTGGCATCAAAATACCAAATTATTCTTCTTTCAATTCTTATGTGATCAAATCACATGAACGACTAGGCCACTGAGTCCTTTGGGAAAATGATACTTGGACTTACCATTTTATTATTACTTGATACGATTTGGAACACTTGGCATGAGTTTAACTAGTTTTTGGAACCGTTGCCGGGGACTCTACGGTTTAGCTATTCTAAGTAGTGTGAATTTGATTGAATTTGACTTGATTTTTTTTTATGTTTATTTTTATTTTTGTTCTAATAAATGTTTTCTAGGGTTTTGTGCCTAATGTTTGCAGGATACAATTCAGACAAGAATTTGACTATGTGGGCACTTAATTCTACCAAAATGATTTCAAACACTGGTGGGAATCTCACTCATACATGGATCAAAGCCTATTTGGGCAAGGTGTTGAGCAACAAATTATTCCACTTAAGGAGAACACAAATTCTGATGAACTTCTTCAAGATATCATGAATAGGGAAGTATACCATGTCAAAGGTGTAGAGGAGAATACAAAGAGTGACAGACTTTTTCCACAGGACATGGATACAAGTTTTTCTTATCTTAGAAGTATGGAGGAGATGCAACAATGTAACTGACAGCAACAACATTCTCTATCAATGGCAAAGATGGATAACATCTTTGAACAATTAATGCAAATTACCATCGCCTCTATAGAAAGTAGTGAAGCAATAAATAAAAGGATAGAGATGAAAATTCGTCAGTCTAATGAGATATTGAATTCTAGGGTTAATACTAAGGTTAACCCTAGAGAGGAATGTTAAGCCACTATCTTTGAAAGTGATAAGGTTGTTGATGAGGAGAGGATAGAGGAGAAAAAAATAGAGAGAAAGGAGGAGAAAATAGAGGAAGAAAAGATAGAGATAGATGAGGAGAAGATAGAGGAGAAAAACATGGAGAGAGATGAGGAGAAGATAGAGGAGAAAAAAATGGAGAAAAAGGAGGAGAAAATACAGCAAGAAAAGATAGAAATAGATGAGGAGAAGATAGAAGAGAAAGAAATGGGGAAAGATGAGGAGAAGATAGAGGAGAAAAAAATGGAGAGAAAGGAGGAGAAGATAGAGGAAGAAAAGATAGAGGAGATAGAAACAAAAAGGTTGAGTGAGGAAGAAGAAGATGATGAGAAAGAAAAAGAAATGGTTGAGAGAAAAGGAAAAAAGAGAAAAATTGTGAAAAAAAGAAAAAAAAATAAGAGAAAAGAAAAAGAGAGTTGAGAGAAAAGAGCATAGAGAAAAAGAGTAGAGAGAAAAAGAGGAAGAGAGAAAAAAAGAAAAGATCATGTGAAAAACCACTTCCTCATAAAAAGAAATATCATGGGAAGAAAAAGAAATTCAAGTGCTTTATGGAAATCTTCAAGAAATTGGAGATTAAAGTTCCTATGATTGATATATGGAAACATGTGCTTAATTTTAGCAATTTTCTGAAAAAATTCAGCAAGAAGAAGAAGAAGAAAAGAATATCAAGTAAGAGAACATCAACACTTACTGATGGGTGTTTGAATTTATGGGGTAGCTTCTACTGAGGGAAGCTAAAAATTTTATGTACTCATTGAAGGGTACAGGAAGGCACATCTACTGAAGGATGTTGGAAAGTTATGTACTTACTGACAAGTGCTAGAAAGGTTTGGGTCAGGCTCGTGACGTTAAACAAGCGCTTGCTGGGAGGCACCCCAGGTCTATGTTTCTTATCTTTTGATTTTCTTTTGTAATTTGAATATGTTTGCTTCTATTAGTAGTTTAGGGTTTGATGTACTTAGTTGAAAACTTATATCTGATGGAGTGGTTTGACTATTTATTTTGCATGATGAGTGAGCTTGATGATGCTTTTATATTGTTTGATGTTGAGATGATATATGTGATGCTATATACAGGTGGTGGTTCACAATATGTGTGAACAAATGCATGATGATATGATTGTGATTATGATACTAGGCAGGATGTGTATCTATGTATTGGAACTTGAAATTAGCATATGTGAGGTTTTGAACTCCGGAGTTTTTGATTGAATAATTGTTATTACTTTGAAAGCATGAATGACTTTGCCAAGGTTTCTATAATTGAATCACTTGCTTGCTTGTGTCATATGATCAAGGCCATCTTTGATTAGCCCTTTCTAAGCCAGTGCATAAGTTTTCGTCCCAAAACAAGAAGAACCATGTGTTCTACCCTTTTTGAACCTAAGCCTTAAAGAATATGTGAAAACCCTCTTGAAAATCTTTACCTTGAGTTAAGTTGACAATTATTTTGTGGTATTGATAAAGGTTCAAGTCTGGGGTTGTTGGGAAAGTTGAAAAAGAAAAGATAAGCATTAAGCTAATGTGTTGAGCAAAACATGAAAAGATGAAAAAGATAGAATGAGAAGAAAAACTCAATGCAAAGAAAAGGGAAAGTTTGGAATGAGTGAGATTGGTTGTTTAAAGAGAGTTTATGCTTAAATAATAAATTTGAATAACTCTCTTAACTCAAGGATTTTTGTGATCCAGAAAAACCAATATTCTTCTTAGCTCAACCACGTTACAAGCCATGAAAAGTCCTTGTGATGATAACTTGCTTGTGAGTATGATTGATTGTGGTTAAATGAAAGGCAAAGTTAATTTGTGTGACATTGTGATAGTAGAGAGAATGAGTCACCTCAATATACACCTGTGTGCTTGAGTGAAACACTTTCCTTGGTGAGGAGTAGTTCCAGTGATTCATGATTGCATCTGTGCATGGTTAATTAATCATTCATGATAATAGCATCTGTTGGAAAGACTGTGATTATGTGAACACCATATTGAGTTTAGTGGAAATAATGCATCTATACATCTTCACAGATATTGTTATCATAAGCTGAGAGTGACTACTTGTCTTGGAAGAAAAGGTTTTGGAAAGTGTTAATCCATTGTATTGATTGTTTGAAGACTGAGTTACATTTGTTTTGCTTGAGGACAAACAAAATTCTAAGTTTGGGGTTGTGATAACGGTTGAAAAACCGTTATTTTCATACTTAAAATTGATATTAAAACACACCCTTTATAACTTAGAATTAGCTTGAAATCATTCATTTTTCTTAAGTTAGAGAACAAGAGAGTCAAAGTTGGTTTTCTTGGTTTTATGCTTGGTTTCCCTTCATTTTGTAGGTTTTTGGAATGAATTGAAAGAAAGGTTGAAGTATCAAATGGTTGCAGTGCAGAAAAGTCAACCAGAATGTAGAAAAGTCAACCAGTCAACCAAAAAAGTGAACCAGTCAACTAGAAAAGTCAACCAGTTGACCAGAATGCTGAAAAGTTGACCAGAGTGCAGAAAGACCAGCGCTGAGCAGTGACTGGGCGCTGAGCGCTAGTGCTGCAGGGCGCTGAGTGTTAACACTCTAGCAAGTGTACCAGATCGTACCAAGTAATATAATTGGTAAACCCAATATCGTTCTTCCCAAAGGACTCTTAAGGCCTAATTTCTAATGTAAACTAATCGCTTGAGACTTGAGAAAAGAAATTAATTTGAATGGTTAAATGCAAAAGAAAAGTAAACATGCAAATGCAGTGATTCAATTGGCTTAAAGAAAATATGGATGAATGGAGTTGTTGGGGTTTACAATTTCATCTTATCCACCCTCATATATCTACTCTCCTTATTTACTTTGCTTATTTATGATATTTCCATGCAAACTTTCTTGGTCTCCCCTTAACCCAATCCCTTGGTGAAAAGAGCCTATTACTAATTACCGGCTTGTTATCCCTAGCCTCCCCTAGTAATTAATAATGCATGATAAACAGAAGCAAAATACAATTGACCGTCCTACCCCTATCCCTAGGCAGTATTAGCATAATCAAGGAATTCCCCCCAGTTCATGACATTACTATACGTCCCCGTATCAATAAATACAAACAACATTTTTCGAATGAGTTAAACGATAAAAGCATTAAATACAGGTAAGGAACCCAACAATTGAAAATCAAGCATATGCAAACATATAAACTAACTAAGAATTTGGATATATGAGAGTTTCAAAAGATTACATTGTTCCCCAACAACAAAGGGTTTAGTTCACCATAAACATGGTGAAACTAGATGAAATATAATGAAAGAATGGAAAAGCAAACCCTAGGTTTGATAAAGTGGAGCCTAAGCATCCAAGAAATCTCCTCCAAGGTGTGTGGAGTTGTTGTGGATGTTTCTCTCTGCCAACAGAATGAGATTTGAATCGCACTGGGGCTATATATAGGCCCAAAAGATAACAGAATCGAGGACAAATAAAAACGGTAAAAATAGACAATCGCCCAACAGCTAAATAAACCGCCCAACGGTTTACCCCATAATTGCGCCACTACCTAGCGGTACAACAGACTACTGGGCGGTTTGCCTCTAATCGCCCTGGACGCTCAATGGTCCATTCTGGCGCTCAGCGGTTTGCCAACTCTTCTTTTCATCCTTTTTCTTCATCTTTCACGTGTCCAAATCCACCTTGCTTTACTTCCATCTTCATTTTATCTCAAAACCCTGCAGAACAATGTAAAAACAAGCATAATATCTCTAAAACCAACTTTTGACTCTCACATGACTCAACTAAGTGTTTTACTTGATTTTAAGCTCATTCTAAGTCATAAAGGGTGTGTTTTAGTACCACAATTAAGCATGAAAATAACGGTTTTTCAGCCGTTATCACAACCCCAAACTTAGAAATTTGCTTGTCCTCAAGCAAAACAAAACAAAACTTGGCTTTCCACTTTTTCATCAAATAGTTCAATAATCCCAAAGTTCACTTTGCTTATGAAAGGAACTACTCAACTTAGATTTTCAGTGGAATCAAATCAAGATGCATGCATGCTTTCAATTCACTTCAGTTCACATGATCACATATTTCCCAACAGATGTTATATTCATGAATGATCAATCAACTAAGCATAAATGTAATCATGGAATTCAACAATTCTTACCAAGCACATGATTCACTCAATCACTCTAGTGTTTAAGAGGTCACTCCACTCTCTATTTATTCACATGTCACATGAAACAAAATTGCCCTTCATCTAATACAATCAACATCTTCACATGCAAATGTCATCACAAGGACTTTCCAAGGCTTGTAATGAGGTTGGGCTATCAAGAAAAATTGGTTTTTCTGGATCACAAAATCTTTGAATCAAGAGAGCTCATTTAGCATTGAAGGTTCAAGTTCAACTCTCTTTCTTAACCAATCTCACTTTTTCCCAACTTCTTCCCTTTTTCTTATATTTTTACACTGAGCTCATCTTTCATGAATTTTTTTCTTTTCTCATGCATTTTTCTTTTTCAATATTTGAGCTCAATTCCTTTATTTTTTCCATTCAAATTTTCCCCCACAACCCCAAACTTGAACCTTGAATGTACTTATAATTATCAACCCAATTCAAAGTAAATAAATTCAACACAAGGGTTTTCATCCTGTTTAGGGCCAAGGTTCAAAAAGGGTATAAAATTTTAATCACTTTGGGTAAAAAATTTGGCTAAGGGCTTCCAAAAAAAATGGCCTTGATCATATGACATACACATGCAATTCAATCAATCATCAAGACTTAGGCAATATCATTCATGCTTTCCTATGAATAAATACAGATAACAATGAATACTCTGAAGCTCAATACCTCACATAACATGCTTCCTCACACATCATCAATTCATACACACTGCTTAGCATCACAATCACAATCATAAATCATCACACATCTGTTCACATAGCTAGTGAATTTTCCAATTGGATATCAATCATGCAATACAAGTCAATCATCATCCACATCCAATCATCATTAAATAGACTCATCACACATTTCATTCAGTCAAACCATTCATCAGAATCAGTGTACAAGCCAAGCATAGACACAAAAATAAAATTGAACCTATTCTACAAATCCAAAGTACAAAAGAAAAAGAAAGATAAAACCCTGCTCTAATGCACTGGCATCCATCAGTAGATGCCATATCACTCCATGTCCTCATCTGAGTCCTCATTATCTCCAGCCTCTGCATCCTCAAAATTATCATCCTCGTCATCTTTCTCCATGACTGGAGCTTCAGCTGCTCCAGATCCATTCCTTGTGCCTGCTTTGGCCATGCCATTCTATTGTTGAACTCATCCATCGTCCACCTATAAGTAGGAGGTGTGTCGTACATGCCTATGATCATCTCGGCAATAGCAACCTGTCCTTGGGGTGGAGAGACCTTGAATGTATGCAAAATTCTTATAACTGATGATGAATGAAACCAAAATGTAGTGCTCTCTCAAAAAAAAACCCCAAACTTGGATTATGAATGATGTAAAAGTGATAGAGAATGGATTTTCTAAAATGCAACAATTAAACCCTAAATACAATTCCCACTCACTTTACACACTCATGCAACCATTAAGCCCTAAATGCAACTAGAGCAATATTAAAACATGCAACAATAATAAATCAATCAACTAGGTTGCCTCCCAGGTAGCGCTTGTTTAACGTCATGAGCCTGACCCAAACCTTTTTAGCACCCATCAGTAAGTGCAATCCTTACCAACACCCATCAGTAGGTGTGCTTACCTGTACCCTTCAGTGAGTACCTAAAATATTTAGCTTCCCTCAGTAGAAGCTACCCAATACACAAAAATTTAAAAATTGTTCATAATTACATCACCAAGATTTAAGAATCAAATTACAAAAAATATTGTTCTTGGATCACTAGGGTGCCTCCCAGTAAGCTCTCTTTTTATGTCACTAGCTTGACCCGGTAGAGTTCAAACACCCATCAGTAGGTTTTGATACTCCCCTTGCTTGATATTCTTTTCTTTTTCTTCTTCATGCTGAATTTCTTCATAAAGTTTAGAACACCAAGCACATGTTTCCATGTTTCAATCATAGGAGCTTTGATCTCCAATTTCTTGAAGATCTCCATAAAGCACTTGACATTCTTTTCCTTCCTATGATATTTCTTTTGATGAGGAAGGGGTTTTTCATATGATCTTTCCTTCTTTCCTTTCTTCCTCTTCTTTTTCTCTCTCCTTTTCTTTCTCAACTTTCTCTTTTTATTTTTTTCTTTCTTCTTTATTTTCACAATTTTTCTCTTTTTTTATTTTTTCTCAACCACTTCCTTTTCCTTATCATCATCTTTATCCCCCTCACTCAACTTTTCTTTTTCTTCTTCCTCTCCATCTCTCTCTATCTTTTCCTTTTCTATCTCAATTTTTTTCTCATCAATAACCTTATCACTTTCAGAGATAGTGGCTTGACATTCCTCCCTAGGGTTAACTTCAGTACTAACCCTAAAATCATTCAGAGATGCAGTCAGGCAATCCAATTCTATCTCCTTCCTTTTACATCTTGCGTCATCACATTCTGAAAAGGAAATAATATTCTGCATTACTTGTTGGAATGTCTCTTCACGACTTTCTGATGGAGATAATTGTTGCCAATGTTGTTTACTTTCCTCCAGCCAACGTTGTTCAGCTTCCCCCTACATTTCTCTTGGCAGAGAGAGTTGTTCTTTCCATAAACGTTGTTCAGCTTCCCCAAACGTTTCTCTTGGCATAGAGGATTGTTTCTGCCACAGACGTTGTTCAGCTTCCTTCTCTTTTTCTTCAAGTGTAGGATAATATTGCTGCCTTTGACGTTCTACTTCTGCAAGTGAAGGACGATATTGTTGTCTTTGACGTTCTCGTAACTCCTCACGTTGTCGCATCTCCTCCAAACTTCTGATAAATGACATATTCATACCCGTCATCCGCTGACAAAATTCGTCATTTGTGGTCTCCTTGATTGGAGTAATTTGTTGCTCGGCAGCTTGCCCAAATTGGCTTTGATCCATGTATGAGTGAGGTTCCCACTAGTGATTGAAATCATTTTGGTAGAATTGAGTGCCCATATAGTCAAATTCCTGTCCAAACTACATTCTGCAAACATTAGGCACAAAACCCTAAAAAACATTTGATAGAACAAAAATAAAATAAACATAAAAATCAAGTCAAATTTAATCATTTTACACTACTAGAAAAAGTTAAACCAAGAGTTCCCGACAACGGTGCCAAAAACTTGTTAACACTCTGGAAAGGGTACCAGATCGTACCAAGTAATATAATTGGTAAACCCAATATCGTTCTTCCCAAAGGACTCTTAAGGCCTAATCTTTAATGTAAACTAATTGCTTGAGACTTGAGAAAAGAAATTAATTTGAATGGTTAAATGCAAAACAAAAGTAAACATGCAAATGCAGTGATTCAATTGGCTTAAAGAAAATATCGATGAATGGAGTTGTTGGGGTTTACAATTTCATCTTATCCACCCTCATATATCTACTCTCCTTATTTACTTTGCTTATTTATCATATTGCCATGCAAACTTTCTTGGTCTACCCTTAACCCAATCCCTTGGTGAAAAGAGCCTATTACTAATTACCGGCTTTTTATCCCTAGCCTCCCCTAGTAATTAATAATGCATGATAAACGGAAGCAAAATACAATTGACCGTCCTACCCCTATCCCTAGGCGGTATTAGAATAATCAAGGAATTCCCCCCAGTTCATGACATTACTGTACGTCCCCGTATCAATAAAGACAAACAACATTTACCGAATGAGTTAAACGATAAAAGCATTAAATACAGGTAAGGAACCCAACAATTGATAAATCAAGCTTATGCAAACATAGAAACTAAATAAGAATTTGGATATATGAGAGTTTCAAAAGATTACATTGTTCCCCAACAACAAAGGGTTTAGTTCACCATAAGCATGGTGAAACTAGATGAAATATAATGGAAGAATGGAAAAGCAAACCCTAGGTCTGATAAAGTGGAGCCTAAGCATCCAAGAAATCTCCTCCATGGTGTGTGGACCTGCTCTGGACGTTTCTCTCTGCCAAAAGAATGAGTTTTGAATCGCACTGGGCTATATATAGGCCCTAAAGATAACAGAATCGAGGCCAAATAAAAACGGTAAAAATAGACAACCGCCCAGTGGCTAAATAAACCGCCCAGCAGTTTACCCCTTAATCTCGCCACCGTCGAGCGGTACAACTGACCGCTGGGCGGTTATCCTCTAATCGCCCCGGACGCTCAGTGGTTTGCCAACTCTTCTTTTCATCCTTTTTCTTCATGTTTCACGAGCCAAATCCACCTTGCTTTACTTCCATCTTCAATTTATCTCAAAACCCTGCAAAACAATGTAAAAACTAGCATAAAATCTCTAAAACCAACTTTTGATTCTCACATGACTCAACTAAGTGTTTTACTTGATTTTAAGCTCATTCTAAGTCATAAAAGGTGTGTTTTAGTATCAAAATTAAGCATGAAAATAACGGTTTTTCAACCGTTATCACTGAGCGCTAGTGCCGCAGGGCGCTGAGCGCCATTTTTGGGAGTTGAGCACTGGGGACGCGGGCTTGGACCTGTTTTCTGCGATTTTTATGATTTGTTTGGGCTTGAACCTATTTTCTCTAATCTTTATGTCCTATTTAAAGACCTAAACACCCTAGGGTTTTTAATCATTTAGCAAACAGAGAGATCAGAGCACCTTTTTCAGTTCTTGGAGGCGGCTTTTGGATGCGGGAGCTCCAAATTACAAATTCTAGGGTTTATTCTTTCATTCTTTCCATTAACTCCATCTAGTTTCACCATGTCTATTGTGATCATGCTCTTTGATTTTGTCGATATGGCGACGTACGGGGAAGTCTAGAACTGTTAAGAATTTTCTTGATTATGCAATACTACCTAGCGATAGGAGGAGGACGATCAATTTTTTTTAAGCTTCTATGATTAATGCATTAGTAATTACTAGGGAGACTAGCGATAATAAACCAGTAATTATGGTAATATGCTCTTTTAGCGGAACGATCGGGTTTAGAGTAATTTAGAAAGTTGCATGACATTAATAATAAAGCAAATTTAATAAGAAAAATAGATATAAGAGAGTGGATTAGGTTGAATTTGTAAACCCCAACAACTCCATTCATCCATAGTTTCATTTGCCAATTGATTCAAGTTTTTCATTTTGCATGTTTAATTTTATCTTTGCATTAAAATACCAAATTATTCTTCTTTCAAGTCTTATGTGATCAAATCACATGAACGTATAGGCCACTAAGTCCTTTGGGAAAACGATACTTGGTCTTACCATTTTATTATTACTTGATACAATCTGGTACACTTGTCAGGGGTTTAACAAGTTTTTGGCATCGTTGCCAGGGACTCTACGGTTTAACTATTCTAAGTAGTGTGAATTTGATTGAATTTGACTTCATTTTTTTTATGTTTATTTTTATTTTTGTTCTAATAAATGTTTTCGAGGGTTTTGTGTCTAATGTTTGCAGGATTCATTTCGGACAAGAATTTGACTATATGGGCACTCAATTCTACCAAAATGATTTCAACCACTAGTAGGAACCTCACTCATACATGGATCAAAGCCAATTTGGGCAAGCTGCTGAGCAACAAATTACTCCACTTAAGGAGAACACAAATTCCGATGAACTTCTTTTAGATATCATGAATAGGGAAGTATACCATGTCAAAGGTGTAGAGGAGAATACAAAGAGTGGCGAACTTTTTCCACATGACATAGATACAAGTTTTTCTTATCTTAGAAGTATGGAGGAGATGCAACAATGTAACTGGCAGCAACAACATTCTCTATCAATGGCAAATATGGATAACATCTTTGAACAATTAATGCAAATTACCATCGCCTCTATAGAAAGTAGTGAAGCAAGAAATAAAAGGATAGAGATGCAAATTCGTTACTCTAATGAGATATTGAATTCTAGGGTTAATTCTGAGGTTAACCCTAGAGAGGAATGTCAAGCCACTATCTCTGAAAATGATAAGGTTGTTGATGAGGAGAAGATAGAGGAGAAAAAAATAGAGAGAAAGGAGGAGAAAATAGAGGAAGAAAAGATAGAGATAGATGAGGAGAAGATAGAGGAGAAAGAAATGGAGAAAGATTAGGAAAAGATAGAGGAGAAAAAATGGAGAGAAAGGAGGAGAAGATTGAGGAAGAAAAGATAGAGATAGATGAGGAAAAGATAGAGGAGATAAAAACAAAAAGGTTGAGTGTGGAAGAAGAAGATGATGAGAAAGAAAAAGAAGTGGTTGAGAGAAAAGGAAAAAGAGAAAAATTGTGAAAAAAAAGAAAAAAAAAGAGAAAAGAAAAAGAGAAAGTTGAGAGAAAAGAGGAGAGAGAGAAAGAGGAGAGAGAAAAAGAGGAAGAGAAAAAAAAAGAAAAGATCATGTGAAAAGCCCCTTCCTCATAAAAAGAAATATCGTGTGAAGAACAATAAATTCAAGTGCTTTATGGAAATCTTCAAGAAATTGGAGATTAGAGTTCCTATGATTAATATATGGAAACATGTGCTTAATTTTAGCAATTTTCTGAAAAAATTCAGCAAGAAGAAGAAGAACAAAAGAATATCAAGTAAGGAGAACATCAGCACTTACTGATGGGTGTTTGAATTTATGGGGTAGCTTCTACTGAGGGAAGCTAAAAATTTTATGTACACACTGAAGGGTATAGGAAGGTACATCTACTGAAGGATGTTGGAAAGTTATGCACTTACTGACAAGTGCTAGAAAGGTTTGGGTCAGGCTCGTGACGTTAAACAAGCGCTTGCTGGGAGGCACCCCAGGTCTATGTTTCTTATCTTTTGATTTTCTTTTGTAATTTGAATATGTTTGCTTCTATTAGTAGTTTAGGGTTTGATGTACTTAGTTGAAAACTTATATCTGATGGAGTGGTTTGACTATTTATTTTGCATGATGAGTGAGCTTGATGATGCTTTTATATTGATTGATGTTGAGATGATATATGAGATGCTATATATAGGTGGTGGTTCACAATATGTGTGAACAGATGCATGATGATATGATTGTGATTATGATACTGGGCAGGATGTGTATCTATGTATTGGAACTTGAAATTAGCATATGTGAGGTTTTGAACTCCAGAGTTTTTGATTGAATAATTGTTATTACTTTGAAAGCATGAATGACTTTGCCAAGGTTTCTATAATTGAATCACTTGCTTGCTTGTGTCATATGATCAAGGCCATCTTTGATTAGCCCTTTCTAAGCCAATGCATAAGTTTTCGTCCCTGATGAGTCAATATTTTCTTGATTTTACTTAGTTTATTGTGTTAGAATTAATCAGGGAATTATGCTTAAATGTTCGGTATTTTTTCAGTTTTTGCTAATTGTGCTTAATTACACCAGAAATTATAATTCTATTTAATTTGAAATATCTGAGTTAATTATTTGCATTAGTAATTGCAGGAAAAATTTTACAAATACAATTTGGTACATTTGGAGGTTAAATGAGCATATTGGAGGAAAGTTGTCAAGTGTGTCACAACCCGGGGAAAATTTAAGGAACATCACGGACCAAAAGCAAAGCAGCACATAACATTTTTTTTTTATCTTAATTTACGAGTTGGACTGTCACGGCCATTTGTATTTTTTTTTGTTTGGAGAAAGTCGACCCACAATCTCGCTGCACTCATTTGGGCTTGGAAGGTTGGATTCATTCAGCAAGCAACAGTAGCACGTTAATCCAGTAGCTCCAACAGCACTCCAACACGTCCAGTCTGCAAGTGCAGCGCCCACGTAAAGCAGTTAGCATCCAACTCAGCTTATCTAGCATGTTAATCCAGCTGCTGCCACGTCCCAAATTGATCCAGCAACTGCTTATGGGCTTCAACAACCCGGCAGCTTGGAGAGGTGCGTTCTTGA
This sequence comes from Vigna reflexopilosa, assembly GCA_027742785.1. Taxonomy (NCBI): domain Eukaryota; kingdom Viridiplantae; phylum Streptophyta; class Magnoliopsida; order Fabales; family Fabaceae; genus Vigna; species Vigna reflexopilosa. The sequence goes on from CM050921.1 coordinate 22,606,874, forward strand.
AGGAGGTGCGTCCAACAAAAAGAAAGCAGCCTCCACTGTCCAGCAAGGAAAGGTATTGAGCACTAACATCCAGTGGTGCACACAGCAAACACTCACGGCCCACATGAGATGTGTCCAGCAAATTCCAGCTGATTCACTTGGTGCTTGAAGAATTGGAGACGGGCCATGAGCGCGCTGCTCAAGGGTTAAGTCCAGCAGCTTGGGAGGATATATATCATCCTGAATCCAGCCTTCAAGGAGTGCGCTGTCATAGAGAGCAGCCGCCACATACTTTTCCTTGCTTGAAACGTTTAGCTTTTTCTTGAAAACATGTTTACACTTTTTGACTTTGGATGAATGAGAAATAGCACAGGACTCTTTCTTTTCTTTTGAATGGAAGCGCTGATTTTTATTTTTATTTTCGTTAATTCACCATTTAGTTTTCTTCAAGCAACGGTGCATTTACTTTAAGCTGGAACTGATTTTTCATTTCACTTTCTTCGACGAGGACAACACATGGCTTTGCTGTGAACATTTTTTTTTGCCTTTGAATGCATTGTACGTGGGTTACATTTGTTAAATAATGAAGAAGCACATTTTTATTTTTGGAAGGCGTTGTTGCATTTCATGAATGTTAGAAACCTTTTCTGTCTATTCTTCTAGAAGGGCGCTACTTGATGATTTCTAGCTTTGCTTTGAACGCTATTACGGCCAGCACTTTTTGGCATTGGATGTTCCTTTTTTGTATATTCAGTCACGAACTGGAAGGAAGGTGCAATTGCTAATTACTTTAGTTTTTCTCGAAGAAAGCTGATTTAAATTGGAATGAAGACCATGGTGAAATTTATTTTACTTTGGAATCGGAAGCACACAGCTGCATTTACTTTTTACTTACTAAAGAAGACGTACTCAATTTTTCTTTAAATTCCAAGCTGCACTTTACTTGATTCATTAGTCTAAAGCATTGCATTTTAAAAGAATTATATGCGTTTTCCTTTAATGCGTTTTAGACTCCTTTTGCTTAATTGTTGCATTTAATTTTATTTCAACATTGATGCTTTTTGTTATTCTTTTCTTGCATTGCAATTAGTTCACGCACCTTGTCATTTAATGTTTTATTCCAGTATTTTCTTTTACCTTAATATTGTGTAGTTTGTTTAGTGGTGATAATTTAATTGTCATGTTAGCTTAAATTAGTCGGGTTGGTCATTAATAAAATTGCTTTCTTTCCTTAAGATTTCTTGGACTGTTCTTGTGTTTATTTTGCTCTGCCTGACATTCTATGAAATCTGAATGTGTTCTTGCAATGGGTATACGCTTAGTTGCCCAATTGGTAATTGTATTTTCGCTTAGTTGATAGATCTGTATAGAACACATAGGATGGAATAGGTGTATCGTAGATAACGGTTGAAAAACCGTTATTTTCATTCTTAATTTTGATACTAAAACACACCCTTTATGACTTAGAATGAGCCTAAAATCAAGTAAAACACTTAGTTGAGTCAAGTGAGAGTCAAAAGTTGGTGTTAGAGATATTATGCTTGTTTTTACATTGTTTTGCAGGGTTTTGAGATAAATTGAAGATGGAAGTAAAGCAAGGTGGATTTGGACTCGTGAAAGATGAAGAAAAAGGATGAAAAGAAGAGTTAGCAAACCGCTGAGCGCCAGAATGGACCGCTGAGCATCCAGGGCGGGTGGGAGATTAAGGGGTAAACCGCTGGGCGGTTTATTTACCCTCTAGGCGGTTGTCTGTTTTTACCGTTTTTATTTGGCCTCGATTCTGTTATCTTTTGGGCCTATATAGAGCCCCAGTGCGATTCAAAACTCATTCTTTTGGTAGAGAGAAATGTCCACAGCAGTTCTACACACCTTGGACGAGATTTCTTGGATGCTTAGGCTCCACTTTATCAAACCTAGGGTTTGTTTTTCCATTCTTCCATTATATTTCATCTAGTTTCACCATGATTATGGTGAACTAAACCCTTTATTGTTGGGGCACAATGTAATCTTTTGAAACTCTCATATATCCAAATTCTTATTTAGTTTATATGTTTGCATATGCTTGATTTATCAATTGTTGGGTTCCTTACCTGTATTTAATGCTTTTATCGTTTAACTCATTCGGTAGATGTTGTTTGTCTTTATTGATACGGGGACGTACAGTAATGTCATGAACTGGGGGGAATTCCTTGATTATGCTAATACCGCCTAGGGATAGGGGTAGGACGTTAATTATATTTTGCTTCCGTTTATAATGCATTATTAATTACTAGGGGAGGCTAGGGATAGCAAGCTGGTAATTAGTAATAGGCTCTTTTCACCAAGGGATTGGGTTAAGAGCAGACCAAGAAAGTTTGCATGGCAATATGATAAAAAAGCAAAGTACATAAGGAGAGTAGATATATGAGGGTGGATAAGATGAAATTGTAAACCCCAACAACTTCATTCATCCATATTTTCTTTAAGCCAATTGAATCACTACATTTGCATGTTTACGTTTGTTTTGCATTTAACCATTCAAATTAATTTCTTTTCTCAAGTCTCAAGCGATTAGTTTACACGAAAGATTAAGCCTTAAGAGTCCTTTGGGAAGAACGATATTGGGTTTACCAATTATATTACTTGGTACGATCTGGTACACTTGCCAGAGTGTTAACAACTGCGTTCGCTTAGTTCGTGATTTTGATAGCATGACTGACCTTCGCTTAGTTGGTTAGCTGTGCTGGATTAGAGGATAGAGTAGTTTATTCACGAGAATCTTGCACTTTAATTGTCATACTGCTGCTCTGATTTAGCTCAATATTTAATGTGTTATGTGCCTGCGAATTGTTATACGCTTAATTGCCTAATCGGCGTTTAATCTTCGCTTAGTTGATTAGACTGCATGGTGGATGACTGATTGGATTTGAGCATTGCATTCAGTTAGTTTGCAATTTTGAAGACCGAATTAGCCTTCGCTTAGTTAGGTGATTCGTGTTGGATTTGGATTAGAGTAGTGTGTACTTGTCGTTAATCTATGATTGGAAGCATAGTGATTGAGTTAATGACCAACTGTTTTCACATTCCGTTTTTACATTTCTGTTTCCATGTCTGTTTGCATCTGTGTTTACATTGTTGTTTGCAATCGTGTTTTAATTTAATTTATCCGCATTCATAAACTTTTCACAACCCCCCCTCCCACTTCGTGTTTGACCTGATTCTCGAACCACATTTGGTCCTTGAGAGACGACCTAGGAGTCACTTCCTAGTCTATATTGTATTCTTTATGCTCATTAAATTTGTATGGGTTGCGACACCCATCAGTCCCAAAACAAGAAGAACCATGTGTTCTACCCTTTTTGAACCTAAGCCTTAAACAATATGTTAAAACCCTTTTGAAAATCTTTACCTTGAGTTAAGTTGAGACTTATTGTGTGGTATTAATAAAGGTTCAAGTGTGGGGTTGTTGGGAAAGTTGAAAAAGAAAAGATAAGCATTGAGCTAATGTGTTGAGCAAAACATGAAAAGATGAAAAAGATAGAAAAAAAATAGAAAAGATAGAATGAGAAGAAAAGCTCAATGCAAAGAAAAGGGAAATTATAAGCCATGAAAAGTCCTTGTGATCCATAAAAACCAATGTTCTTCTTAGCCCAACTACGTTACAAGCCATGAAAAGTCCTTGTGATGATAACTTGCTTGTGAGTATGATTGATTGTTGTTAAATGAAAGTGAAAAGTTAATTTGTGTGACATTGTGATAGTAGAGAGAATGAGTCACCTCAATATACACCTGTGTGCTTGAGTGAAACACTTTCCTTGGTGATGAGTAGTTCCAGTGATTCATGATTGCATCTGTGCTTGTGTAATTGGTCATTCATGATAATAGCATCTGTTGGAAAGACTGTGATTATGTGAAAACCATATTGAGTTTAATGGAAATAATGCATATATACATCTTGACAGATATTTTTATCATAAGCTGAGAGTGACTACTTCTCTTGGAAGAAAAGGTTTTGGAAAGTGTTAATCCATTGTATTGATTGTTTGAAGACTGAGTTACATTTTGTTTTGCTTGAGGACAAGAAAAATTCTAGGTTTGGGGTTGTGATAACGGTTGAAAAGCCGTTATTTTCATACTTAAAATTTATAATAAAACACACCCTTTATGACTTAGAATTAGCTTGAAATCATTCATTTTTCTTAAGTTAGAGACCAAGAGAGTCAAAGTTGTTTTTCTTGGTTTTATGCTTTGTTTCCCTTCATTTTGTAGGTTTTTGGAATGAATTGAAAGAAAGGTTGAAGTATCAAATGGTTGTAATGCAGAAAAGTCAACCAGTCAACCAGAAACGTCAACCAGTTGACTAGAATGCTGAAAAGTTGACCAGAGTGCAGAAAGACCAGCGCTGAGCGGTGACTGGGCGCTGAGCGCTAGTTCCGCAGTGCGCTGAGCGCCATTTTTGGGCACTGAGCACCGGGGACGCGGGCTTTGACCTGTTTTCTGTGATTTTTATGATTTGTTTGGGCTTGGACCTGTTTTCTCTAATTTTTATGTCCTATTTAAAGACCTAGACACCCTAGGGTTTTTAATCTTTTGGCAAACAAAGACGTCAGAGCACCTTCTTCACTCCTTGGAGGCGGCTTTTGGATGCGGGAGCTCCAAATTACCAATTCTAGGGTTTATTCTTTCATTCTTTCCATTAACTCCATCTAGTTTGACCATGTCTATGGTGAAATAAACCCATTGTTGTTGGGGAACAATGTAATCCTTTTGAAACTCTCTTATATTGAAATTCTTATTTTATTCATATGCTTGTATTATCAATAGTTTGAGTTTTCTTTTCTACGGATAGAGCTTGCATCATTTAACTCATTTGGTGTCATAATCTTTGATTTTGTCGATACGGCGATGTACGGGAAAATCTAGAACTGTTAAGAATTCTCTTGATTATGCAATACTACCTAGCGATAGGAGTTGGACGGTCAATTGCTTTTAAGCTTCTGTGATTAATGCATGAGTAATTACTAGAGAGACTAGCGATAGTAAACTAGTAATTATGGTAATAGGCTCTTTTTCCGAGCGATCGGGGTTAGAGTAATTTAGAAAGTTGCATGACATTGATAATAAAGCAAATTTAATAAGAAAAGTAGATATAAGAGAGTAGATTAGGATGAATTTCTAAACCCCAACAACTCCATTCATCCATAGTTTCATTTGCCAATTGATTCAAGTTTTCCATTTTGCATGTTTAATTTTATCTTTGCATCAAAATACCAAATTATTCTTCTTTCAATTCTTATGTGATCAAATCACATGAACGTCTAGGCCACTGAGTCCTTTGGGAAAACGATACTTGGACTTACCATTTTATTATTACTTGATACGATTTGGTACACTTGCCAGGGGTTTAACAATTAGCTCTTCACAGTTCTCTCTTTCAGTTGTTTTATTAGGCTCTTCCTCCTCTCCATCTGAATTCTCTTCTTCAGTGAATTTTTTGATGTGTCAAAATATATCAGTAGTCTCAATACATTCATCAAAAGCTACATGAATAGATTCCTCAACATTCATAGTCCTTTTGTTATACACATGATAAGCTTTGCTGATTAGAGAGTATCCTATGAAGATAGCTTCATCTGCCTTGGAATCAAACTTGCCGAGATTTTCTTTGCCATTGTTTAGTACAAAACATTTGCTTCCAAAGACTCTTAAATGAGAGATATTTGGTTTCCTTCCCTTCAGCATCTCATAAGGAGTTAGCTTCAATATTGATCTTATAATAGTTTTGTTAAGCACATAGCAAGCAGTACTGACTGCATCAGCCCAGAAATACTTAGGCATGTTCCTCTCGTTCAACATTGTTCTAGCAAGCTCTTCAAAAGCTTTATTCTTCCTTTCAACTACTCCATTTTTCTGTGGAGTTCTAGGTGCAGAGAAGTTATGTGATATTCCAGCTTCAGCAAGGTAATTATCAAAATCCTTATTCTGAAGTTCTCCTCCATGGTCACTTCTGATTGATTTAATCCTGAGGTCCATTTCATTCTGAATGATAGCAACAAATCTTTTGAAGACTTTAAAAGTGTCATTCTTTGCAGCAATGAAGTATGTCCATGTATACCTAGAATCGTCATCAACTATAACAAGTCCATAGGATTTTCCACCAAGGCTTTTTACTCTTGAAGGTCCAAATAGATCCGCGTGGAAAAATTGATAACATGGTAAGTTTTGTTATGAAGCAAAACTTGTACAATAACAACCAATTATGTGAGTGTATAACTTTGATGAACTTTTGGTGTAGGTTATGTTGTTTGCCACTAGGATGATGGTGTATAATGAGTTGAAAATATCATGAATGATTAGTCGTTGTTTTTTCAATCCATTTTTTGCGGTATGTAAGACTCTATTTGTTTATGCTTTCTGAAATTTTTATTTAATTAACTTTAAAATTAGTTAAATGCTAAATTATAGAGGCTAATTTAATTTCTAATTGTTGATATTAGTCTTTGGGGATTTAAGGATTTAATTGTTTGAACTAATTTTATGGGTGCAATTTTTGTAGACAATGGTTATGGAAAGAATGAAGATTCCCAAGAAAAAGCGAGAACCATTGACAGTAACAGATTACCATCATTTGTTCCAACCTCAATAATCTGCATTGAATGTTTTGTTCACATCTAAATTTGTAAGTACATTTGCATTAAATGATTTGCATTGCATGCTATTATAGGTTTATCATAGCATGTGTTCTTCACTGTATTGATGTTTGTGGTTGTGGTTCTTTAAGTGTTTGTGCCCACTGTTGGTGATGAGCATTGGTGGTGCTATGCTGTGAACTGTCAATCAAGGCAATTGTTCATTTTAGATTCCCTTGGTCAAAAAAGGCGGTTGATAACGGTTGAAAAACCGTTATTTTCATACTTAATTTTGATACTAAAACACACCCTTTATGACTTAGAATGAGCTTAAAATCAAGTAAAACACTTAGTTGAGTCATGTGAGAGTCAAAAGTTGGTTTTAGAGATATTATGCTTTTTTTTACATTGTTTTGCAGGGTTTTGAGATAAATTGAAGATTAAAGTAAAGCAAGGTGGATTTGGACTCGTGAAAGATGAAGAAAAAGGATGAAAAGAAGAGTTGGCAAACGGCTGAGCGCTAGAATGGACCGCTGAGCATCCAGGGCGATTAGAGGCAAACCGCCCAGCGGTCAGTTGTACAGCTGGGCGGTGGCGCGATTAAGGGGTAAACCGCTGGGCGGTTGTCTGTTTTTACCGTTTTTATTTGGCCTCTATTTTGTTATCTTTTGGGCCTATATATAGCCCAGTGCGATTCAAAACTCATTCTTTTGGAAGAGAGAAACGTCCACAGCAGCTCTACACACCTTGCAGGAGATTTCTTGGATGCTTAGGCTCCACTTTATCAAACCTAGGGTCTGTTTTTCCATTCTTCCATTATATTTCATCTAGTTTCACCATGATTATGGTGAACTAAACCCTTTGTTGTTGGGGAACAATGTAATCTTTTGAAACTCTCATATATCCAAATTCTTATTTAGTTTATATGTTTGCATATGCTTGATTTATCAATTGTTGGGTTCCTTACCTGTATTTAATGCTTTTACTGTTTAACTCATTCGGTAGATGTTGTTTGTCTTTACTGATACGAGGACGTACAGTAATGTCATGAACTGGGGGGAATTCCTTGATTATGCTAATACCGCCTAGGGATAGGGGTAGGACAGTCAATTGTATTTTGTTTTCGTTTATCATGCTTTATTAATTACTAGGGGAGGCTAGGGATAGCAAGCCGGTAATTAGTAATAGACTCTTTTCACCAAAGGATTGGGTTAAGGGTACACCAAGAAAGTTTGCATGGCAATATGATAAATAAGCAAATTAAATAAGAAAAGTAGATATTTGAGGGTGGATAAGATGAAATTGTAAACCCCAACAACTCCATTCATCCATATTTTCTGTTAGCCAATTGAATCACTACATTTGCATGTTTACATTTGTTTTGCATTTAACCATTCAAATTAATTTCTTTTCTCAAGTCTCAAGCGATTAGTTTACACGAAAGATTAGGCCTTAAGAGTCCTTTGGGAAGAACGGTATTGGGTTTACCAATTATATTACTTGGTACGATCTGGTACACTTACCACAGTGTTAACAAGTTTTTGGCGCCGTTGCCGGGGACTCTTGGTTTAACTTTTCTAGTAGTGTAAATTGATTAACTTTGACTTGATTGTAGATATTTGTATATAATTTATTTTTTATGTTTTTATATAAAAGTGGTACTAGGATTTATGTTTCTTGTGCATGCAATAGGAGACTAGACATACTAGAAGCAAGAAAATACCCAACCTCTTCTTGAAGGCTTAAGCGAGACAAGGGGAAGAAGGAGAGTCAGACGCCCATCTAGGGATTTATTTCGTTCTCCTAGCAAATCTTATCACCTTCACCAAATAGAAGAACAGAAGAGATGGCAGGACAACCTCCTCCAAGACGCACATTGGCAGATCAATCTAATGTTGTTGGTCCTTTCCACTTCAACAACATAGCCATGCCTACGGATCAAACGACCAACATGGTGATGAATCCAGCACTTATACACCTAGTACAAGGCAATCAGTTTCACGGCTTGTCAAATGAGAATCCATATGATCATTTGACAACGTTTAGTGAAATCTGCAATACTGTGAAGATGGCAGGTGTATCAGATGAACGAGTAAAGCTTAGCTTGTTCCCATTTTCATTGGCGGGCAATACTAAGGCGTGGCTTAATTCTTTTCCTGAAGGAACATTCACCACATGGGAGACTGTGGCTACAAAGTTTGTCACTAAATATTTTCCACAGTCCAAAATTACTCAAGGAAAGTTGGAGATCTCATCATTCAAGTAGGGCATGGAAGAGACTCTAGGTCAAGCATGGGAAAGATTCAAGGGCTTGTTGAGAAAAACGCCAACCCATGGTTTTGACAAGACCACCTTGGTTCTTGCATACCTTGGAGGTTTGAACACTCAGTCGAAAATGATGCTGGATGCCTCAGCTGGAGGCAATGTTAAACAGAAGACTGAAGATGAAGCCTATGACTTGATAGAAATTATGGCTGCTAATGAGCAAGAAAATTACAGTGAAAGGGGTGTACCTACACAAAAGAGAGGAGTTTTGCACTTGCCTGCAGATGACGCCATGCTAGCCCAGAACCATCTTCTGAATCAAAAGCTAGATAATTTGACAAAGATTCTCTCACAACTTCCTAAGGAGATTCGTAATATCTCCCAAACACAGTAGCTGTGTGATTTTTGTGGCGGTGACCATATCAATGGTCAATGTGCTTTACCTGAGGAGATGTAGCAAGAAGCTAATTTCATGGGAAATCAGTTCCAAAATACTTATCAATGTAATTCCAAACAAGGTTGGAAGAATGATCCGAGTATTAGTTAGGCACCGAATATCCCATCAGGGCAAACAGGAGGCTTCAGGCAGCAACAACCTTCACTTCTGTGGCAGTAGGTTACCCATTTGATAGAGGTTCTCAAAGACCTAAATGATAGATTTGATAAATTTTTGAAGGTTTATGAGTCCAATCAGGCAAGCAATCAAGCCAGCTTCAGATCTTTGGAGATGCAAATTGGACAGTTGTCAAAAAGGGTAGAAACCACTGAGAAGCACCAATTTAGGGCTAATACTGATGTTAACCTTAAAGAGGAATGTAAAGCTGTTGTTACAAGAAGTAAACGAAAAGTTGAAAGGGAATTTGTGGAGATTGGAAGTAGTGATGAAGAAGAGGAGAAAAAAAAAGTCATTGAAATAAGCAGCAGTGAAGGTGAGGAAGAAGAGGAAGAAAAATTCAGTCACAAAAGGCAACTTACAGAAAATCAAGTGACCGTGGTGCCTTCTGTAATTCAACAAATTCCTGCAAGGATGAAATATTATCTTGGAGATATGATAGATTTGGATGCAGATGAAGATGAGCAAGAATTTGAACTTCAACCTCCAAAAAGGAATTATCCGCTTAAGGTAAGAGATCCAGGTTGTTTGACACTTTCATGTGTTATAAATGATTTTGATGTAGGAGGAGCCATGATAGACTCTGGATCTAGCATTAATATGATGCCCGGATGTTTCTTGAGAAAGATTGGAGGGCTAACATTAAAACCGTCTAATCTTATTGTGACGGTGGCGGATGGTTCCATTAAAAAGCCACTTGGTATGGTGGAAGATGTGGTTGTGCGTGTGGAGCAGCTGGAGTTTTTAGTTGACTTTATAGTCATGGGCATGGAAGATGATGAGAAGATTTCAGTGATTCTTGGAAGGCCTTTTATGGCTACTTCGAAGATGCTTATTAGTGTCCATGATGGAAGAATCATGATGAGAGACAAAAAGAATGTGCTCTTGCATACTAGCTCGAAAGAAAATAATGTCAGAATAAAAAAGAGAGCCAGACATAGGAAGTCAAGAAGGGAAGCTGCATCAGACGATGAGGGTAGCACAACAGATACCAATACTAACAGTTGTAATGTTTTGCAGGTACCTAAACATGATGATGTTGACTAAGGAGGAACAATCCACTCAGAAGATACACCACTTCCACGAGGTTCACAGGTAAGATTTAAGAAAATGAAGTGGATTGTCAACAATATTAAAGAAGATGGTAAGGTGGAGATCAGAAAACCATATACAAAAGCCATCAGAAGAGTGGATAGAAGGCAACTGATGAGTTGGGTCGATGAAGACCCCAATCGGGATGGAAAGACTTGAAGACATTTGATTTAATCCCATTTGTTGTAAAACATTTGTAGTTTTAGGGTATTTGATTTAGGACATGTAACTTTTTGGATTTTTAAACACTTTTGGGAAGCATCTACTGAGGGATGCTAAAATTTTATGTATCTACTGAAGGATACAGGTAAGCACACCTACTGAAGGGTGTTGTAAGGATAAGCACTTACTGATGAGTGTTAGGCAGGTTTGGGTCAAGCTCGTGACATTAAACAAGCGCTACTTGGGAGGCAACCCAGTTGATTATATTTGTTTTTAACTCTGTGATAAGTGCATTGCATGATTAGATGTTGCATCTGAGAGTGGAAAGGCATATAATTGAAAAATTAAAAGTCGAAATTGAGTGCTACAGGGTTAGATTGCTTAAAAGCAAGCAAAGAAGAAGAAGAGAAAATCACTGCAAACCGTTGGGCGGTTGCGAAGAATGTTGGGCTCGGGTTTTCTTAAAGCTGAGCGGTTTTTGAATTTTCCACTTTCAAACTTCATCCTTGCAATTCGGCTGAGCGGTCTCCCTAGGTTTTAGCACTCCTCTTTCACTTTCAAGAGCTTTTAAAGAGATTTCCTCACCTTCTCATCACCCACTCACCAAAAACTCATTTTTCCACCATAGTTTTGTCAAAGTTTGGGGTTTTTGGTTTAGGGTTTGCATTGAAGAGGTCATTCATCATCAATTGAAAGTATTTTAGCAAAGCATTCAACATCTCCACTTAAGTAAGTATGCAATTTCAATTTTTAGGGTTTCTATTTAGGGTTTATTGAAAAACATGCTTAGGAACATGATAAATTAGGGCTTTTGATTTCTATGCATGATTTGATGAAATAGGAATTGTTTGAACCGATGGAATTGCATAAAATTGGTATGGAATGGTAGAATAGGAGTTAGAGTGGAGTTAGGGCTGTCAAAGGAGGGTTTTTGAAAAAAAACCAGTTGCATACCGCTGGGCGGAATTCGTCAATTTTGGGCTTTTGATTTTGGAATGCTTGGACGCTGAGGGGCCCTGGTTTACCCTCAATACTAGACTGCATGTGTTCTGGAAATGTAAATTGATGATGTACTAACCTCTAACAATGAATTTTTGTGATGTTATTGGGTATATTTGATACAGGGATGTCATCTTCCAAAAGAGTGAAGCATATGGGAAACAAAAGAAAGGAACCAGAGAGACCAAGGAGATTCTACTCTCCTAGGTTCCTATCTAGGAAGCATGAGGAGCACTACGCAACTGTACATGAGAGGCGGTTGTTGATGGAATGGAAGGTCATGTTTATTCCTGACTTAGCTCTAGAGTTTGGGTTAGAGATAGAGAGGCGAGGTTGGGAGAGATTGATTACTTATCCTGCACCAGCTAGCATTGAGCTGGTAAAGGAATTCTACACCAACGCCTTGCCTAGAGGAGGAATCTTAGCAGGGAATTACATGAGCTATGTGTGGGGACTGATTGTCAGCTATGATCCCGACACCATCAACAGCTTCCTGGGGACTGAGTGGCCAGGAGAGCAGTGCAGATATGCGGCTCTTATAGGGGAGCACAAGGACTTTTAGGACATAGAGAGAGTGATGTGTCTCCCTAGGAAACATTTTCAGAGGAACCCTAATGGAGCACTAGTTAACCTCCTTAGGACGGATTTAGCTCCCCTAGCTAGATACTGACGGCATTCACCCATGCTAACATACAGTCGTACTCCCATGTCTCGGACATCACCATGCACAGGACTCTCTTCATCTACTGCATGTTTAGGCAGTTAGATGTGAATGTTGGGAAAATCATCGCTGATGAGATCCAGAGTTGCGCTACTACTGTTAGTAGCAAGACACCACTAGGACATCCGTCCCAAATTACTTTTCTATGTCAGCAAGCCGGAGTGGACACTACAGTTCCACCCTATGAGAGGCCGAGGAGTGCCATTAATGGCACTTATTTTCATCAGTTCTGTGGAAGTGATGAGCCAGCCGGAGCAGTTCCTAGGAGACGTCCTAGGAGAGCAGCAACACAGCAGGAGCAGGTACCTACATATGCACCGACACAACATACCGAGCCTTTCCATATGAGGGACATGTATATGTCCATGATTGAGGCGAGGATAGAGGCTCTTTGCAGAGGACAGATCACCGCTGCTGAGATGATAGTGGGACTTTATGACCATCCACCAGTGCACATGTGGACCATGGATGAGTTTCATGGAGCTATGGCTTGGCCTCAGGAGCAGGCACAAGGTAGTGGGTCTGGAGCAGCTGGAGCACCAGGCGAAGGTGATGACCAGGAAGTTGATGATTTTGAGGATGCTCAAGCTGGTGATGAGTACTACTCAGATGAGGATATGGATTGATATGGCATCTACTAACGGATGCCTACACTTAGACAGGGATTTTTCTTTTTCTTTTGTACTTTGGATTTGTAGAATAGGTTAAATTTTATTTTTGTGTCTATGCTTGGCTTGTACACTGATTCTGATGAATGGTTTGACTGAATGAAATGTGTGATGAGTCTATTTAATGATGATTGGATGTGGATGATGATTGACTTGTATTGCATGATTGATATCCAGTTGGAAAATTCACTAGCTATGTGAACAGATGTGTGATGATTTATGATTGTGATTGTGATACTAAGCAGGGTGTATGAATTGATGATGTGTGAGGAAGCATGTTATGTGAGGTATTGAGCTTCAGAGTATTCATTGTTATATGTATTTATTCACAGGAAAGCATGAATGATATTGCCTAAGTCTTGATGATTGATTGAATTGCATGTGTATGTCATATGATCAAGGCCATTTTTTTTTTGGAAGCCTTTAGTTAGCCAAATGTTTTACCCAAAAGTGATTGAAATTTTATACCCTTTTTGAACCTTGGCCCTAAACAGGATGAAAACCCTTGTGTTGAATTTATTTACTTTGAATTGGGTTGATAAGTGTAAGTACATTCAAGGTTCAAGTTTGGGGTTGTGGGGGAAAATTTGAATGAAAAAAAAATAAAGGCATTGAGCTCAAATATTAAAAAAGAAAAATGCATGAGAAAAGAAAAAATTAATGAAAGATGAGCTCAGTGTAAAAATAAAAGAAAAAGGGAAGAAGTTGGGAAAAACTGAGATTGGTTAAGAAAGAGAGTTCAACTTGAACCTTGAATGCTAAATGAGCTCTCTTGATTCAAAGATTTTGTGATCCAGAAAACTAATTTTTCTTGATAGCCCAGCCTCATTACAAGCCTTGGAAAGTCCTTATGATGACATTTGCATGTGAAGATGTTGATTGTATTAGATGAAGGGAAATTTTGTTTCATGTGACATGTAAATAAATAGAGAGTGGAGTGACTTCTTAAACACTTGAGTGATTGAGTGAAACATGTGCTTGGTAAGAATTGTTGAATTCCATGATTACATCTATGCTTAGTTGATTGATCATTTATGAATATAACATCAGTTGGGAAATAAGTGATCATGTGAACTGAAGTGAACTGTAAGCATGCATGCATCTTGATTTGATTCCACTGAAAATCTGAGTTGAGTAGTTCTTGTCATAAGCAAAGTGAACTTTGGGATTATTGAACTATTTGATGAAAAAGTGGAAAGCCAAGTTTTTTTTTTGTTTTGCTTGAGGACAAGTAAATTTCTAAGTTTGGGGTTGTGATAACGGTTAAAAAACTGTTATTTTCATACTTAATTTTGATACTAAAACACACCCTTTATGACTTAGAATGAGCTTAAAATCAAGTAAAACACTTAGTTGAGTCATGTGAGAGTCAAAAGTTGGTTTTAGAGATATTATGCTTGTTTTTACATTGTTTTGCAGGGTTTTGAGATAAATTGAAGATGGAAGTAAAGCAAGGTGGATTTAGACTCGTGAAAGATGAAGCAAAAGGATGAAAAAAAGAGTTGGCAAACCGTTGAGCGCCAGAATGGACCGCTGAGCGTCCAGGGCGATTAGAAGCAAACCGCCCAACGGTAAGTTGTACCGTTGGGCGGTGGCACGATTAAGGGGTAAACCGCTGGGAGGTTTATTTAGCCGCTGGGCGGTTGTCTGTTTTTGCCATTTTTATTTGGCCTCGATTCTGTTATCTTTTGGGCCTATATATAGCCCCAGTGCGATTCAAAACTCATTCTTTTGGTAGAGAGAAACGTCCACAGCAGCTCTACACACCTTGGAGGAGATTTCTTGGATGCTTAGGCTTCACTTTATCAAACCTAGGGTTTGTTTTTCCATTCTTCCATTATATTTAATCTAGTTTCACCATGATTATGGTGAACTAAACCCTTTGTTGTTGGGGAACAATGTAATCTTTTGAAACTCTCATATATCCAAATTCTTATTTAGTTTATATGTTTGAATATGCTTGATTTATCAATTGTTGGGTTCCTTTCCTGTATTTAATGCTTATACCGTTTAACTCATTCGGTAGATGTTGTTTGTCTTTATTGATACGGGGACGTACAGTAATGTCATGAACTGGGGGGAATTCCTTGATTTTGCTAATACCACCTAGGGATAGGGGTAGGACAGTCAATTGTATTTTGCTTCCGTTTATCATGCATTATTAATTACTAGGGGAGGCTAGGGATAGCAAGCCGGTAATTAGTAATAGGCTCTTTTCTCCAAGGGATTGTATTAAGGGTAGACCAAGAAGGTTTGCATGGCAATATGATAAATAAGCAAATTAAGTAAGAAGAGTAGATATATGAGGGTGGATAAGATGAAATTGTAAACCCCAACAACTCCATTCATCCATATTTTTTGTTAGCTAATTGAATCACTGTATTTGCATGTTTACAATTGTTTTGCATTTAACCTTTCAAATTAATTTCTTTTCTCAAGTCTCAAGCGATTAGTTTACACGAAAGATTAGGCCTTAAGAGTCCTTTGGGAAGAACGATATTGGGTTTGCCAATTATATTACTTGGTACGATCTGGTACACTTGCCAGAGTGTTAATAGCGGTCCAGAAAAAAAATTTGACAAGGCTATGGTAAGACAAATTATGTTGTACTCTTGTTCTTTTAAGTGAACTTTACTTTTACAAGACAACATTTACAATAGTATTTAATGTGTTGAATATCAATTTCTAATGTTGCCACTTTGCCAGAATTATTCAATACGATTGACATAGAGTCAAACTTTAAGGAGCAGGAATTGAACGTGATTGAAGAAGATTTGCCTGTGCAACCAAATACGTTAGTGACGTTTTCAATGGCCAATTTATTGGGTTCTATCATATAACAACTTTTTTATAATATTTGTTTAATGTGTAGGTATGATTGTGGTATGTTGGTGATTAAATATATGGAGTTATGGGACCACACACCAAAATTTGATGGGAATAAAATGCCCGATTACACAACGGTTTGTATTATTTATGTATATGATTATTTCAATATGATTTATGATAAAAGGTTTTCAAGTGTAATATATAACAAGAGTATTGTTATTGCAGGAACAATTACAAGTTGTGCGACAACAGATGGTTTGTTAGTGGGTATTACTCGAAGATAATGTTGATCGGAGTATAGTATTGAAGAAATGTGGGATGGTTTAGGCATTGATTAAGTCATGAAGTAGGACAACATGACTAAGTTGAATACATTGAAGTAGGGGAACAATTAATGTACATATTGAATACAATGTTCACGAAATATGAGTGATTAGGATAGGATAAATTGGGAAATCAAATGTGCTTTACTGGTTATTCTTCCCAGCTTTTTTGATGTTGATATGGTGAATACCTTGTTGTTTATATTTTTTTGGCCAAGGGAAAGTTGAGCTTGGCTTGCAAATTGTTTGAGATTTTTAATGATGCAGGTGTGAGTCCAGTGAGTCATTGTTATAATTCTATCATGAGTTCTTTTGTGAAATTAAATGTGTATATATGGTTTCGTATGTAGTGAATCCAAACACAAATTTTTAATCAACTTTTTGTATTTAAATTATGAATTCTAAAGTACCAACGTCAAACATATACGAGGTTACATTGACAGCAAGAATAATAAGATTACTATGTATGCATTCCTCTAAGAAATAAGATTAATATTGAATTAAACCACTTTTATTGTTGTACAAAACACCTTTCTAAAGTATCCACATAAGACTTAGGAGGTAACCACTTACTACACCAAGACATATGTGGTCATTGGGATTCAATTAAATAACTTATATTGTTGTACAAATCACCCTTCTGAAATAAACACATACGGCGTATGAAATAACCATTTACTGTACCGAATAAATGTGGTCACTGGGATTGAATTCAACCACTTTTATTGTTGTACAAAACAACTTTCTAAAGTAACCACATAGGACTTAGGCTATAACCACTTACTATACAAATACATATGTGGTCATTGGGATTCAATTAAACAACTTATATTGTTGTACAAAATATATTTCAGATATAACCATAAATGGCTTAGGGGATAACCACTTACTGCACCAAAAAAATGTGGTCATTGGGATTGAATTAAACAACTTTTATTGTTGTACAGAACACTTTTCTAAAGTAACCACATCGGACTTAGGAGATTACCACTTACTGCACCAAGACTTATGTGGTCATTAGGATTCAATTAAACAACTTAAATTCTTGAAAAAACACAGTTCAGATATAACCACATACGTCTTAGAAAATAACCACTTACTGCACACAAAAAATGTGATCATTGGGATTGAATTAAACCACTTTTATTGTTGTACAAAACACCGTTCTAAAGTAACCACAAAGGACTTAGGAGAAAACACTTACTGCACCAAGACATATGTGGTCATTGGGATTCAATTAAACAACTTATATTGTTGTACAAAACACAATTCAGATATAACCACATACGGCTTACGAAATAACCACTTACTGCACCAAATAAATGTGGTCATTGGGATTGAATTAAACCACTTTTATTGTTGTCCAAAACACCTTTCTAAAGTAACCACATAGGACTTAGGAGATAACCACTTACTACACCAATATATATGTGGTCATTGGGATTCAATTAAACAACTTATATTGTTGTACAAAACATAAATTCAAATATAACCACATACAGCTTAGAAAATAACCACTTACTGCAACAAAAAAATGTGGTCATTGGGATTGACTTAAACCACTTTTATTGTTGTACAAAACACCTTTCTAAAGTAACCACAAAGGACTTAGGAGAAAACACTTACTGCACCAAGACATATCTGGTCAGTGGGATTCAATTAAACAACTTATATTGTTGTAAAAGACACAATTCAGATATAACCACATACGGCTTACGAAATAACCACTTACTGCACCAAAAAAATGTGGTCATTGGGATTGAATTAAACCACTTTTATTGTTGTCCAAAACACCTTTCTAAAGTAACCACATAGGACTTAGGAGATAACCACTTACTGCACCAATATATATGTGGTCATTGGGATTCAATTAAACAACTTATATTGTTGTACAAAACACAATTCAGATATAACCACATAGGGCTTAGTAAATAACCACTTACTCCACCAAAAAAATGTGGTCATTGGGATTGAATTAAACCACTTTTATTGTTGTACAAAACATCTTTCTAAAGTAACCACATAAGACTTAAGAGGTAACCACTTACTGCAGCAATACATATGTGGTCATTGGAATTCAATTAAACAACTTATACTGTTGTACAAAACATAGTTCAGATATCATCATAAACGACTTAGGAAATAACCACTTACTGCACCAAAAAAATATGGTCATTGGGATTGAATTAAACCACTTTTATTGTTGTACAAAACACCTTTCTAAAGTAACCACATAAGACTTAAGAGGTAACCACTTACTGCAGCAATACATATGTGGTCATTGGAATTCAATTAAACAACTTATACTGTTGTACAAAACATAGTTCAGATATAATCATAAACGACTTAGGAAATAACCACTTAGTGCACCAAAAAAATGTAATCATTGGGATTGAATTAAACCACTTTTATTGTTGTAGAAAACACCTTTCTAAAGTAACCACATAGGACTTAGGAGATAACCACTTACTACACCAAGACATATGTGGTATTTAGGATTCAATTAAATAACTTATATTGTTGTACAAATCCCCCATCTGAAATAACCACATACGGCTTACGAAATAACCATTCACAGCACCAAATAAATGTGGTCATTGGGATTGAATTAAACCTCTTTTATTGTTGTACAAAACACATTCCTAAAGTAACCACACAGGACCTAGGATATAACCACTTACTACACCAATACATATGTGGTCATTGGGATTCAATTAAACAAATTATATTGTTGTACAAAACATAGTTAAAATGTAACCATAAACGGCTTAGGAAATAACCACTTACTGCCCCAAAAAAATGTGATCATTGGGATTGAAATAAACCACTTTTATTCTTGTACAAAACACCTTTCTAAAGTAACCACAACGGACTTAGGAGAAAACACTTACTGCACCAAGACATATGTGGTCATTGGCATACAATTAAACAACTTATATTGTTGTACAAAACATAGTTCAGATATAACCATAAACGGCTTAAGAAATAATCACTTACTGCACCAAAAAAATGTGATCATTGGGATTGAATTAAACAACTTTTTTTGTTGTACCAAACACCTTTCTAAAGTAACCACATAGGTCTTAGGAGATAACAACTTACTGCACCAAGAAATATGTGGTCATTGGGATTCAATGAAAGAATTTATAATGTTGTACAAACCACCCTTGTGAAATAACCACATACAGCTTATGGGATAACCACTTACTGCACCAAAAAAATGTGGTCATAGGGATTGAATTAAACTACTTTTATTGTTGTACAAATCACTTTTCTAAAGTAACCACATAGGCCTTAGGAGATAACCACTTACTGCACAAGGACATATGTGATCATTGGTTGGGATTCAATTAAACACCTTATTTTGTTTTCCAAAACATAGTTCAGATGTAACGTCAAACGACTTAGGAAATAACCACTTACTGCGCCAAAAAATGTGGTCATTGGGATAAAATTAAACCACTTACAAAACACCTTTCTAAAGTTACCACATAGGACTTAGGATATAACCACTTACTGCACCAAGATATATGTGGTCATTGGGATTGAATTAAACAACTTATATTGTTGTACAAAACATAGTTCAAATATAACCATAAACGGCTTAGTTAGTAACCACTTACTGCACCAAAAAAATGTGATCATTGGGATTGAATTAAACCACTTTTATTGTTGTACAAAACACCTTTCTAAAGTAACCACAAAGGACTTAGGCGAAAACACTTACTGCACCAAGACATATGTGGCCATTGGCATTCAATTAAACAACTTATATTGTTGTACAAAACATAGTTCAGTTGTAACCATAAACAGCTTAGGAAATAACCACTTACTGCACCAAAAAAATATCATCATTGGGATTGAATTAAACAACTTTTTTTGTTGTACCAAACACATTTCTAAAGTAACCACATAGGACTTAGGTGATAACCACTTACTGCACATAGACATATGTGGTCATTGGGATTCAATTAAAGAATTTATAATGTAGTACAAACCACCCTTCTGAAAAAACCACATACAGCTTATGGGATAACCACTTACTGCACCAAAAAAATGTGGTCATTGATATTGAATTAAACATCTTTTATTGTTGAACAAATCACTTTTCTAAAGTAACCACATAGGCCTTAGGAGATAACCACTTACTGCACAAGGACATATGTGGTCATTGGTTGGGATTCAATTAAACAACTTATATTGTTTTCCAAAACAAAGTTCAGATATAACCTCATACAGCTTAGGAAATAACCACTTACTGCACCAAAAAATGTGGTCATTGGGATTGAATTAAACCACTTTTTATTGTTGTACAAAACACCTTTCAAAAGTAACTACATAGGACTTAGGATATAACCACTCACTGCACCAAGAAATATGTGGTCATTGGGATTTAATTAAACAACCTATATTGTTGTACAAAACATAGTTCAGATATAACCATAAACGACTTAAGAAATAACCACCTACTGCACCAAAAAATGTGATCATTGGGATTGAATAAACCACTTTTGTTGTTGTACAAAACACCTTTCTAAAGTAACCACGTAGGACTTAGGAGATAACCACTTACTGCACCAAGACATATGTGGTATTTAGGATTCAATTAAATAACTTATATTGTTCTACAAATCACCGTTCTGAAATAACCACATACTGCTTATGAAATAACCATTCACTGTACCAAATAAATGTGGTCATTGGGATTGAATTAAACCTCTCTTATTGTTGTACAAAACACCTTCCTATAGTAACCACATAGGACTTAGGATATAACCACTTACTGCACCAATAGATATGTGGTCATTGGGATAAATTAAACAACTTATATTGTTGTCAAAAGATAGTTCAAATATAACCATAAACGGCTTAGGAAATAACGACTTACTGCACCAAAAAAATGTGATCATTGGGATTGAATTAAACCACTTTTCTTGTTGTACAAAACACCTTTCTAAAGCAACAACAAAGGACTTAGGAGAAAACACTTACTGCACCAAGACATATGTGGTCATTGGCATTCAATTAAACAACTTATATTGTTGTACAAAACATAGTTCAGATATAATCATAAACAGCTTAGGAAATAACCACTTACTGCATCAAAAAAATGTGATCATTGGGATTGAATTAAATCATTTTTTTTGTTGTACCAAACACATTTCTAAAGTAACCACATAGGACTTACGAGATAACCACTTACTACACCGAGACATATGTGGTCATTGGGATTCAATTAAAGAATTTATAATGTAGTACAAACCACCCTTATGAAAAAACCACATACAGCTTATGGGATAACCACTTACTACACCAAAAAAATGTGGTCATTAGGATTGAATTAAACATCTTTTATTGTTGTACAAATCACTTTTCTAAAGTAACCACATAGGCCTTAGGAGATAACCACTTACTGCACAAGGACATATGTGGTCATTGGTTGGGATTCAATTAAACAACTTATATTGTTTTCCAAAACACAGTTCAGATATAACCTTATACAGCTTAGGAAATAACGACCTACTGCACCAAAAAATGTGGTCATTGGGATTGAATTAAACCACTTTTATTGTTGTACAAAACACCATTCTAAAGTAACAACATAGGACTTAGGATATAACCACTTACTGCACCAAGAAATATGTGGTCATTGGGATTCAATTAAACAACTTATATTGTTGTACAAAACACAGTTCAGATATAACCACATACGGCTTACGAAATAACCACTTACTGCACCAAAAAAATGTGGTCATTGGGATTGAATTAAACCACTTTTATTGTTGTTCAAAACACCTTTCTAAAGTAACCACATAGGACTTAGGAGATAACCACTTACTGCACCAAGACATATGTGGTCATTGGGATTCAATTAAACAACTTATATTATTGTACAAAACACAGTTCAGATATAACCACATAGGGCTTAGGAAATAACCACTTACTCCACCAAAAAAATGTGGTCATTGGGATTGAATTAAACCACTTTTTTTGTTGTACAAAACACCTTTCTAAAGTAACCACATAGGACTTAGGAGATAACCACTTACTGCACCAAGACATATGTGGTATTTGGGATTCAATTAAATAACTTATATTGTTGTACAAATCACCCTTCTGAAATAACCACATACGGCAAATGAAATAATCATTCACTGCACCAAATAAATGTGGTCATTGGGATTGAATTAAACCACTTTTATTGTTGTAGAAAACACCTTTTTAAAGTAACCACATAGGACTTGGGATATAACCACTTACTACACGAATACATATGTGGTCAATTGGATTCAATTAAACAACTTATATTGTTGTACAAAACATAGTTCAAATATAACCATAAACGGCTTAGGAAAAATCCATTTAGTGCACCAAAAAAATGTGATCAATCGGATTGAATTAAACCACTTTTATTGTTGTGCAAAACACATTTCTAAAGTAACCACAAAGGACTTACGAGAAAACACTTACTGCACCAAGACTTATGTGGTCATTGGGATTCAATTAAACAACTTATATTGTTGTACAAAACATAGTTCAGATATAACCATAAAAGGCTTAGGAAAAAACCACTTACTGCACCAAAAAAATGTGATCAATGGGATTGAATTAAACCACTTTAGTTGTTGTACCAAACACATTTCTAAAGTAACCACATAGGACTTAGGAGATAACCACTTACTGCACCAAGACATATGTGGTCATTGGGATTCAATTAAAGAACTTATAATGTAGTACAAACCACCCTTGTGAAATAACCACATACAGCTTATGGGATAACC
Organism: Vigna reflexopilosa; assembly: GCA_027742785.1. Lineage (NCBI taxonomy): Eukaryota > Viridiplantae > Streptophyta > Magnoliopsida > Fabales > Fabaceae > Vigna > Vigna reflexopilosa. Next base: position 22,629,915 of record CM050921.1, read on the forward strand.
ACTTACTGCACCAAAAAAATGTGGTCACTGGGATTGAATTAAACCACTTTTATTGTTGTACAAATCACTTTTCTAAAGTAACCACATAGGCCTTAGGAGATAACCACTTACTGCACAAGGACATATGTGGTCATTGGTTGGGATTCAATTAAACAACTTATATTGTTGTACAAAACATAGTTCAGATATAACCTCATACGCCTTAGGAAATAACCACTTACTGCAACAAAAAATATGGTCATTGGAATTGAATTAAACCACTTTTATTGTTGTACAAAACACCTTTCTAAAGTAACAACATAGGACTTAGGAGGCTGCACCAAGACATATGTGGTCCTTGGGATTCACTTAAATAACTTAAATAATTTTACAAATCACCCTTCTTAAATAACCACATACGGCTTAGGAAATAACTACTTACTGCACCAAATAAATGTGGTCATTGGGATTGAATTAAACCACTTTTATTTTTGTACAGAACACCTTTCTAAAGTAACCACATAGGACTTAGGATATAACCACTTACTACACCGATACATATGTGGTCATTGGGATTCAATTAAACAACTTATATTGTTGTACAAAACATAGTTCAGATATAACCATAAACGGCTTAGGAAATAACCACTTAGTGCACCAAAAAAATGTGATCATTGGGATTGTATTAAACCATTCTTATTGTTGTACAAAACACCTTTCTAAAGTAACCACATAGGACTTAAGAGATAACCACTTACTGCACCAAGACATATGTGGTCATTGGGATTCAGTTAAATAACTTATATTCTTTTACAAATCTCCCTTCTGAAATAACTACTTTCTGCACCAAATAAATGTGGTCATTGGGATTGAATTAAACCACTTTTATTCTTGTCGAAAACACTTTTCTAAAGTAACCACATAGGACTTTGGAGCTAACCACTTATTGCACCACGACATATGTGGTCATTGGGATTCAATTAAACAACTTATATTGTTGTACAAATCACTCTTATGAAATAACCACATAGGACTTAGGAGATAACCACTCACTGCACCAAGAGATATGTGGTCATTGGGATTGAATTAAAAAACTTCTTTGTTATACAAAAAGTCTTTTATTAAATTCATTTTGTCAATTATATATATTGCATGAGTGTAGTGTGCAGATAATTATTTCCTTTAATCATTGTAATTCTTTATTAACCATATTGCCAATTATACGTAAGTATTGTATAATATAAGCACATATTGAACAAGGTATAAGGAGTTACTGCAGGAAATTGTAATTTTTTTTTTATATCACAACAACATCATATAAAACTTAGAACATAACATACATTACATTACCACTTAATGAAGCAACACATTCATGAAGCTGACTTTAGTACTTCAGTAATTATATTACATAACAAAGCCTTGTAAACATGCACAATAATCGAAACTGACAACAATGATTAAACTAAAATTCAAATCAGCAAACTATGAAAGTCCTCAATTTGTTCCACTTTTAATTATTCTTGTTAGCTCCATTGCCTTCAGGTTTGTCATTGTGAACAGGTGGAATCAATTTGCTAAGGATGTCATCAATGGAACGTGTTGGAAGCTTGTTAGTAACAATTGGTATTGATAGACGAACTAGTTCATCAGTTGGGCAACCAATATCACTTGCAAAAACCTGCACATACAGGGAGTACCATTCAAAGTGGTAAAAAAAGTTCACAATCAATATACAACAGCACAATACAAAATAGCTCTAAACTTTACCTTAACAATATTGTTAAGAGTTATGTTAAGATAGTATGTTCCGTGCATTGGTGAAAAACTTGCAACATGTTCAAACATTATTGGTTAACTCCATATACTCTTGTGGGAATACACAGTCAATAAGTTATTAATGAGCAAAAAATATACTTACATCTTGTAGGATTATCACACTTCCAACTTTTAAGTGTGGACCTATTTCAGGATGATTAATGGCCTTGTGGTGAACACTTGCTTTTACAGTCCCTCTTGGTTCCTGTGAAGAGGTACCATTTGCATAAAAATAGTTCAATATGGTAGTTAAATGAAGTTAACATTTCACTATACCCATTAGCAATAGACATCAACCAACCCGAATTGTTATTTTCATGTCACCCAATCTGTTATGCTCACAAGCTTTAACAAGAAACCGCAACAAAGACACCTTAAAAGTTCCTTTCAACGAATCAAGTGTTGAGATATGCTCAACCTCATATTTAACCAACAATACTGCAAATGAAATTATTATTCCAAAAAAGTTTCCTCAAATCGCAAATTTTGGATGTCTATGAATATGAATTCACAATTAGTGTACTTACCATGGATGTCAGTGAATTTTTCAGCCCATACACAAGCATTCGATGTGAAGTCATGATCAAAACTGGCCTTTGCTATGTCACTTAAAAATTCTTGTGTGGGAATGTTTCCATTCAGCTGCCGGTTAAGCATAGCTGCCTCAACAACACCAGCAGGGCCCAGAATTGGTTGTGTGCAACAAATGTAACCAAAACATTTCACATACCTCAAATCAACATATACAAGTGTCAATCTTTGTGTTGTTCTTGATTAAAAGATAAAAGGAAAAGGAAGGGAACATAAACAAAGTTAATCCATGATTTAACTAAGCAAAGACAGCGTTGGGGATGAAGCAAATGTAACCGTAAAAGTGCCTATACCTCCAAAACGCAAACACTTTTCTTGCACATAAATGTTAGGTCAACCCACATCAACACAACTTATAATAACATTCATATGCAATGATGTAAATGTCCCTATGAAACATTAATTGTGATTGCTTGTGATAGAAGTCATGGAATGACAACTCCATTTAATGCTTCTGCCAAATTTTAAAGACTCAGACCCTTTTTCAAGTTTGGACTATAATGAGAGGTGGGGAAGATTGTTTTTTGACCATGTATTTATTAGAGCAACCGTAAACCCTAAAATTGGTAGAATATGAAATGAATGAATTGAGTGGTCTAAGCCATTTCTTGAGGTGCATCTCTGTCAACAACCACTGAAGTTCTATTAAATAGGTGAGTCAATACAACTATTTTTTGAAAAAAATAAATTCTTGTGTTGCCCAGAAGGTTGTGGAAGTTATTTAATGTTGGGATTTATATTTATCATCTTCCTTGTATTTTTCATCTTCTCAACTTCCTATTCATATTTATACTATGACAATATTGTTTCCCTAGTGGTCATTTGAAAGTGAAATTCAAAATTAATGGTGCAGTAAATGGTTATTTCCTCATTTGTAAGATGATTATGAAGGATGATATTATTTACTCTAGTGAGTAGTAATTATTCTTGTATTGAATTAATGTAGGAAAAGCATGGACAAGAGAATATAAATACATGTTTCGATGATATTAAATTTCATAAACAACATTTCATGGTGTGCAGTAAGTGGTTATATGTTCTTTCATATGTGGTTATGTCTTCAACTAGTTATGTACATCAACAAAATTGTTTTAGTTGATTATCAATGATCATATAATGTAGTCTACTAAGCAGTAATTATTATTGTATTGAATTAATGTAGGAAAACCTGGGACATGGAGAATATCAATACAACTTTGGATGATATTGAATTTGATGAACAACATGACAAAGCTGTAGAAGAATTAAATGAAAACCATGTTCAACCTAACTCAATCCCTCCAACAGTTGGAATGGTTTTTGAAAGTGTTAATCAAGCCAAGTCATTTTATAGACAATATGCAATATCAAAGGGTTTTGGAGTTCGAACAAGAATTTCAAAGAAGAACAACAAGAACGAATTATGTTACTTCATGATGGTGTGTTCTAGGGCTGGAAAATATGTCGCCTCCAATCAGAATGAAATGATTGGACGTCCAACACTGGCTAATGATTGTACAACTCGAATGATTATATCAAAAAGAGATGAGAAGTGGTACATTTCAGCATTTCATGATTTACACACTCATGATCTTAGTCCAACAAAGTCAAGATTGTTCCAAGGCAATAAAAGGATGAATATGAACGTCAAAAGAACACTAGACTTAAATGCTGAAGTAGAAGTTAGGATTAATAAGACTTTTCGGTCCTTGGTTTGTGCTACAGGAGGTTATGAGAACATGGAGTTTGTCAAAAAAGATGTTAGAAATTATGTCATCAAACAAAGAAGAGCATTATCAAAAGATGGTGATGCCACGGCACTCTTAAACCATTTCTCTCCCATGAGAGAATTCAATAAGGATTTCTTTTTCGATATTGATGTTGATGACGACAACCGCATACTGAATGTGTTTTGGGCTGATGCACGAAGTAGGGTAGCTTGTGAGTATTTCGATGATGTCATATCTTTTGACACAACATACTTAACGAATAAGTATGACATGTCGTTTGCTCCTTTCGTTGGTGTCAACCACCATGGCCAATCAATATTGTTAGGTTGTGTTTTGTTATGTTTAGAGGACACAGATTCATTTGTTTGGCTATTAAATTCATGGCTTTAGTGCATGTCCAATAGAGCACCCCAAGGAATTGTTACGGATCAATGTAAAGCAATGAAGAAAGCAATAGAACTCGTGTTTCCTAACACTCGTCATAGGACTTGTGGCATATAATGAAAAAAATACCTGAGAACTTACAAGGTTACGCGGCTTACAAAGATATCAAGCGACAACTTAAGCAACTTGTGTATAATTTTGATACAATTGAGAGTTTTGTTTATGGATGGGAAAGGATGATAACAATATTTTCGCTACACACAGATGACTGGCTTTCTTCACTTTACGAAAAATGAAGCAGGTGGGTTCCTTGTTACTTGAGAAACACTTTTTGGGCTGGCATGTCAACCACTCAAAGAAGCGAGAGTATGAATACATTCTTTGATGGATATATTAACTCACAAACTACTCTTCAAGAATTTGTAAAACAATATGACAATGCACTACAACACAAGACAGAAATAGAAGCCCAAGCTGACTTCACATAGTTAAACACAACTCTTCCATATGGGTCACAATCACTCATAGAGAGACAATTCCAAATGCATTACACATATGCTAAGTTTGCAGAAATTTATTCTGAATTTAGAGGTAAAATTAATTGTTCCGTTGATGGTGTTGATGTAGAAGATAATTCATCATATTACAAGGTGACGGAGGACTCCATTCGTAATGAAATAAGGGAAGAAAGGGTATTCATGGTTACATTAGAACGAGACACAATGAATTTCAATTGTAGTTGTTTGCTTTTTGAGATTAGGGGCATTATTTGTAGACATAGTGTATGTATCTTGGCACAAGAGCGAGTAACAGCGCTTCCTGCTAAGTACATACTCACAAGATGGTGTAAAAATGTTTGCAGAAAACACACATATATTAGAGCAACATACAACAACAAAGAATAGAATCCACATATTGAACGGTATGATAACTTATGCAAGACTTTTGGAGATATTGCTGAGATTGCTTGTGAGCCAATAAACATGATAGAATTATTGGTTGACAACCTTAGATCATTTGTGAACAAGCATGGCCTACAAATTTCACCTTCACCATACGTCATCAATAATACTCACAAAGAGCAACAACACCTGCTTCTTAGTAACATAGGTCATGATGAAGACACAAATACAAACAATGTTGAAATGGAAAGCCCTAAAGTTGTGAAGCGAAAGGGTCGACCGAGGAAAAAAAGGTTGAAATCCACATCTGAAAGACAAACAAGGAAGAAACCATCAGAAAAACGAAGTTGTCGAACATCTAATGATATTGCTGTAAGTTATTAATTTATTATTTCTTAGCTTTATCAATTGTAGTAAACATTTAGTGGTGTTACAATTTCCAGAGTAAGGCAATTTAAACTAACTTCATACCAATTACTCATAAAGGACACTATGATGGAAGGACCGAATACAACATTCAGCAATAACATTGATGGGACACTAAACACACATAATACAACAACCAACTCAATTGGTCCGATAAGATGGTATTCGAATTTCATACTTCGTTGATTTTCCATTTACTACATCTTACATATATTTAAATGTCATGCATTGGATGTTGTGTCATGCAGGTAGCAACTGTGCAATCCCCTGGGTTTTTGTCATTGCTTTCATCATTACACAATGACATTCAAAACACACAATCGTCTACAACTAACATCGACAATGTTTTTGGATAACAATGACGTTTAACATCAAAACCTCTTGGTCAACAATAATAGAACGTAAAGCTTCATTTTCTGCAACAATATCAACAATAGATTGCTTATGCAAGTTGTTCTTCACTCTAACAATATGATGACCATCTAAAGCTTCTTTAACTATTTCAATAGACATCTCTTCTTTGCTTACATATACCTCAGTAATGACCTACACAAAACAAAATAAGCACACAAATCATATTAAAATTAATACAAATTACATAACAAGTAATTACTATTAGCTATTTTAATCTTACTTCATTAGAGGAAAAGGCTTTTTCAACTTCTGCTTCACCAACTTTAACATGCATCCAATGAAGGATTCCAGGTAAACAACTTTTTGTTTTACCCAACTTACTCTGACCAAATAACACATGTTCCATTGCCCAGATCTGTTACATACAAAATTCAATTTCAAATAACTAAAAATTATAACTTATAATAATAACTTTTGTAACTAACTTGAAAATATACCTGTAATGCAAATACACAACCAACCAGATGACAGTGTGATCTTTTTTGTCTCTTCATTACACACAATGCAGCATCACACAAACTAGAAACCAAATAATCATAAATAACACCCCCCAATTATACTTTCCGATACAAGATAAATCATCTAATAATTCAAATAAACCTAAATGAACTTTTCCACCTCTATTTGGAAACAAAAACTCACCCAAGCCTAACAGTAAATATAACCTACAAACATCAGCCACTTCATCCCCTTTTATATGCTTTTGAAGTTGTTCATAAACATTATGTACACTTACATCAATTGTGTCAAATAATCTCCTAGTATGACAATCAACTTCGTCTTTAAACAAGTTAAACATCTCTCCATTAACCTTAACCCCTAAAGTTAATCAAACATCTAACTTGGTGAATGGAATAAAGACAGACCTAACTTCAAACCTGATGGGGAAGTGCATACCTAGAGAGAATATACTAAATGATATACAAAGAAATGGAAGAGAAATTAAAATGGAAAGAGATTAGAGAAAGGAAAGTTAGGAAATGAAGATGCGCCACTTGAACAAGCTTCCAAGATAAGCATCATGAAGAGGACCGCCACTTGCTTGAGCAAGATGGTTAGAGAGGAGGGGTGGGTTTTGATGTGATCATGGATGGGCCAAGTAATGAAGAGAATAAAAGGATGACAAGAAGCATGACTAAAGGGAATCATTTTACTTCTTGTCTTCTTTACACGTTTGTATCAAAAAAAGTAGAATAGGTTCTCTTTGGGCGTGTATTTGCCTTTTGATTTCTTTCTCTTAGTTCTTATGAATAATGGCTTATAAACTCTTCTTTCTCTTTAAGAGTAAGCAATGTGGGACTTTCCATAGCTTGGTCTTAAAAAGAATAGAAGAGAAAGTGAGCATTTTTAGGCGTGTAGGAGTTAGGAAGCATAACTAGTGTTAGTTTTTGAACTCTAGGAGAGCTAGGAAGCTTATAAACCCTTTTGGAATGAGATAATTAAGCAATGTGGGGTTCCCATGCACCTAGGGACGTTGCAGCTGCTGCTGGACAGAACTTGGAGCCTTCCAAGTCCCACATCTCTTGAAACTCTTCACCAAAGTCATTCCAAAAGCTATATAAGCAACCTAGGGGTTCTTCTTTGTAGACACCTTTGCATTGAATGAAATTTGAGTTGAATTGGAATCTTGCATTCTTCTTTGAGATAGAATTTTGTCTCTAAAGTCCCAATGCACGAAAAAAATTTGATCACCTCTCCTACCTAGATTCCTTTGTGTTCTCCTTCACGAAAATTAGCAGCTCCAACTCTTCTACACGATCTAAGGTAGCTCCTACTTGTTTAGATCTTCAGAGTTTTGTCCAACCTCCTTACTTACTTCTTCCTAACTCCGACCAACCTTCTCTATTCTCTTTTTCCTTACTATTTTCGTTAAGTTTTATGAATGGGAAATAAAGGTTTTATTCTTTAAGATAATAGTCCTATGTTTGGATGTCTCTAATAAAAGAAGAAATCAATTTCCTTAATCTAAGATTAATTGTTTCTAGTAGTTTCACTTAAAAGTCCTGTGCAAGTCTCCTTTTATTGGTTTCATGGAGAGAAATTTGATGTCCAGCCAAAACAAATAAAGAATGTTATGTGGAAAGAGGGACAATACAAGGTGCGTGAGGACAATGAAGAAATTTTCATGTCACAGAGGAAGGAAAGGATAAGCTTACGGGTTCCATCAACCAAAAAAAAACTAAATAATCTTCAACATATATATAAGCTTGGCTTAAAGAAAAATAATATCTCTAGTCCTACACCTTCTCACTAGTGCAAAAACAAATGAACAAATACTAACATACAACAAGAAATTCTTACTATACATCACTTGTGCAAGTAGAGAAATATTTATCATATTAAACACTATAAATGTTACATGCACAAAAAAATCTAATTATATATCAATACAAAATCATTAGTCCTTTTCCAAACAAAAACAACCATATTCCATCACAAGAGTCTCAAATTAGTCCAAAAAAATGTGCAATTCAAAATCTCAACGGAGTACTTAATTTTAGCTAGAACAAGCAGAACAAAAAAATGATCAAAAGACAACACTATAGGACAGGCCACAGTATATATAACAGTGCAAGTAACATACACTATACCATACTCCCTTATTGTCAAAATTTATTTTAAAGTACGAAATGATAAGTGAATTCATCAAATTAAGGATTGAGACCCTAATGCTGCTAACACATTTATTAATTATTATTTTCTTCATAATCTGAAAAGAATATTGATGAAGTTCCACATATTAATAGCTTTTCGTATTTAAGATTCACACAACGAATTATGCCCTGGTTTTGGCACTCAAGTAGCTTTAGATGCATAAAAAAGACAGGGAATTGACTCTGAATTACACTAAAGCCGAAGAGAGCAGCAAAACAAGGTCAAAGAGGTTGAAAGGATCAACTTAGCACCAAACAGACTAATCCAAACAAAAGTTTCATATACACACTAACTTTCTCAGGTTCAAAGTAAAATATATTCATAATATGAGACCAAAGTAAAATTGACAACATAAATCAAAATTTACTTACAATACATGACAATCAAATTTGTCAAACAGGGAAACTAATCAAATTTGCCCCCTTTAGTCTAGGGTTCACGCAAATGAATCAAATAGAAATGGAAAGATTCAAAAATGATGACAAAAGAAGAAACGAAGAAGCATACACCCTCCGATTAAGCGGCACCCATGAAATTCTCGCGTTCTCTATCACCCCAACCCTAGCACAACACGAACACTTGCTCTTCGACTTCTCGGGTTCTCTATCAGCTCCAACCCTAGCACAACACGAACACTTCCTCTTTGATTTCTTGCATTCTCTAGCCGCTCTCGACGCTAGCACAACACGAAAACTTCCTCTTCCACTTTTCGCGTTCTCTGTCAGCCCAAACCCAAGCAGACCATGAAGACTTGCTCTTCGAAAATGAATTGGTTTCAGAGAAACGAAAGTGAACACAGAGAAAAAGAATTTACTGAAACGCAGCGTTTCATTTAGTGTGTAAATGACAATATTATCCTTTAGTACATTCACCAAATTTGGACCCCACTGCGTGTCATATGAATGTCAAAAACTTTTGCCGTGTCAAAGTATTCTTTTCGTTTCCTGGGCAACATAGTATCGGGCTCACCCTTGGATTCGACCCCAAGTCTCTTACTCCCTTTGATGAGTTGGGGGACAACATTGTTAACATATTATTAGGAGTGAATAATTGAAACATTTAAAAACATTAAAACATAAGTTGAATTCTTTAAATCAAGTATTTATAAACGTTAGGTGACTATTTTAATGTGTAAAATATTTGTAAGGAAGTCACTTGTCTTTAAGGACTATAATTTGAATGCTTAGTCTGAATAAGAAACAATTCCCATCTATCACGGGCCTATTAGAAGTGATTTAATCTTTGTCACTTTTACACGACAGACTCTAATAGATAAATTTCTAGCACACTTGAGCAAGAGAGCGATCTTTTGAGAGTCGAAGTATTCCATCTCAACCAATCAGAGTTTTGCTATAAAAATAAAATAAAAAAGACGGATCTTGCCTTTCACAAATTACAAATGAACACGGGTTTGTCTATTTGTCCCGCAAAATAATATTTCAACACCCATTTTTGACACCAATTTGGCACTATACACGTGGCATAGTGTCATTGGGCGTTTTGAATTAAAAAAATAAAATGGGTTTAATACTGAGGCAAGGGCAAACTTGGAAGGGGAAAAATCAATTTTTTAGGTTTGCGCTTTCTTCTCTCTCGTTCTCTCTCGTTGTCTGATGAGTCTCTGTGACTCATTCCCTCTAGCCTCTCGCCTCTCGCCTCTCGCCTCTCCCCTCTCGATCTCGTCTCTTCACTCACTCTTTTTGCTTCCATCCACCATTGCTTTGGGTCATCAGTTTGGGTGTCATCAACCATTGGTGTGCCCTTTCTGTCGGCGTTGAAGCCCTTAGTCTCACCGTTGAAGCCCTTTCCCTTTCGTTCATCAGTTTCGCTGTCATCCGGTTTTGTGTGGTATTTTTTGAGTGCCCTTTATCTGGGCTTCGTGCTCTTTGTTGATTTGTCGCTGTGGCCCATTGAACCCGTCGGACATTGTTGTGTTGGTGTGTGGCGTGGAAGCCCTCTTCTGTATCTCTACGTTTATTTTGGTAAGTGGAACTTGACCATATGTGAGCATCTTCTCCATTTACTTTTTGTTCATTCGTGAACCCTAACGATGGTGTTCTCAATCTTGTTTTGTGCATGTTATGAGCGCAGGTGTAATGGCATCTCGGAAACCAAGTGTAAGATTGAATGTAAATTTTGTGCACATTTCGTATGGGTGATGTTTTGAGTTATAGTATTTATGATATTTTTGTTAATGTTCTGTAGTGGCGCCTGCTTGTCTCCATGGAATCGACAACCCTTCTTGAAATGAATACTTTATTGACAGACGCTCATATAGAGCATATTAGGATGACCCCATTTCATTGGTGTGTACAAATTTTAAACTCTATTGAGGTGAATTTGAAATTGTTGAAGTATATGGTGAAACAGTGGGCTGGGAATGATGTTAGTTTTAGGGTTAGTCAACAAGTTGTTCCTTTTACAGTTGACTTTGTGAGTTAGTGTAATATGTAATTATTATGTTTGCCAAATTTAGATTGTTGAAGTATTGACATTTGGTTTGTGTTTGTTTGTTGTCGTTTATGCCATTTGTCCATGATGACCACTAGTGGTGCTATGCAGTGAAAATTAGAACATTAGAAATATATGTCATTGACTCATTGGGCAAGGGTGTTAGAGATAGGAAAATGATTGACAAATTTGTGGTATGATAGCACAATGTATGTTTTTGAATAATTTTGTTTATTTTTATGTGATGATGTTTTTTTAACTGGTTAATGAACTTCTTTGGTAGGGTGAAAATATGACCAAATTCTTTTGCATGGTGTACGATAGACCCGAAGGGAGTATTGGTCCTTTTTCTGTTCAACAATCAAATATCTCATCCCAACCGAACTTGTAAGTTGTTTTAATCATTTGATTTAAATATTTGGTTATTTCATTATTGTTTGTTGTGATAAGTGATATATGTTTTGGTTCTATTATTTAAGATATGATTGTGGAGTCATCATGTTAAAAGTTATGGAAATTTGGGATAGAAAGGACAGATACAACGGCAAGATCATGCCAAAGTATACGAATGTAAGTATGAATTTCATTGTTAGCAATATTTCATGATGTTGTTAATTATATCTAAAGAAAAATATATTTTGTTTCAGGAGGAGCTGCGTGAAATTAGAAATAATTATGTAAAGGATTGGATCCTTGACATTGAGAACATTCGAATATTGGAAGCTCTAGCTCTATATGGGTTGTTGTAGGATTGAATAGATATGCAAAAGTTTTATATGTATTTAGAGCAACAATGATATATGTATATAAGTATACATATTATATTGTAATATGTACAGATTTATAAGAACAATGATTTATGTATACAAATTGTTATTTAAATTACATACGATTTATATGCAATGAATATTATATCCAATGTTTATTTATTTATGTTGTTTGTGTATTAATTATAAACTGAAACGCGATATTAATAATTCCTTTTAATAAACGCAATAGTTGTCCAATTGAAGTGAATGACTGCTTCCTATATGCAAGTTTGGGTGCCCAAACGTGATTCATCAAACCCAAGACACACCTAAAAAACAAAAACAAGACAAAACACTTCAAACTTTGCAAAAAATTTGACAATTCACATAGTGGTCCCCTATGTACAAAAAACTGGCTCTTGTAGTACAACTTTCTGTACAAAACCCCAATTTTGTGCGCGTAAACGTTTACACACCTCTTGTAAACGTTTACCAGTGCATTTTTTAGTGCACTTGTTTCAAGACTTCAACGAACTACTTGTAATCAACATAATTGCTTCCTATATGCAAGTTTGGGTGCCCAAACGTGATTCATCAAACCCAAGACACACATATACAATAAAAACAAGACAAAACACTTCAAACTTTGCAAAAAATTTGACAATTCACATAGTGCTCCCCTATGTACAAAAAACTGGCTCTTGCAGTACAACTTTCTGTACAAAACCCCAATTTTGTGTGCGTAAACGTTTACACACCTCTTGTAAACGTTTACCAGTGCATTTTTTAGTGCACTTGTTTCAAGACTTCAACAAACTACTTGTAATCAACATAATTTCTTCCTATATGCAAGTTGGGGTGCCCAAACATGATTCATCACACCCAAGACACACCTAAACAACAAAAACAGGACAAAACACTTCAAACCTTGCAAACAATTTGATAATTCACATAGTGGTCTCCTATGTACAAAAAATTGGCTCCTGCAGTACAACTTTCTGTACAAATCTCCATTTTTGTGCGCGTAAACGTTTATACACCTCCTGTAAACGTTTACTAGTGCATTTTTTAGTGCACTTGTTTCAGGACTTCAACCAACTACTTGTAATCAACATAACTGCTTCCTATATGCAAGTTGGGGTGCCCAAACGTGATTCATCACACCCAAGACACACCTAAACAACAAAAACAAGAAAAAACAATTCAAGCTTTACAAGAAATTGGACAATTCACATAATGGTCCCCTGTGTACTAAAAACTGGCTCCTGCAGTATACCTTTGGATTGTTGTAGGATTGGTTTCATTTATAGAGTTTTTCATTGTATGTAGATAAAGATGGATTTTTGTCTTTGTAAAAAATAATAATATTTATATACAAATTTTTATTGCAAGAAAGCGATCTCAACCCATTAGAGTTTTCCTATAAAAATAAAATAAAAAAGACGGATCTTTCCTTTCACAAATTACAAATGAACACGGGTTTGTCTATTTGACCATTATAACAGCTGTTTATCAGAGTTGCTTATGCTCCACTTAGCTATACATGCCCTGTCTCCGCCTAACTAACTTTGCGACCATACAAAAACCTTGTCCCACAATTAGCTTAATTATGGCAGAACAGAAACGCGTTTTCAAGCTGCCACCTCCACCACTTAACTCCGCTCCTCTCACCATCTTTTATAACACTTCACTTCACCATTACGCCTTTCTCCCTTCATTCACGTATCTCATAACACTATAAATATCTCTACTACCACCTCTCTCTTTCCATCAATTCAGATCATTTCTCAATCTTTTACCAATTTATTTCCTCTCTACAAAATACAAAATGGCCTCTTTTACATCCTTAAGCTTTCTCCTTAGTTTTTTTCTGGCTGTTTCAATTCTTCGTTTCAGTTCAGCCAGGAAACTCACTGAGTCAGAGCCCCAACTGAAGTTCCAATACCACAGAGGACCTCTCCTCACAGGCAAAATCTCCGTCAACCTCATTTGGTATGGCAAATTCAAGCCTTCCCAGAAAGCCATACTCACTGACTTCATCACCTCCCTTTCATCTCCCAAACCCGTCACGCCCCAACCATCGGTTGACATTTGGTGGAAAGCCACCGAAAAGTACTACAAAACCCCATCCCCCAAACTCGCCCTCTCTCTGGGTTCTCAAATCCTCGATGAAAACTACTCCTTCGGCAAATCACTCACCACCGATCAAATCGTGAAACTCGCATCCAAGGGTCCACAGAGAAATGCCATCAACGTTGTTCTCACCTCCTCTGACGTTGCAGTGGAAGGGTTCTGCTCCAGTAGGTGCGGGACTCACGGGTCCTCCGTGGGGGCGCGCATCAACGGAAAGAGGTACAAATTCGCTTACATCTGGGTCGGTAACTCTGAAACCCAGTGCCCGGGGCAATGCGCTTGGCCTTTCCACCAACCCATATACGGTCCCCAGAACCCAGCTCTGGTTGCACCCAACAACGATGTTGGCATTGACGGCATGGTGATCAACGTGGCTAGCCTCTTGGCTGGGACTGTGACTAACCCTTTCGGGAACGGCTACTTCCAGGGACCCAAAGAGGCTCCGCTGGAAGCCGCCTCCGCCTGCACCGGCGTCTACGGTAAGGGCGCCTACCCTGGTTATGCAGGGAACCTCTTGGTGGACCCCACAACCGGTGCCAGCTACAATGCCAATGGGGTCAACGGAAGGAAGTATCTCTTGCCAGCTCTCGTCGACCCTAAAACCTCTGCCTGTTCAACCATCGTCTAAAACCACCACTCAACGTGTCATCTACGTTTAGCTTTTAGTCAATATCAGAGATTCTTTTATTTTTTCATTCCTTTCCTCTGTACATGTAATGTAATGTTGTTAGCAAGTTTATTAAATATACAATAAAAGATATTGTTTTGATACTAATGATCTCTTTCAGTTTTCAAATTAAACGAATGTATTAGGAGATTTGGGTCTGTCTCTCAACATGAGTTATGATAGTTTTAAACCGTTTCAAACATTTCATAAGCATCATTCACACCACAACCTCTTGCCCTCAATAAATTTTTTTGACCGCTATTTGCGGCTCAACATCCTCGTAACACTTATTTTGGATAGGCCAATTTTCAACATGTGTCATTAGTTTAGAAGATTGTTATGCTATGTACGCTTTAAAAATTGCATGGAGGTATGCAAGTCACCTCAAAAGTTTTATGAATGTATATTTGAAGATGGTACGGTGAAGGAGTGTTTCAGTACAAAGGAATGGAAAAGGCTTTGATTTGTAAGCAAAGAAAGATTGGACTCGAAGTTTAGACATGTTTTCATTTTCAAAGTGTTTGGATGCTCTGCATAATAAGTTTTCAGTGATGAATGCGACATCCAGTGAGAAAATTTTATGCAATTGTCTTGGATGATTTTTTAGCCTGTTGTTATTGAGTATGTTGGTTTTTGGTGTGAGAAATTCGTTGAGAACAGTGAATGTATTTGTTTATTGTTGATGGTAAATTTTGTGGTGGGGAATGTGAGCCTTATCATCATTGCCCGTTAAATTATGTTTGTTGTTTACCTTGTGTGCCTAATTTCTAGTTTGTGGGGGAATGTTTTACCAGTAACTTTTGGCTACTAAAGAGGCCGGCTCTTGATTTTAACTTCACTACATTCACTGTTCACTATTGTTAATAGAGTAGTTGTTTGTGTTTGTCAACTTATAGTCCCAGCTCAGAATAATCTCTTGGAATATGCAGGTCCAATATCTGGTCCAAAGGAAGCGGAATTCATATTAAAGACAACCAAAGGAGTCCATGGGTTTTATGCGGCTTCAAGTATGGAAAGACTTCCGATAAAGCAGGCTATTACAAATACAGTTAAAGAGTACAAGTCAATTTCTATTGATTAAGGTTTAACATGTCTGTACTTTTTTCATGTCAGTTTTGTGTTCATTATATTGCTAATGTGGCGTTATTTTGTCATTGCATAGAGTTTGTGAACATTATAGGATTTACTGATATAAAATTTTGGAAGTAATGAATCACAAGTATTGTTGAAGCCGTTTTCTTTTATACTTTAAAGTGCAGAGGAAGCAGTTTGAAGTTCCAGTAAGTAATTACCATTGACAAGATATTAGTTTGTTATGCATAACCCGTATATATCAACACTACTTTTTACTGGTGAAAGCGAACCTTGCACTTCAAAGGATCTTCATCCACAACACACGTAGCCAAGAGTGAGTGTGGGATCAACCATGTATTGTGTGGGGGACTTGCATTGTGTGGGGGACTTGCACAGATTGATATATTTGTATTTGTTGACTGAAATAGTAATTTTACTTGTGTAAAACTCTGATTAGATAAAGTTCAAATTACTTGGATTATATCAGTTTATCCCAATAGTTTTTAGTTGTGTACTAGTCTCTCGTTGCTTGATAAGAACTTTCCTGCATTTGTGCGGATTATTTAGGCCCATAACAAATAGTAGGTTTGTACAATCATGCATATTCATTCCTTTGATAAACTTCACAATTTAGATTGTTTTCAAACTTTTCAAGTAGTATTCTGCTTACAAGGTCTGATGTTGTTCGTGGCTAACATGATGATGTTGTATTTTCAGTCCCATTTATTATTTTTCATCACAATAGCACACACTCTTCATTCAATGGCCAATCTGTGAACCTGCCACGTTTGAGGTTATGAAAGCTAAAGCAAAATCCTCCGAAACACTCGCTTGATATGATGATGGCCAAACCAACCATACAATTGATTAAAAAATAAGTTAATATGGAATACCTTTTGTCTTGTACCCTTTGTCATGTTAAATACAAGCTGCTTGGGTTTTACTATCATTTTTACTCCCTCAGGTGCCTTAAACTCCACTGAGTAGATGGAGTTTGCATTTCCCACATTTGTTAGTCTCCTGATGTACATCTTTCTCCTCTCTCCAGCGTTGAATATGACTGACATGAGGGGAAAATGTTAGATGAGATATGAATTTGTGTTACTGTTATATATTTTCTAAACTTTGTTTACCACTTTGAATGATACTCCCCGTATGTGCAGGTTTTTGCAAGTGATATTGGCTGCCCAACTGATAATGACCTAGTATGTCTATCAATACCAATTGTTACCAACAACCCTCCAACACGTTCCATTGATGACATCCTTAGCAAATTGATTCACCCGTTCAGAACGACAAACCTGAAGGCAGTGGATCAAACAAGAACAATTAAAAGTGGAACAAATTGAGGACTTTCATAATTTGTTGATTTATATTTTAGTTTTATCGTTGTTGTCAGTTTCGAATATTGTGTGTGTTTACACGGCTTTGTTATGTAGTACAATTAGTGAAGTACTAAAGTTAGCTTCATCAATGTGTTTCTGCATTAAGTGGTAATGTAATGTATGCTATATTCCAAGTTTTATATGATGTTCCATTATTATTCATCCTAAGCATGTACAACTGTTGGAAGTGTTCTGTGATATAATTATGTTGAATTGTTAAGACATGTCCATTTATTGTATAGGTTTCAAGTCGTGCTACACACCTTACAATTTAAAAACAAATATTAGATAGTCCATCTTGTTCTTTGAAAAAAAATGTGTTTTAGAGTTCCAATATTCTCTTATGTTCCCCGATTGCAATAAGTGGTTACTTATTAAGTCTTATATAGTTATTTGTGAAAGAGGTTCTATACAAAAATATAAGTGGTTTAATTCAATATCATCATCACAAATCTTATGTGTAGTAAGTGGTTATCTACTAAGTTGTATATGGTTATTTATGAAAAAGGTTTTGTACAACAATAAAAGTGGTTTAATTCAATATAAATCATTACATTTCTTAGGTGCAGTAAGTGGTTATCTACAAGTCTTATATGGTTATTTCAGAAAGAGGTTTTGTACAACAGTAAAAGTGGTTTAATTCAATATCATCACATTTTTTAGGTGTAGTAATGGTTATCTACTAAGTCCTATATAATATTTCTGAAATAGGTTATGTACAACAATAAAAGTTCTTTAATTCAATATTAATCATCACATTTTTTAGGTGCAGTAAGTGGTTATGTACTAAGTCCTATGTTGTTATTTCTTAAAGAAGTTTTGTACAAGAATAAATTGAATATCAATCATTCATTTCTTAGGTGGTTACTTACTAAGTCCTATGTGGTTATTTGTGAAAGAGGTTTTGTACAACAAAAAAAGTGGTTTAATTCAATATTATCATCACATTTCTTAGGTGCAGCAAATGGTTATCTACTAAGTCCTATGTGGTTATTTATGAAAGAGGTTTTGAACAAGAATAGAAGTGGTTTAATTAAATATCAATCATTCATTTCTTAGGTGCAATAAGTGGTTATGTACTAAATTCTATGTGGTTATTTCTGAAAAAGGTTTTGTACAAGAATAAAAGTGGTTTAATTGAATATCAATCATTCATTTCTTAGGTGCAGTAAGTCGTTACTTACTAAATCCTATGTGGTTATTTGTGAAAGAAATTTTCTACAATAATAAAAGTGGTTTAATTAAAGCGGAATGCTAAAATATCACATACAAAAACTACAGAAGCTACAAGAGAAAAAAATTCAAAATCTCTACCTCAAAGCCACACACGATAAATGCTAGAAAAATCGAAACGTCAACTGAAGTCCTCCACAACCCTCAACTTCAAAGTCACCAAAAGCCTTCTTCACAACCAACGATTGAACCGCCTCAAACACAAAAATGGCAAACAACTGCACCAATGAACAAGACCGATGGAGAACTTTTTTTCAAAGAAAACCTAAATGAGATTTTGTACTGAGAAGCCAAACAAGACCAAAACCTCTGTTTACATTTTTCCACTTTTACCCTCAATCAGAATGCAATTTTTTTTTTAAAAAACTCATCTGGACCGTATCAAATGAGTGTAAATGACACGTAAGCGTGTCAAGGTATTACCACTCTAAATAAAAATGTCAAGTATTGAGACAAGGAAATAAATAAAATAGTAATACCTTGGTCACCGTGATTCCGAGCTGAATTGATGTGCTCGGCAAAACTTCATGGAGCTCGACAAAAATAATGTTATGCTCAGTCAGATTTTATGGAGCTCCCCAAGGATGATGTTAAGCTCGACAAAATTTTACCAAGACTATCATACATTGAGGAACCAATTTCAGAAAAAGGTTCAGGGAGAAGATTGTTACAGTAGCAGAGATGGTTATGGAGTAGGTACAGAGAGAAAAGAAATCAGCAGCACCAGCTTTTCACGTATCAAATTACAAGATTTAATGTTTTTCCTTTTTTCACGTGTGCTCTTGTGCGTTCTTTGCTCTTTTGATTTCTTAATAAGTAGCCATTTTTCTCTATCAATACAGAACCTTCCTTTGTGTTAGTTAACTCCCCTTTTATAATAACCTTCTCCTTAAGGTTGATTTATGGGTAAGCTCTCTTTATCTCATCTAAATCTTTCCCAGAGTTGTTAACATCCAACAATGAATCTCAATGCACCAAAACCTTCGAAATCTCCTTCCCATTTTTATTGAACATACGAACTTTCACAATCTTGTCTTGTAGCATTATAAAACCAAATTCATTTGTTTTCTGACATAGAAGGAAGTATTATTGTTCAAGATCATTCTAAAACTTTTAAGCAAAGAAATGTAAAATACTGGATGTATTTTTGCATATTCTTATAAACAACATTCCCAACCTTCTCAATTATTTGTCTATTCCTTTTGTAAGAAAAAAATTCCTATGTATATGTAAATTACATGTACAATAATAGATGTAATGTTGCTAGCACGTTTACTAAAGATACAATAATAGATATTCCTTTGATACCAATAATTTATTTCACTTTTCAAATTACACGAACTTTTTCAATTTTTCTACTCTTACTATAATTCTATAACTGTTTATAATACACAATAATTCTCTTTAATTATTTACAAACGAGCATATTATACAATCGAAAAAAAATTTAAAATCTTATATAATTAAACGAAGTTTCTCACATTTTTTTAAGGAAAACAATTCTTTGACACGGTTAAAGAAATTGACACTCATTTGACACGGGTGGGACCCAATTATTTTGAATGTAAAATTGTCATTTGTAGTGCGGTGTTGATTGAAAGTTTTCGTTCGTTTTTGTTCCTTTCATTTGCACGGTTTCGATGCTTTCATTCTAGAAGAGGGGGTTAGGGTTGAGAAAGAGCGAGAAAGAAAAAAAAAGAGGGAGAACTCCATGGCAGCCGCAGGCTGGACGTGATCGATGATCGAAAGAGTTCGAACCGGCGAAGTGCGAAGCATCAGAGGTTTGTCCTCTTTCTATTCCTTTCTTTTTTTTCTCATCATTTGTCTATTTTCGTTTTATTTTTGATTCAGTTTCAAAAACACGAAATGCTCTACTACAAGCCCATTCCTCCCGTCAGCCCTTGATTCCTCTCTGCATCATATCATCTAATTTGCTTATGTTGGCAGTTTCATTCTGTGTATGACAGCACCCATTTCTTCTCTTCATCTTTATGTTGATATGGGCGAAGGGTTTTCACTCGCACCTACATACTCTATTTTTTATTTTCATAATGTTTTATTATTTTCTGTGGAATGTGACATTTGTAAGCTTTATTATCTTTGTGCTTATATTCTGTGTAAAACCTTGCAGTTGAATGAAAGGGATGGGGCATTATGGACCAAAGATAGACATGGTGTATCTGATGCATTAAGAAGGAAATTCCAGTGTGCAACTTTGCAGGTTTGCCATGCTCAGATAGATTTATGTTTACATGATTTAGTTTTGGATAACTTGTCATCTAATAGTCAGGTGAATGTGGATAACTTAGTGGAAAGGAATTTAAAATGCAAAGAAGAAAACCAAGCCAATATATTTCCAATGCATATGCTGAAAATCAGGATAATTCTTTATCCAATCTAACTATATAGCCATGTGATATGATATATGATATATAGTACATATAATATTCTCTATCTATGTATAATTAATAAAATAAGCCTACAAAAACACACCATTGTGTGTTCAAACACATGGTTTCAGTTAATGTCTTTGTTTTCCCTTCTATAACAGTATAAATCATATTAATTTTTCCAGTTTTTATCATATACCTCTTTTGCCATGCTAGATGCCAGAATCATTTTCTTGAACCAGTCTCACTGTAAAATTGCTATTTTTAAAGAGAAAATTTAAACTTCTCTTGTTATCAAGTTTGCAAAAAAAAATTATTTCTTTTTTTTATTAGATGGGACCAATTACATAGATGTTATTTCTTTATTTTTCAGAGATCTTTACCTAATATTGATTCTGAACCTAATATTTCAGAGTGCTTTTGATATGTACCACAACCAATATGATTTAGTAAGCTTGTGAGAGCAACAAAACCACCTACACCTTGCAGTTGAGACATTTCAAATTTCTTCATCATAGGAGCACCTTTCTTTTGTCGAGAAGTCAAATATGCTTTTTCTTTTAACTTTTGTTCTTTTACTTTCAAACTAACTTTGGTATATGACTCTCATTGTTGTTTTTTTTTTCTTTTCCTTCTGCAGTAAATTTACCATGTACTATGTAGTCCTTGTCTTTTCCCTTCTGTGATTCCTTTTTTGTACTTGTTTCATCTGTGTTCATCCAAAACCAATTCAGATAAATATGTAGCAACTACAAGATGACCTCGAATTGTTTAGAGTCAGAACCATTAATTTAGTTTTTTGTTAGTTGATGCAGTTTATTAGTTTTTGTAGGTGAGAATAATCATATGGTTGCATGCCCCTGTAGCTCAATAGTTTATATGAGAGGAACAACGGGTGCTTCTCCTCATTTTGTTGAAGCTAGACACCATTTACCTGCATCCATGTGAGTTACTGTCTCTTCTTACCCTTTTTCTTCTCTGGATCAAAAGTTCTTTTTTAACATGAAAGATTCCCCACTAGCTTCAAAACTCACTCCAAATAATTATGTTTTTTGCTTGGGGTCGATCATCATCATCATCTTCACTATTTTTCAAAATGTATTGTTTTTCTAGCACAAATATTTTTCAACCAGAAACTAATCTCATTTAGTATAGTGACTGTGAGTTGTTCCTATTATGAATTAGACAATTGTTTTTTTTCATAGACTAAAATATATTATAATAAGACTCTTGATTAAATAGTTGTACAAGTAAGATATTAATTAATAATCATAAATTTCATATAATTGATAAAATTATTGGATTTTTTAATTTTATTTTTATATTAACTATAGGATTTATTCTTTTAACATTATACATTCTCAAATTGTTGTCTATTTTTTTCCTGTTATATCAATATATTACGTATTGTATACTTCCCTTTTCTTTTGCGTGTTGAGTAACATTATTTTAGAACTCCAAAAATCATTTATGAACTTGTCATGTTTGCAACTGAGATATATATATATATATATATATATATATATATATATATATATATATATATATATATATTAAGACGGTAATGCATTTGTTCTCGTTATCAGACATCAAGGTTAAATTTTACATCATAACTACAT
Source organism: Vigna reflexopilosa (assembly GCA_027742785.1). Taxonomy (NCBI): domain Eukaryota; kingdom Viridiplantae; phylum Streptophyta; class Magnoliopsida; order Fabales; family Fabaceae; genus Vigna; species Vigna reflexopilosa. The sequence continues at coordinate 22,652,491 of CM050921.1, forward strand.
TGTGACACTTGCTCAATGTTGAGTTGTTGTTTTAATCAACACTTTGTCAAAATGGAGGTGAGTTATCTAGAGTGTTTGAGTGGTGAAATAAAAATACTGCTGAGAGAAAGTAGTGGTGGGAAATGTAACATGTGTAAGGACCCTAGAAATTATCTTAGGTATGATTAGGATCTTTATTGTCCTTATGTAATTGCTTTGATATATTGCTTCGATTAATGATTGTGACTTGTGACTTCTACCGATTTTGGTGCAGAGTTGGACCTGTTTTGAACTTCCTAAGACCACGTTAGAGGGATCTGCTCCTCGTCAGACAGATGCTAGAATTCCTTCAATTGTATTCCCTTCTAAAATGAAAGGTGAGTTGCAATCAATTGTTGACCTGGTTGATAACCTATGGTTTAAGTTTCTGACACTTAAATATTTTATGAATATACTTGCAGCAAACGTTATAAATTCTCATCTTCAACTTCAACAGGTGTCAAAAAAATCAAAGGCGTGTATACCTGCTGACAGCCTGCGAGCACCAACTCAAATTTCAGAGTCTACATCTAGTGTCTTGCCAAAAGGTTATGCCACAGTCTGAATTCCATTTGTCACCAACAATGGTGCATGGTTATTCCACAAAGACTAAAGATTTGGGTACTGAAAAGTCAAGTGTTCAAAAGTTTGATTTTGCTTCAAATAATGAAAACAAGCCTACCCTGCATTGGAAAATCGTTGAAATAATGAAAACAAGCCTACTGGGTGCTTTTGGACAATCAAGACAGTTTGGTAGTGGTTTACCTGGAAGAGGTTTTGGAGCATTTAGCAGTTTAGGGAATAGTGGATTTGGTGCAGTTGGCGGCAGTAAGGCACCTGAGCTATTCACACAGATGAGAAGGTAGTCCAAGGTTATACTGATTGGAATGCTCAAGTAGAGTTTATATTGTGAAGCTCCATAAAGTAATTACGGCCTACCTCAATATTAAGAAACGGGATAATTGTAATGATGAACGATTGTGTTCTAACTTTTCCCCGAGAAATGTATGAAATTTGTGTTGAAGGTTATGATATGATGCGTTCTGTTTTGAAATGATATCCGAAGGAAAACTTGTATGTTCTTTTATTTTACTTAAAACAAGTTGAAAGTAAAGAGAGAAAGTTACGTTTACAAATCCTAACTCTTAATGGTACCTTTTTATTTAAATTTTTGTATGCTCTTTAAATTCAGATTTCAAATATTTTAGATTTCTTAATTTTTGGATAAATTCTATATCTACTCCTTTATTATAGCCACGTTATATTTTTTTTATTGTCCCGTCAAGTTTTTGTAAATTAGAAACAATATTAAACTATAAAAACATGTCAACATTAAACTTTTTTATAGCTAAAACTAATATAAAGAACAAAAAAATCACTTTAGAACTAGAAAAATAAAATTAAACACTCTAAAAGACAACTAACTAAAATTAATATAGCATATAAGTTAAAAAATGAAAAGCTACATTTATCTTGGTTGTTTTTATCATACCGAATACATCCAACCTTAATGTAGACAACAATAAAATGATCACATATCTCTTGGTGCAGTAAGTGGTTATCTACTAAGTCTTAAGTGATTATTTTAGAACGGCCTTTTGTACAACAATAAAAGTTGTTTAATTCAATCTCAATGACCACATATCTCTTGGTGCAAAAAGTGGTTATCTACTAAGTCTTAAGTGGTTATTTTAGAACGACCTTTTGTACAACAATAAAAGTTGTTTAATTCAATCTCAATGATCACATATCTCTTGGTGCAGTAAGTGGTTATCTACTAAGTTTTAAATGGTTATTTTAGAACGGTCTTTTGTACAACAATAAAAGTTGTTTAGTTTAATCCCGATGATCACATTTTTTGGTGCAGTAAGTGGTTATCTCTTAAATCCTAAGTGGTTATTTCAGAACGATGTTTTGTACAACAATAAAAGTTGTTTAGTTCAATCACAATGACCACATATCTCTTGATGCAGTAAATGGTTATCTATTAAGTCTTAAGTGGTTATTTCATAACGGCTTTTTGTACAACAATAAAAGTTTTTAGTTTCAGTAAGTGGTTATCTCTAAGTGGTTATTTCAGAACGGTGTTTTGTACAACAATAAAAGTTGTTTAATTCAATCTCAATGACCACATATCTCTTGGTGCAGTAAGTGGTTATCTGATAAGTCCTAAGTGGTTATTTCAGAACGTTGTTTTGTATAACAATAAAAGTTGTTTAATTCAATCCCAATGACCACATTTCTTTGGTGCAGCAAATGGTTATCTACTAAGTCATATGTGGTTATCTCAGAAAGGTGATTTGTACAACAATAAAAAATGGTTGAATTCAATAGTAATCTTATTTCTTCAAGTAATGCATTCATAGTAATCTTATTATTCTTACCGTCAATGTAACCTCTTATATGTTTAAGATTTGTACTTTCGAATTCATATTTTAAATACAAAAAATTTGATTAAAAATTTGTGTTTGGTTTCACTGAATACAAAACCAAATATGCACATTTAATTTAATATTGTTGCAGGGGAGCAATAATGATCATAATCCCTCTTTAATATGTAGACAACACCTCAAAAACCCATGAAAAGAATAAGGAAATAGATGCAACGATTGAGGAAATATTAGTAGGACAAAATTATAACAATGACTCAGTGAAATAACCATTTTTGACAAAAGAACTCATGATAGAATTATAACAATGACTCACTGCACTCACACCTGCATCACTGAAAATCTGAAACAATTTGCAAGCCAAGCTCAACTTTCCCTTTGCCAAAAATATAGACAACAAAGTATTCACCATAATAACAACATCAAAAAAGCTGGGAAGAATAGCAGCACATTTGATTGGCCAATTTATCCTGTCCTAATCACTCATATTTCAAGGACAATGTATTCAATATGTACATTAATTGTTCCCCTACTTCAATGTATTGAACTTGGTGATGTTGTCCTACTGCATGACTTAATCAATGCCTAAACCATCCCACATTTCTTCAATACCCTACTCCGATGCACATTATCTCCGTGTAATACCCATTGACAAACCATTTGTTGTCGCACAACTTGTTATTGTTCCTGCAATAACAATACTCTTGTTAAATATTACACTTAAAAACCTTTTATCATAAATCATATTGAAATAACCATATACAAATAATACAAACCGTTGGCATTTTATTCCCATCAAATTTAGGTGTGTGCTCCTACAACTCCATATATTTAATCACCAACACACCACAATCATACCTACACATTAAACAAATATTAGAAACAAGTGGTTATATGATACAACCCAATAAATTGGCCATTGACAAGGTGACTAACGTATTTGGTTACCCAGGCAAATCTTCTTCAATCACGTTCAATTCTTGCTCCTTACAGTTTGACTCTATGTCAATCTTATTGAATAATTCTTGCAAAGTGGCAACCTTAGAAATTGATATTCAACACATTAAATATTATTGTAAATGGTGTCTTGTAAAAGTAAAGTTCACTTAAAAGACCAAGAGTACAAAAGAATTTGTCTTACCATAGCCTTGTCAAAATCTTTTCTCAACCTCCTTTTGTGAGCAAGGGAATCCAAAATGAACAATTCCCTTGATTGACAGTTCACATCATATCACCACCCCTGAGGATTTTTTTTCTAACATAGCACGGAATGTGTTTTTATTTACGAGGATAGCACATTGTGCAATATATTTACCATACTAGCACGCTTTTTATTTAAAGTTAGAATTCGGTTTTCGGATAACCGAATTCTAACCCTTTTTTTTTTATAATCTTAACCTAGAATTCGGTTTCTAAAAAACCAAATTCTGAATTATTTTAATTTTTTTTATAATCTTAAGTTTATTTTTTATGTTTTAATATATTTTTATAAAGTCTTTTATTTTTTAAACATTTATATTTATATTTTTTTATAATGTTAGATAGAATTTTATATTTTAATATTATTTTTTTATAAAGACTTTTATTTTTTTAAGTATTTATAATTTAATTTTATTTTATAATCTTATGTTAGAATTATATATTTTAATATTTTTTTTATAAAAACTTTTACTCTTTAAGCATTTATATGAAAAATATATTGGAATTGGATTTCTAACCAACGGAATTGGGTTTCCTAATTTCTTTGTCATCATTTTTTTTTATTGTGCTGGAACATAACCGGTACCAAAGGCAAAATAAGTGGGTACTTCAGGTGAAGTTTTTGCACATGAAGGTCAACTATGAACATGAAACTCATTTTGGAGTTCCTAATTTCTTTGTCATCATTTTTTTCACTTATAAGTAATGTGGAACAAATTATTATACAATTTATGAAGAAATTGGTGGCAAAGGAATCCTATTTAGTAAAAGTCATTGTGCTGGAACATAACTGATACCAAAGGAAAAATAAGTGGGTACTTCAGGTGAAGTTTTTGCACATGAAGGTCAACTATGAACACGAAACTCATTTTGGAGTTCCTAATTTCTGTCATCATTTTTTTCACTTATAAGTAATGTGGAACAAAGTAATTGACAGAAGACACCATAATTAACTTTAATAGAGGACACCATAATTAACTTTAATAGAGGACGAAGTAATTGACATCAGTGAATGAAACATTTTCTTTTATTTTAACATAATTGTCTTTCATAACAATATCTGAAGCACAATTGACATTATGACTACATCGAACATTAAAAGTAGTAATTAACTAATCACTCCTCATAATGGGATGTGGACCCTCTAATGCCAGGATTGTGTGGCCAGAGGTTTTACATGGTTTAATGTAAGTGACACGTAAGCGTGTCATTGTATTACTACTCATTTTTTAAATGACTGTAAGGTCACACCAAACTTAGAGTATCCGAACATAAAAGGTGGGTTTTAGATACATATTAGGAGGGTTTCAGATACCAAACTTACCTCGAAGAAGAAGAAGTCTCCGCAAAGAGAAAGATGAATGGCGTGGAGGAAGCGGCCAAGGAAAGTGGTGCAGCAGGAGCGGAGCAGCGGGGACGGTGCAGCGGGGGCGGTGCGGCGAGGTTGGTGCAGCGGCGGCATCGACGAGTGAAATGGAGGCACCCACGCGACAACAACGGAGGTAGAGGCACCAATGCAAGACGCACCTTGGACCACCGGTGAGAGAAAAGCTTCGTCGCGACGGAAAATGTTGCGCCAGGGAAGAACAGCTGCAGAGGTTGCGCTTTCGAAACTTGCGAGGAAGAACAACCCTTTCGAAAACTGCGAGGAAGAAGAACACTTTCGTAAGGTAAATTTTTTAACCTATGTAAAACAATACAACCTCGGTTCATCATCTACCTGAGGCAATAAAGCACCTATATTCCTCGGTTTTACCTTTGCCCGATGCCTATTCCACCCCCAAAAAAAAATCTGAAACAACTATAGGCATCGGAAGCAGTAAGCGCTTTCGACACTGGTTCTAAGCCAACCGAAGTCGTAAGGATCACCCATACACCTCGGTTCTGAACGAACCGAAACCGTAAGAATCCTGTCAGGCAAAAAGGTCCATTTTGGAGGGAAATTTAACGGTGTTAGACATCGGCTTATACTTTAACCGACGCAGAAACAGTTTTTTACACCGGTTCTTCCAGAACCAGTATAAGTTGGACTAAACTTCGAAAATGCCACCGCATTAATATAGGTTCCGGTTTCTCTTGAACTGATGCCTGTAGGAGTTTAAATGTTGTTTTTTTACTAATGTTAATGTAACGAACTAAAAAATTATATTTACAGTTTGATATAAATGTTTTATATTGTAAACAACTTACAAATACTTTTACTCAGCCTTTTCCTTGTTAGAAAGGAATATTATTATATTCACATCTCCTCTTTCATCAAGAAATAGAATTTATTTTTATCTAACCAAATCTAAATATATTAGATTTACTTTATTTTTAAATTTTTCGTAAAAATCATTTCTATAGTTTAACTATCTTTTAAATATTATAATTTTGTTTCTTATTATTTAAATATTAAATTTGTTTATTAGTGAACGTATTAGTGGAAAAAAAATATTTTATGACGACTTATTATAACAGACGAAATTCATCTGTCATAATAAGCTGATGACATTTTTATAATAAAAATAACAATTATTATGACGTATTTTAGAAAACCTGACATAATAGATAGATATAGTGACAAAATTGAAATTACGTTCAAAACATTGTGACAAGTTTAGGAAGGCCTATCATCTTGTTTGCTTTTCATGCATGCTCTCAAATTATACCAATCTTTAATTTGGGATTTTCTACTTCTCTCAACACTTGATTGTGTATGATCTCACCACTCACTTACATGTCCTACAAACCTAGAAATGCATAAACTAAGGATATAATGTTTACTAACAAAGAATGAATGAAGCTCTTGTATCTTTTTCTCCCAAGCTAAATATGACAATGCACTAATACTCTCACCAAAGAATGGAATGTCACTCTCAACTCTATAATGTAGATCATCCTCACTGTGACTTTAATGCAAACTAATATAAAAACTCTTTTTTTTTCAAAAAATAAAAAACATGTTATGCATAAATAATTAGTTGGTAATTCAAAAGAGATTCCTTAAAAGACTTAAGGAAGCAAAAAATACCTAAGTTCACTTCGAGGAAAGAGAGGTAAATCACAAAAGATTGCTTAAGAACCAAGTCTTCCCTAGCCAAAGCTTACCTTAGGTACTCTTAGTCCAAACTTCTCAAAGGAAATTAAAATTGAAATAAAAATAGACACACACTAAGTTATAAAAATTAAAGAAAGCAATAAACTAAGTATGTGACCTAATGACTAAGTTAGAAGAACTTTGGTTCCTCCAATCTAATCAACTAAAAAAATGAAATTCCAATCTAATCAGCAACAAAAGGACTATACATGACTCTAGACAACATGCATGAATTAGAAAATCAAAATGACTCAAAATATTGAAAATGACCAAACATATATGAAGAAAAGACTTAACAAAAAATTTAAAAGCACACAGACAATAGCCTAACCTGGAAAATGTTGATGATAACATTCTGGCAGTTCTGACTTTTGCTGACTATTTTGATCATAACTTTCGCCATAAAACTCATGAAATCATTTTTTTATTGGAAATTAGAGTTAAAGGGCTTTAATTTTACTGTAAATACATATATTTTTTTTACCTCTAAGCTAACTGCAGATTAATTTTGAAAATCGTGAATGTTAATTGTAGAGTAAATGAGGTTGATTTGGACCATTTCAAGATAGCTACAACAAGATAATAAGGAGAAAACATGAACAACACAGAATTTAAACACAAAGATATAGGCCAAGATACTTAGCTCTTAAATAACCTAAGCTCTTGATACCAAATGATGAGAATCCCCCAGCTCCAAACCTAGAAGAAAAGCCATGGAGATGGGTGAAGTATGATGTGCTGTGGAAGCTTTGATGGACAAGGGAGCTAAGCTCATGGTTTTGTGATGTTTGATGGATGATGGAGGTGGTGTTTAGTTATGCTCTAAGAGAGGTTGTGTCAACTCTTGGAAGAAGGTGGCTAGAGAATGCCACTTGGGTTGCTCTAGCCTAGGGTGACCTTACTAGAGTTTATGTGCACAAAATTGCAGCATAACTTTACTCTATTTAAAAAGGTGAATACAAAAGTGTGAGACATCTCTATTTATAGGCTAAGGGTGTCTCCTAATTTGTAGAAGCTAGACCTAAAAACCCTACATTCACTAACTTGAAGAGTAAGGAGAAAATCCTCTTCATTCCTAGAGTGACATGTGGCCACTAACTAGGAGGGAAAACTCTTCAAAGGGAGGAGGACATATGGCATGGACGACCCACTTTCCTTGTCCACCAAGTTAGATGAAACATTTGACCCCTTGGTCAACTAAGCCAAATTTGCATCCCACTTTGTTCAACATAGGGTCTGGTCCCTTTGTTGACTTCAATAGTCAAAACTCTATTTTACTTGGCCTAAAATACAAGGCCCAAAATAAATCCTACACTACTAGGCTCATAATACAAAGCCTAAATAAATCCTAGACTACTTGACCCAAAATACAAGTCCAAAAATTATTCTTACTCTAAAAGTTTCATGATGGCCCTAGAAATAGAGTTTAGACCTATATTTCACAAATGACTTCAACTCTTCTTGAAAGTGTTTAGACATGATTAGGGAGTATGCTTGATACGATCTTGTCCAGGAAAGAGTGCGATCTCTTCTGAATTTGAATCGTCAATGGCACAATAAAAATAAATCATAAAAGAACGTGAAATAAGACATAGATGTGGACGCCACAATCTAGCATATTGATAAGTCAAGGAAGATTTTCCATAAAGATGTTAATCTTTGATAAGAATTAGAGTTCTAAACCAAGAACCAACAAAATCCTCTCTCAAAAATGCAAATGCATATATTATGACTCAAAAGTGTCCCCATATGTATTTGGTGCCCCTATATATAGGTACAAATGTTTAAGGCACCTAAGAAATCCTAAAAGAAAGCCCAAAGACATTGGGTCCAAAAATAACTTGAAACATAGAAACAAATTGTTTGCAATTAAAATAAAAAATAAAATTTATTTAATTTCCGTAATTATTCTTCAATTGTGCTCATGATCTTCACGTTCTTTAAATTTCTCTTTTCATGGAAGATTATAAGATTCAAGATTCAAGGAGACGAGTTTTGATCTTTGACCTGGTCATAGATCCTTTGAATTGCAAATGTTTTTCTTCAAGTTCTTTCCATATATGTTTCAGAAGATAGTCCTCTATCATACCCTTCTTCTTAAAGAGGATTTGTCCTCAAATTCGTATCCCTTGAAGATCCTTTAAGATTCTTTATCAATGTCATCACAACAAGACTAAGGTTTAAGGGTTGCGAAAAAAGGATAACAATAGTGACGAATTTAAAGGACAAACCTTTCTACATTCTCGTGCATGACTTGTCGTTAGGACCTATGCCATCTCCATTCTCATCCTTGAATTGAAGACTTAAGAACTCTTGATTGTAGTGAAAAGAGAAACACAAGATGAGAGGAACGTCTAATCTGTTAATTTTCATTTATTGGCAAAGATATTTTATATTCTTTTATAAAATATAGAGAAAAAATTGGTACATATTTTAAAACAGGATGAAATACAACTTTAATAAATAGTTTGGAGAAAAAAAATCATATTTAACAAAAAAAGAATTAGTCTAACTATGAATAATAGCTATAAGTCATAATAATATTATGATTAGGTTTAATACCTATTTTGGTCCCTACTTTTATGGGTTTGGTTCAAAATGATCCTACCTTTTAAAAAAGTTCAGTAAGACCCCATAATTTGTTAAAAAATGTTCAATCCGGTCCTTTTCGCTCACACCGTTAAAAATCTAACGGTGCAAATGCCACCGTGGCGCAACCTTACTAAGCTATCAAGTTTTCTTTACGCTGTGTAAATATTTAAAAAAATTTAAAATGACACATCAGCTCCATCTTCCACCTCCACCGTGAATTTAGGGTTTTTTCCCACGTGACATTAGAGGTCGTCGTCTCCTTCTTCCTCCCCTTCTCCCTCTCTCTCTCCCTCTCCTTCCCACAATAAAAAGCAAGGGTTACACTGAATTAATGCATGAAAAACACAACAAATACAGACGATATGGAACGGATAACATTGCCAATTTAGGGCTTTTTCCCTTTGAAGAAAAACCTTACTTTGATGGATGCGCAACACTCCAATCAATCAACTGATAATTTCCAAAGGTGTTAGGAAGTTGAATGCGATGTTCAGCAAGCCGGGAAATTATATTCTGTATAGAAAATCACCATCAAATGGGAAGTCTTCATAAAAATGCAGGGAACAAAAATGTCAACTTACCGTTGCAGTAGTGTTAGAAATATAATGAGCATACGGTTTTGGGATTATGGCCCATTTAATGAGGGAATCATTTCCAAAAGACGTAAAATTCAGTAAGTGGACCTGTAAACATCCCTCAAAGTTAAAAAAAAAACACGTTAGCAGAGTATCTTGACTGAAAATGCATAGTTCACTTGGGAACTTTGGAAAGTTATCACCACAAATTTTGATAGCCTTAAGCTTGGGACCACTACCAAAATAGTAGGGATTATGGAATCATTAACATTTGATAACAATTATACCAGCCTGTAAACACAGCTAAAGCTACTAATAGTCTTCTTCGTCCAATTGGGTGTTCCAATGTGCTCCGATTCGAAAGAAAACCATAGCGTGCAACGTTTCCCACAGTTGGTCCAAGGCGGGGAGAGAGAAATCGAAACCCTAGAAATTGAATCAACGATGCATCTTCTTGGGTGAGGTTTCGGTTCGAATAAATCTTGTTATCCATTTTCCAGCGAAGACTGAGTTTCTGGGATTTGGGGTTGCCAGAGTTTCTGAGTTTCTGGGATTTGGGGTTCCCAGAGTTTCTGTGCACAAAGAGATTAGGGCGTGTGAGAGTGAAAACTAAGAGGGTTTTGCTCTGATATTTGTATCCCTCTTCATCGGAGTCGGAGTGGAAGTGGAGGTGGGAGCCGGCGGAATTGGAGTGGGAGAGAGAGGCGTGCTTGGAAAGCTTGTGGAGGTGGAAGATGAAACTAATGTGTCATTTTAATTTTTTTTAAATATTTACAAAGTGTAAATCAAACTTGATAGCTCAGTAAGGTTGCACCACGGTGGCATTTGCACCATTAGGTTTTTAACGGTGTGAGCGAAAAGGATCGGACTGGACATTTTTTAACAAATTATGGGGCCTTACTGAACTTTTTTTGAAAGGTAGAATCATTTTGAATCAAACCTATAAAAGCAGGGACCAAAATAGATATTAAACCTTATGATTATTAAAAAGTTATTTTTATTTAAAATGCTAATGAGAGTAAAAGGTAATTAAATTACTTTAAACAATAAAAAATGTTCTATTTAGAGGAAATATGATAACTTAATATTGTTATTTTGAAAAACTGGAAAGTTTATTCCGTAAGAATGGTGTGCTTGTTTTTTAGTACCAACACAACAGAGGGAATCCAAATTAGTGAGGATACAACTGTATGCCCAAAATTTCAACAGGGTCGGTTGCCTTGGCCCACCCATTACCTTCCCAATTTCCCAAAGCAAAAATGGCAAAGGCCCATCAATGTATTTTCATATGCTACTTGTTGAATCAGTTTGTATTGTGGCAGCGTTTTTATTTGAAGACACCAACACACACCACACACAACGCAAGACGGGGTTGGGTTCCCCAAATCTCACGAACACAACAGTGTCTCACATTCATTGTTTATTGTTCACCGACCAAACCAGAGTTGGAATTAGTGTTGGTCAGAGTAATCTGTCCAATATCATAGGTTTGTGTGTACCTTCTTTGGCTTTGCCAACCCCACCTAAAACTCTGCTCTTACCAACCGCACTTTCAATGCTCTCTTCTTCATCTTCAGGAAACCCAAATACGTGTCCTGTAATTCATTTCATTCTTGAAATGTTTAGCTCAATTTCGGAATATACAAAAGTCATTTTACTTTTTTAATTTACTAAACTTCAGCCCATGTCATATACTTTTGGAACGTGATCGGAGGTATTGTTAAACCTACGCACCTCATCACAGAATCAACCTAACCTCATGTCATGTGAGCAATTTAGATTCATTGTTAGAGTTTTGGTGTTTGATGTTTTAAAATATGTTTAGTGTTAAGCAGAAGATAGTATCAAAAGACCAGAAAAAAGAATTGGACCCTTTTTTATATTAAAAGTTTTAAGTAATATAAAATTGGGACTAAGACGGGTATTTTGTTCTCGTATCCAAATTAAAAAAATCAAATCTTATATATATATATATATATATATATATATATATATTTATGTTCATATTTAATCATGTAAGATTTTTCATATTCACAAAACAGATTTATGTTTAGAAAATAAATAAATAAAATAATTCATTGAATTAAAATGTTTGAACAAAACAGAAAACAAAATTATATATAATATCTTAAATATCTGTTTATAATATTTATTTATATCTCATCCTAATATATCCTCAAATTTGAGAACAGAGGTTGAACATTCCTAACTTGCTAATGAAATTAAAAGTGATAACAATATAAATATATCAATTATTTGATGTTCAGTTCTAATATGAATAATAAGAGTCGAGTAATTTTTGAATAAGTTCACAAATGAAGTGAGAGTCAATCTATATGTTTAGACCTCTTATGGTGATAGGGACTAATAATAAAATACATGTGGTAAAAGAGTATAATTGTGTCTATTGCAACTTCAAAATGTTTGAGTAATTATTATAGCTAAACTACTTTACTTACCATTTAAGACAAAGTAAGATATTTTAATTCTATTGAAGATTTGGACATAGTATTTTGATTGACTTTTAGGAAATTAAAGAAACACCAAGGAAAATGCAAAAGTCAGTAGTTGATTTTCTAGTATCTAAACAAATATCCCAATCTGAATCAAGATATGCAAAGATAACGTTTAGTATGAAAGTAGTCAAATAAGTCTTTCATTTTATCTTCTATAATTAGGAGGGTGTCAATATGATCACCATCAATAAAGCCAAGTTTTAAATTAGGGTCTATAGGTAATGTTGTTGGTTTGCTACCTAAAAAATCAATATTTTCTCTAATTCAAAGATATACTATTGTTGAATTTAACAATTTTCAATTTTCAATTTTCAAGTTGAAGAGGTTTTTAAAAGAATAAAAAATCTTTAATTTAAAAAAATAACTTAATGTCGATTATATCTTATCTATATAATTTATTTATTTTTTAATTTCAATTCATCTATAATATCTAATTATATTTTATTCTAATTAAAAGAATTTTTTTTCTTCGTATAACTAGTTAATCCAAAGTTAATTTTTCACTCAAAGTTTCTCAATTAACCCTTCTTAAATTTAGTCAATATTTCTAACATGAATGACTTCTATTCAATCCAAAAATTATACCATCCATCACTATATAAAGCTGAAATCGAAATGGCATAAAAACAAACAAGTGGAGTGAATGAAGCAGCTGTCCAAAGGGTGCACTTACTCATAAAATATTTGAAGTTTTATACCATGATCGACTTATGTACATTTACAACATATAAACTAAGTTCTTGAATATTATAGTCCCAATGCATCCATCATTCCAACATGCACTACACAATGCCGAGGGGACCATGAACCCTAGATGATAGATACGTGTAAACAGCCACAGTAGAACCATGACTACACCATACTACATCCATTGCCATTCATACTGTTTATTTTATCTCCCAGCAAATGCAACCAAATACAATTTGGACTGTAATCACCAAACGTTGCTCCACACAATACCTCACATTTATGATTTAGGTCGTATTTATCATCACCAAAAATATAATTGCATACACCTCTAAATATGCCCCATACTCTCTTTGCTTTTTCTATCACGGCTAATACGACACAACTGGGAGGAATACATGTATAATATAATTTATTTATTCTTATACTTTTACTCATACATCTCCTTTTTTAGTTCTTATGCTTTGTACAATCTTATTATTTAATTCCTTAACTAAAAAGATAAATAATGATTATTGTATTACAATAGAAGAATCTCCTAACAAATATCATAAAATAAAAGCTATCCAATTATTTCTTTAAAATTTTACGGATTACAAATAGTTATTTGAAATTTTGGAGATAAAATTTAAAAATATTTTATGGGACCGAAATTTAAAATTTATATACTTCATAAGAACTACAAAAATTATTTCAACATTTATAAAGATCAAAATTAATTAGGAGTTGAAAACTAAGCAAATGCTTTCAGTGAAAATATATTTTAAATATGATCTGTAAATGGTTTTATTCACTTTATAATTTTTCAACTTAGATTGTAACTCTTGTATGATATGATGAAAAAGTTTAGCATTTGAAGACGTAATTTCAAGTAAAAGAGACTTACAAGAAATAATAAAGAAAAAGTAAATATATTGGAAAAGATGCATATAAATTTGTTGGATGAGAATAGGTTTGTTGTGAGGTCACAATTAATGATGAACACCGTTTGGATGATTTTAAAAATGTTGATATTGGAGTCCACTCTGGTTAACACCAACGTTTAACGTTTACGAGTCTTTCTTCAATTTGGTGGAGAACACTGCTTGTTTTATGTTTAATGAAAATTCGCGGTAGATATTGGTATCATTTGATTTCTCAGCGGCCTGTTGGAGATATCTTTACTCACAGTTAGATCCACTAACATATACGGATAATGTAATATTAATATTTAATTCACTTAAAAATATTTATTATGTTACTTGTTTCATTATTATTTGGATACATGAAAATATATCCACGAATTCCTTCTTTTACTTAGATATTTTTAAGATTGAACTTTTTTTTTCATTTCTAATTAGAATAAATTTTAGTTCATAATTCTAGTAATATGAAAAAAGTAAATTTTAAATTTAATTCAATTTTATAAATTAATTTATAAAATAAATTTTTTATCTGTATATAATATAAATTAACGAATCGACAAAGGAAGAAAATTAAATTCTGTGTTCATAGAAGAAAACATATAGAATTTAACGTGGGCATCATTATTGTATACTTTTTCTGTTTAACACGCAAATAATATTAGTCAATGTATGCATGGGAAGGTTTGCTATGCCTAAAGGACGATATAATTAGTGGTAATTTATTAATCCGCGTTGCCATAATCATAAATAGTGGGGCAAATTTATTTTCTGCTATATCATCAATTTCATTTATTTTGTGTGTTTTTGCGTAGTTGTAGTAAGACGTGTAACTCGATCACCAGACCGAATAGTTGGGTACTTATGCCTTGTCAAAGTAATTTAGTAAGCTATAACTAATTCTTAATCTTTTTTCTCTTCGTTTGGTACAAGCGCATTTTAATAACAAATATCATGCATCACTAAAATGGTATATTTTATTTTCTAAAATATTTTTATAATATTTTTTCTATTTTTTAATTAATACCTTGATGATGGGATGAATGAATTAAAAGGTTTAAAATAATTTTGAGTCAAAATGGTATTAAATCTTAGTAACATCAGCGGATGAGAATGATACATCGTGCCAGCAGGCTGCCAACAAAACGTTCAGAAACTTCCATCCGCTCATACGTCAATTAACTTTAATATTTGCAAATATTGTTTTTATTCTTTAAATTGTTAAATATAAATTCCTTTTATGGTGGTAATTTTTGCAGCCTAAATAATCGTCATTTTATAATTGTATGGATTAAAAAATTATCTTTCAGAATTTTAATTGTTTTATCAGGACACGAATATACATATATAATAACTGCCATAGTAAGAAAATTTTGATTTAGTTATCTTGGGTTAAAAAACCCTTTTTAGTATTTACTAATTTGGTAATTATTAACAAAAGTGAATTTTTATACTTCAAACTTAATCTTTAATTACTAATTAAAGATAACATGCCACCCAAGAATAGAATCCGGTCTGAGTTCAATTTGTCTCATTTTTAAAAATATTTTACCAATTTAAAAATAATAATAATACTAAATCAAATCAAAGTGATGATTTTATGTTTTGTTTGACAAAGAGAAAAAAATACGAAATAAACAAATAAATATATTAAAAGTAAATAAAAAAAGTATTGTTTTGTTTATTAGTAAAAAGAGTGAACTTAAAAAAAAGTATAATTAATTATGAGTGTCATAAAAGTCTCAATCGATGACATTGTAATTACATAACAAACTTTCTCATTTTTCTTTGCATTTTTAATGGAAAATATAACTGGAACCCACCATCTCTTTTCTCTTCTTTTTCTTATCATTCACTCAACTAACCACTATACTTTCTCCCATTTCTCTTCTCTTCTTTCCTCCTCTCCCTCTCTCTTCCACATTACCAAACACGTAGACTAAAATTTTCATAGTCTAATATATCAAAACCAACTAAATTAATCCATTTTTAATTGAACTTGGATTAAACTTCATCTTTTCACATTTTTTTTCTGCAATCACTTATGATCCAAAACCAAACACACAACACAAAAAGATTATTCGCGTTAAGGAGATATTTATGACAGAAAAGTATTGGTGTATCATTTATCTAAAATATCCATCTAACCATTAATTAATTAAGCATTACATGGCAATACATATTTATATAGCATATTTATTTACGTTAAAGAGATATTTATAATAGAAAAGGGTTGATAGTGTTGCTCTAAAATCTCCATCGAAACATTAACTATTTAATAATTAGATGACAATATATACCAGAAGATAAAGCATGCACATATTAGCAGCTGACAGAGACAGTGGTGCTTGAAAAAACACGCTTTCTATTAACTAACATAACACAAAACAAAACCATATCCAAAATCAAATCACACTCCATCTTCTTCCTACCTATATAAACAACACAAAGCCTTTCTCAAACTCCAAAACACTCACAAGAACACTAAAATGCCTCTTCGCAACCCATTTTCCTTTCTCCTCTTCTTCATCCTCTCAACATGCTGCGTTCCAAACCTTTCCAATGCCACTTCTCGTGCCCCTAACCGCATGTTAGCTTTGGTTCAGAACCAGCCACTTGTGTTAAAGTACCACAAAGGTACCCTCCTCAAGGGTAACATCACCCTCCATTTACTCTGGTACGGTACCTTCACCTCCACCCAACGCTCCATACTCATCGACTTTGTCCAATCGCTAGGCTCCACCTCATCGTCTCCTACCCCTTCTTCCGTCTCTTCGTGGTGGCGAACCACCGAGAGCTACAGGGGAGGTTCCTGCACCCTCGTCGTAGGGAGCCAAACCCTCGACGGTAACTACTCCCTCGGCAAGTCTCTTAACACGGACAAACTCCTCGCGTTGGCGTCGAAGGTGAACTACCACCCTCACGTGGTGCACGTGATCATGACATCCGCTGACGTGGCGGTGGAGGACTTCTGCATGAACCAGTGTGGGACCCACGGGTGGGGGAAGAGGAATGACGGCGAGAGGGTGGCGTACGCCTGGGTGGGGAACCCAATCACGCAATGTCCGGGGCAGTGCGCGTGGCCCTTCCACCAACCCATTTACGGTCCCCAAACGCCGCCGTTAGTGGCGCCCAACGTAGACGTTGGCGTTGACGGCATGGTGATAAATTTGGCCACGGTTCTCGCGGGGTTGGTGACGAACCCGTTCGAGGATGGGTACTACCAGGGGCCGCCGAGCGCGCCCCTGGAGGCGGTGTCGGCGTGCACCGGAATCTTTGGGAAGGGGGCGTATCCGGGTTACCCCGGGAACGTTCTGGTGGACAAGACGACGGGGGCTAGCTACAACGCCGTGGGGGTGCGCGGGCGGAAGTTTTTGCTGCCGGCGATGTGGGACCCCCTCAGCTCCAGCTGCAAGACGATGGTGTGAAAAGGAATAAGGGGTGTGTGGATAGAGTATTTGGGTTTGTGAAATGTGTGTAAGAGAAGAATGATTTGTAAGTTTGCCTTGGAGGGTTATCATTCTTTTTTTGTTTTATTTGGAATCTTAGTTTATTTCTGAAAATAACTATTAGAGTAAATTACAGCAAGACATTAATATTTTCTCTAATTATAATTATAATAACCTTCGTTAGGTACATGTGAAACATATTATTATTTAATATTTTAAAATTTTAAAGAGATTTATGTTTAATGTAGAAAAACAGTCAATATAATATTTCTAAAATAAAAAAGAGGTTATGTCAAATTTTAAAGAAACATGACTGTCAATATAATTCCTGAAAATATTAGAAGATATTGATGTAATTGAACTTCGTACTTTAAGAAAATATATGACATAATTAGATATTAATTTGATCTTAATCTCAATATAAAGATTTTTCATTATAGAAATTATAAAATGAATGAATTTAACTTTTGATTCTTGTAATTATTATTTTAAGTACATGTGAGAAAATTTTTATTTTAAGTTTTGCAAAATTCTTTTTAGCTTTTATTTTTTAAAGTTTAGTTATTAAGATCCATTCTATGATAAATAAATATGTATTTTAAAAGGACTGACCTTATCCTTTTCGATGAATGAAATTAAGGAAAATATATGAAGACAAAACTTAAAGCTATTAAAATACTAAGAAAAGGGAGAAATTTTTATATTATAAATTGATTAAAATTATTATATAGTAGGCAGTACTCTGATTTTACATGATAATGTAATATTATAATTAAATTCATATAACTTTGTTATATTTTGTTTAAAAATATGTCTTACAGTCTTAATAATAAGGAAATATTTGGAGACATTTCTTAATTATCTGAAAGCAACTTCGTAACTAGTTTTCATTCACATTTATATTGGTTTTTCGGTTGATTATTATGGTTTATATCCGATGAGATATATTATTGTGAAATTTGTTTATAACTTTATCCAAATTACTATAATCAGCATGTTAGTTTTATCAAATTTAAGGGTAATAAAGCTTCGACTTGACCCATTTTAATTGATTTAATCATTTCCGACATTTCTATTTACGTGGGATCGTCTCAAATAGGTCATTATATTCTAAAGTCTCTCGATTAGGTCTTTTATTATGAAAAATTGAATCAAATTCACTACAAAAAAGAAGGGCATTACCGAAGGCCAGAAGCCCTCGGAAACAGCCCAAAACCGTCGGTAAAAGGTATTTACCGAAGGCTTATCGACGGCCAAAAAGCCCTCGGTAAATCCCTTGTCGCTAACATTTACCGAGGGCTTTCGCCCTTCGGTAATTACCGAGGGATTACCGAGGGCCAAAAGCCTTCGGTAATTTCCGAAGGGCGAAAAAAAAAACAGAGCGTTGGGGTGCTGCAGAATGTGATGCATATATATCTAAACTAAAGCTCTACAAAGTAAAACAGCAAAAGAACCAAAAATGTAGCTTTTGTATTAAATATATACATTAAAAGAAACAAGATGAAAAATGCACAATGGAAGCTAGGTATCTAAACACAAATTATTTCTTAAATTGCTTTCGTTTTGCATTTTAGCCAGGTGTTACTACTAGGACTCATTTTTATAAATTTAGCTAAAATGTGCAAGCTTCAATTTGAAATACTGGCACAGACAAGCACAGGCCACCAGGCATAACTAATTTGATCCATAATTTATTGAATTATGGGCAAGCTCTCATCATACCAAACGAATAGCTTCATCAATCACATTTTTGTAGCCTCTCTTGAACCGATGGTGTTTGCCACCTAAGAAAAACAGTACCAGCAAGTTATTAACTCTAATCTGTTTTTTTAAGTAATTTTCTATTCGAATTCAATGAAAAATACTCTAGTTCATGATGAAATCTTAAAAGAAGGTGAGAAAGGCCAACTAAAAGGTCATGGCAGTTTAGATTCCTACCCAGTTTCTTCTCGATAAAGGTAGTAAGCCCATCGGAAGTCACACTGTCTGTGACAATAGTTGTTCCAGGATGCTACAGAAAATGAGAGAAGGAAAAGACTGATGAGAAATAATTGATACAGGGAAATGTGAGGTTAAGAAACCAGATCTGCAATAAGCTAAAGTTAAAAACCTTACTTCCTCAAGAACAATAGCTGCCATTAAGGCAATCAAACGATTCCGATTAAATTCACGACCAGTGAAATCCACAGCAGCAGATCTACATATGAAAGTGGTTGATGCTCAATAAATTTGAAAACGGTAGCGTTTCTGTTTAGTAATAAGAATCTTACCTGTCCACATCAGTATCAAAGATAATTCCAAGATCAGCTTTGTTGTCGAGGACTGCTTGGGTTATAGCTTTCATTGCTTTCATTGCCCAACTCCTTAACAGCTAAAGGTAACCTTTCTCCCTCAGCAATCTAAGAAGCATAGTACTTGCACATGTCACTAAAAATAAAGAGAACTTGACAGTTCATGCTAGCAAATTAATCAGCTAAAATTTTATTATAGAGTTCACACCTCAACATCTGCTCCTACACCTTTTATATTGACAGTCTGAATTTCATTGTGCTTAGCCCAAATAATTTTTTCATAAGCAAGCAATTTACATTATGCTATGATAGAAAAGCAAGCAATTTACATTATGCTATGCTATGATAGAAAAGCATAAACAACACCAGAAAACTTTTCTTTGCTTCCTTTAATTCTGCACAATAATTAGCAAGCCTTAGTGTTTTTAGCATTCTTTGCTTCCTTTAATTCTGCACAATAATCAAGTTCAAAGTTAGATTCAAAGTTAGCAAAACAACCTTTTCTTCCTTTGACAATAAAGTGCAGTAACAGATTTCAAACCAACATTAACTCTGTAGAGTTGGATTTAAAGAACAGAACAGAACAACACATAATTGACTCTTGGAATTGATGACACTATGAACATAGCAATGATCTAATACGAAGCAGGAAATGATTTTGAACTTTCTTTGATGTTTTAAGCATGTTAAAAAACAAAGTTTTAAGCATAAAAACAAAATTAAAACAACACTGAAAGCTTACTTGTGATCATTCCCACCCACCAGAATGGCTCCAAGAGATAATAATACCCACCAAAACCTGCAAAATGGCAAAGAAAACAAAATCATGTATAACCAAATACAAGCAGAACATATGGCAGAACTGATTTCTTCACAAATTTCACAACCACCCCCAAGGCATGTACAAGCAGTGAGTTTTTCATTGTTCAGTTCTAAAGAATTTAAGAACCCAGCAAACTCAAGTTCAAGTTCTAATCCTAACCCAGCTTCTTTGACGCACTGCACATCCAACAACCTGAGCCCACTACCTTAGTCTTGTCTTCACGGTCTGGGGGTTATCACCTTCATAATTAATTCACATCAAACAACCCAATAATTTAGAAAAAATATCATCACATCTTAATCTACTTCAATCACAATCAACACAAATTAAGCATAGAAAGACCAAGATTTAAATGTCCTTATCTATATTTCTCAAAGAATTTGATAACCTGAGTTTATTTATGCAAACTTTATAATTCTTCCATTATTATAGAAAGCAAACAAGAGATCAGCTAAGTGTTAAGTACCTGTGGTGAAGATGGCAGAGTGGGCCATGCGGGGAAGAAGTGTCTTCGCAGTCAGATGCGGCAGAGGAAGACGGCGTGGTCGTGATGGTCGTGGTCTTGGGGACGGTTCTTCCAGTTTCCCTTGCGGCAGAGCCAGGCTTCATCACGGTAGGCGTCCGGCGACCATGATCGCTGCTTGAAGAGCGGCGGTGTGGACTGCAGGAGCGGTGGACGCTGGAGCAAAATCCCAGGAGCGGCGATGCGGACTGCGGTAGGCGTCCTGCGACCATGGACGTCCGGTTCCGGTGAATGGAAGAGGGAAATCCCAGGAAGGGTGGCGGTGGCGCGGGGACGGGAGTGAAAATTTGGGAGAAGCTTTCCCAAAAAGCATTCGGGAAAATGGAGGAGGAAATCCCAAATTTAGATTTTATTAAGTGAATGCATATACCGACGGCCAAAAGCCTTCGGTAAATCCTTCGGTATTGTCATTTTTACCGAGGGATAAGAGGCCTTCGGTAATAATCCTTCGGTAATCAATGAATTTGTAGTAGTGATTAGACCTTGTCGTTAAGTTAGGGGGACTACGTTAAAAAATTTGATTTGTGGTTTGGTGACATGACCAACTGTTGTTGACGTGCACACATTGGTTGTCTGAGTTGGCCTTCTTTTATTTATTCATTTAAGAAAATTTAGTTTAATCAAAACACAACGTTTTGTTTATGAAAAACTGATTATAGTTTGGTATTTTTCTAATCAGAATTGACTGGGTGTGGAATTTGGGGAAATTTGAAAAAGTAATTGGGATTTGAAGAAATCCCTAAATTGGAAGATTGAAATCTCTGAGGGGAGCCATTCTTGCTATTCGAAGAAGGTGCGATGCAGGTGGGTGGGTGCACGTTGTTGTTCGAAGACGATGTCAAAGGAGCATTCTTGCTGTTCGTCGCCATGCAATGTGTGGCGGAAGGAGAAGTGTAATGTCTGTTCACCGATTTGCCACTATGGACTGAGATGTGCGTTGCGAACTGCTAAAACTTTGAAGAATCGTGGCAAGGAATTTTGGGGATGCTCGAAGTATAAGGTATGGTTTATTTGACCTTTATGTGGAAGTGTTTCTGATGAGAGATTGTTGCTTTTACAAAGTGGTGCTGAAGAGGGTGGTTGCAACTACTTCAAATGGTGCACTGATGTTGCTGAAAACAAAAGAGGCACATGCTTGAAGTTTGAAGGAAACAAAGAAAGTTTGGTGCACAATGAAGAAGTAGATAGTAATAGGAATATGTTAGTTAAGTTAGAGAAATCATTCTTGGTTGTTCAAAAGTGGATGAAGGTCTTGATATTTTTGGTTTGTGTTTTATGTATAATAAACACAATCTAGTGTCAATGTTGATGACAATGGGCTAATGTCTTGTAACTGTATTGTAGCTTTCTTCCATTTCAATGAAAATGAGACTTGTTTGATGTGTTTATCAGTGACAAATGCAATTGTTGTTATGGATTCTGATGAGTAAAGAATGTTATTTCCTTTAATTTGTGATGTTTTTATGACTTTATATATTGGTTTTACTTGGTATGGACTAAGCAATTAACTGCTACATGCATAAGGTCGAGCTCCTTACAAATGCAACATCTTTACAAATGCAACATCTTTTCTTTAAACCACCCTTCCTCATTTTTCTATCGTCCTTGACCAACTACCATTTCTCCAACCTTCGCTTCTTCTTTGGTCTCCCAGACAATATTCTTTTGGGTGGAGGGAGGACATCAACATATGTGGTAATCTCCCACATATTGTTACCATTTATTGGATAGAAAATTGAAGAGTTTATTTCTTCATTTGTTGACTTCCTAAAGCAACATGGAATGAAGTCTTCTGCATCTAGATTTAGGAATTTCATAGCAGCCAAGGAGTGGCAACATGGTATGCCAGTGATTTCCCACTTCCTGCATGTACACAACTTTTCATCTAAATTTACTACAAACTTATCACCAGCTTGGGTCACATGGCGAACTTCAAAAATCTTGTTGGCTGACCAACTATAAAGTCAAAACAATAAAAACCTTTTAATCATAAACCACTAACACATTTTAAATCAAATAATAAAAGAACTTCCACATTTTTATCACGGAATCCAATATTTAGTTAACTGAGACTCCTTATTTAGTCTAGTCTTGATTTTTGGACAAATCTACCCAGACAATGATTGGCTTTTTTTCCTGTTAGTTGCCCATCTCTTCATCAAGTAAAGGCGGATCTCCTCCAACATGCTTACGATTGGCTTAGACCTTGTATGCATCATTACACTATTGAAAGCCTCTGACAGGTATTTTACCACAGTATCACACTAAGGTTTGCTGCTAAATCTTGATCTTGACCAGTACCTACATTGGATAACATTGATCAATATTAGTGTTCAAAGCTGGGAGATTTTTAACAATAAAAATCGAAATACAAACCTGAGAGGGATTTTTAACAAGTATTTGAAAGCCTTATCATAAAGCTATTTTATATTTATCATTTATGCTTCCCATGTTTGTGGATGAGTTACTGTAGCTGCCTTCCACATCAAATGTTTTAGTTTCTTTCCAGGGAATTTCTTTCTGAAATTAGCGTATAGGTGCCTAACACAGAAACGTTGATCAACTTCAGGGACCACTTCTTGTACAACTTGCAATAGTCCCTGTTGAATGAAATTATGACTATGTTGTTAGATATATGATTTGAATATGAATGTTAATTAACATAATCGGGGAAAAGGTCATATGCATTACCTTTTGTTGGTCCGACATGAATGTAAATGATGAACTTACTTCCTCCCCACCGAGATCTTCAACCAGAAGTTCAAGGAACCATCTCCAAGTATCCTTGTTCTCAACTTCCACCACGACATACACTAGAGGTAACATTTGGTCATTTGCATCTCTACCAATAGCAGTTAACATTTCTCCACCATATTTTCCTTTTAGAAAAGCATCATCCAGCCCAATAATTGGCCTGCAGGACACAAAACTATCCTTGCAGGCCTTTAGACATGTATAAAACCTCCTAGAAATGTGTCCATCCACAGTCTCTTCAACTTTGACCTTCATTGTGGATCCTGGATTACGAGCTAGGAGCTCATTCGCATAGTCATAAATCCTTCTATATTGGTCTTTGAAAGACCCATCAACATGGTCTGAAGTAATGGTCTTTGCCCTGTAAGCCATACATCTAGATACACCTAAATTCCATTTTCTACTTATCTTCTCACGAATTTCCACTCCCTTTACTTGTGGATTTTCTCTAACAGTTTTTTCCAACCTCTTACTGAGCCATTTTTGCATTAAGTAATCTTAATTTGTGCTATCTACTACATTTGTGATTGTCAACAATAGTCCTTAATTGCCACGTATGAATGGCTTCCATATAAGCACAATATGCCATCCAGGGGCACTCTCCTTTAGCACCCATACATTTTAGCCTAATTATCTTCTTATCATTTTTAACATATTTAATATTTCTACCATTTTCTACTTAATACATTTTGATGGCATCCACAAAGTCTTGCTTGTCAGCAAAATAAGTTCCCACATCCCATTTATAATCTACCATTGTCTTAGGCATGGAAAATGTTACAAACTTCCCATAACCCTCCTCTTCATCATCTTGTCCATCACTTTCTGCTCCACTGTCTAATTCATCGGATTTCCATTCATCATCAGACAAACCTCTATCATGATCACTATTTATTCCATCATCAATATCACTATCATCAGATTGCACATCAACTTGGACATTACCAAACCAATCTGCAACTCCATCTCCTACATCCCCTTCTAAATCACACTGAACATTAACATCAACCAGACCTTCCATACAGTCATAATTAACCTCATCATTGCCATCATCATCTTTACCAATAGAAGTCCAGCTACGAACATCACCAGCACCCTCTTCAACCTCACCCACACCAACCTATGTTTCAATTTCACCTTCAACAACATCATCAGCCTCAACTCTTTCTTCTGAAACAACAACAATTTTAGTCATTTTATCGCATTCACCTCTCTCACCTTCATTGGCAGCCACCTAACATTCACCCCCACCTTCCTCTTCACGTTCACCCTCAACCATACCCCCACCTTGCTCTTCACATTCACCCTCAACCGTACCCCCACCTTCCTCTTCACGTTCACCCTCAACCATACCCCCACCTTGCTCTTCACATTCACCCTCAACCATACCCCTACCTTCCTCTTCACGTTCATCCTCAACCATACCCCCACCTTGCTCTTCACATTCACCCTCAACCATACCCCCAATTTCCTCTTCACGTTCACCCTCAACCATACTCTCACCTTGCTCTTCAACTTTATTTTGAGGAACATATTCTAACATATGTATTACCTCAGGTTCAGACACTTTATGAACAACAAATAGATGCACCTCCCCATTAAGCCTAGGTAATCATCTGTATGGCTCCTACGTCATCCAACAAAGGCTTCAGCCTATTTTCTAACATAGAACCACCACCTACAGAGTACCATAACTCCTTGAACCCATCATAACCTAGCCCTTTTACTACACTGACTACAAGGAAATAGCTCCATAGGTCTGGGTCAAACAAAAAAGTTGTACTCTCCTCCTCATAGTTAAGTTTCCCTTCATTTACGAACTTTCCACCGTTGTGGAAAACAACTTCAAAATTTTCTTCCATGACGTAAAACATAACACTTATATTTTAACCTATAAAGTAATAAGAAAAGGACCACAAAAAAAAGTATTAACAATATATGCAAACCAGAACCCAATGAAAAAGACAATTAGACAACACTTTAATAATGGGGGATCACATGGCAATTGAAAACGAAACATTATACAACATGCAACATTGTCGGACAACCATAAAAGGACAAAATCTTGAAAAAATTCAATGAAAAACGCGTTTACTAACCTGAACACATGATACAAACACTTTCACCACTGCCTTCCACGTGCTTCACCGCCAACAACTTCTCGATTCCACCGAAATAGCACTGATTGATCACTCAGAAATCTTAAAACGAAACCTACTTAGTCACCAACTATACGAAATAACAACGATATACCCAATTGTCCCCCAAATTCCAACCACAAAAGCCAACCCTCAACAAAACCCTATTTTTCCAATTATCCCCAATTATCACCAGTCAATTGTGAAATTAAAAATATCTAACCAATACTAAGTTATTTCTTTAATAAAAACGTTGCGTTTTGATGTAAAATTATCCATTTTAAATATATAAATGAAACAAAGCTAGGTCAGACGACCAACGTGTGCCACGTAAGAATCACTTCGTCATGTCACCAACCAACGTATCAATTGATTCAATTTTCACAATAAAGGACCCATTTGAGAGAATTTGGAATATGAGGACCTATCTGAGACGATCCTGCACAAATAGGGATGTTGGAAATGATTAAACCCATTTTAATTTGTTTGTCACTAACTCCTTAAAAATGGACAGGCTGGTTAAAAGTTTGGGTGTTGCTCCCTCCACCACCACACATGCTTCCTCCACCTCCTCAAATTTTTTCAATTTCAATTTTATTCTTAAATTAAAACTTTTTTACTTTTATTATTTAAGTTTTTTTAATTAATTTAAAAATCTTATTTTTGCTTATTTTTCTGCACAGTCGCATCCTACTCATCTCTGTTGAGAGTTACTCTCTCCAGTCATATTTAATTTCTAGTTTTAACTTTTACTAACATGCATGCACCCCCACAATCCAAAACTATAACGGATGTAAATATGCTAAACGGATGCTAAACGGATGTCAACGTCCGTTTTCATTTTGTTTTTGTATTGTATCTGCTTGGTAGATTCAAGAAGAAGCTCCTCCCGATTCATTCTTACGGTAGACATTAGTAAAATGGCATCTGAAACATAGGAACCAATACTGCATTACCACTCAGCAAGATTTTGGTTTCGTGGTTGAACTAATTAAAAAGTTCAATAGCATGTTTTAGATCAATATTTGGTATTCATTTGATACGGATTCCACTCCTGTTATGTATCTTTCAGTGCGTATGCCATTGTGTATGCAAGAAACCTACCACGCAATACTTTTTTTCACGTGGAAGTAGAGAAGGGATGGGTAGTCTTTGGGTAGGTTGTTTCACATATCTCTCGGATTGGGTTTTACTTAGGAAAGGGTTTTCCTTTTGAAGAATTGTTCCGCGTGAGAGTTATTAATATAATATGGTAATATATATATATATATATATATATATATATATATATATAAGGTACAGGTGATTTGAGTGTTGGGAGGTGTGATGCCGTGAGTGTAGCCGTGAATGGTTGGTGTTGTGTGTGAAATTTGGAAGGAGTTGAACGTTGGAGTAGAGTGGTGAGATAAGGAAGAAGGTGTGTTTTGTTTAAAGGAGAGAAGAGGTATAGGGAATAGTTGCTCGAGAAAAGATGAAGGAAGGTGATGGTGTTGGACTTTGGGTACATAGGGAAGTAGTCTTACGTGGAAGAGAGTGAGGCCTAGATGTACGTACGAAGAGGGTGGTATTGTTAGTAAAATAAGAAAAGTAAGAGAGACAGGAAGAATCGCCAGAGATATGTAGTTAGTAGATGACTGCAACATGATGTGTAGTGGGTTGAAAAGGGAGTGAATGTGTGTAACAGAATATATAACAGAATATATATATATATATATATATATATATATATATATATATATATATCTGCACAATCACGGAAACCCAATATAAAATTCATGCCAACACCAATTCATCAAAATAGTCAAAAGCTCCCAACAACTTTGCCGATTGACAAACCAATAAGACCAAAGTTTTCCACAGATCCTCACAGTAAAATCCCCCCCTACCAAACCACTCAAAACCTTCCCTAGTAACTCAAAATCCCCTTCCTTGCACACCATACCAACAAACTCATTCAAACCGGAGGAACGAGGAACATAGCCTTTAAAAATCATCTCCTCTAAAACCAACCCAGCTTCCTCAAACTGCATACACTGGCATAGCCCATCAAACAAGGTGCGGTACAACATCAGGAACACACTGTCGCCTTGCCATGTCCCCAAATAAATCATCAGCCTCCCTCTATTTCCCCTCTTCACACAACCAACTAATAACCACTCCTGTTATGTATCATGGTGATAAATTATGGATGTAACAGACAAAAATAATTATGACGATGGTGATATAAACATATCTATGTACCATGTTACTGATAACGATGAAGACTGGAAGAAGGCCTTGAGTATTTGAATTGCTAACATAGCTAATCTTTTTACAATTGAGTATTTACAGGGCTATTCTTTTGAAACATACTGATCAAAGGAATACAATAAATTCGTGAAAAAAAAAAATTGTAATTAAATTTCATAGTGTCAACTTTGATTAGACACTGGAAATATGATTAGTGCCAACCGAAGAGGAATCCAGTTGAAATTCGAAAGATTAGGCCAATTTGACTGCATCTGAAATTCTCAGGCGTGTTCCCTGTTGTCCAACAACAGTAGCAACAACATTAGCTGCTAATGTGCCTATACCTCTCAAATCTGATATGCCTCTTAAACGACCATATACATATGCATCACTAGCACCACAAGTATCCACTGGAACACATGGAGATGGAGGGATATATACGGCTTCTCCTTTTACACCCATGTAAGAGTCTCTAAGACCATCTGTAACGGATACGAGAGGAACAAAGTGGCTCAGATACCTTGCAGCTGAAGCAGCACTTTCCTTTGCTTCAAAATTACAAAGAACTCTGGCCTCATCACCACTAAATCAACACTATTCCCAATAATTTCCCTGATGAATGAAAAAATACACCAGTTATAAAAGCATACACCCTTGTGATCTAACACCTTAACAAATATCATATTACATATGTTGCATCTCTAGGTATCCTTTTGACATAGGCTTTGGTGCTCAACAATATACAAAAATACTAAAGACACTCAACGGATGCATGTTAGACCCCTGACAAGTGTACCAGATCGTATAAGGTAATAATAAATGATAAGACCAAATATCGTTCTCCCAAAGGACTCTTAGGCCTTATCTTTCATGTAAATTGATCTTATAAGACTTGAAAAAGAAATAATTTTGTTATTGTATGCAAAACGAAAATAAATATGCAGATGCAAGTTATTCAATTGGCAAAGAAAAGATATTAATGAATGGAGTTGTTGGGGTTTACAATTTCATCTTATCCGCCCTCTTATATCTACTTTTCTTATTTAATTCGCTTTATTATCTAATTGTCATGCAAACTTTCTTTGCCTACCCTAATCCCGATCTCTCGACGAAAAAAGCCTATCACTAACTATTAGTTTACTATCTCTAGTCTCCCTAAGTAATTAGCAATGCATATATCACAGAAGCAAATACAATTGATCGTCCTACCCCTATCTTCAGTCAGTATTGCTTAATCAAGGAATTCCCTATCAGTTCATGACTTCCCCGTACGTCTCCGTATCGACAAAGACAAATATCTTCTTACCGAATGAGTTAAACGATAAAAGCATTGAGCATAGATAAGAAACCCAACAATTGATAATATAAGCATATGAATAAAACAAGAATTTCAATATAAGAGAGTTTCAAAAGAATACATTGTTCTCCAACAACAAAGGGTTTAGTTTACCATGGACATGGTGAAACTAGGTGGAATTAAATGAAAGAATGGAAGAGTAAACTCTAGATTTGATAAATTGGAGCTTAAGCATCCAAGAAACCGCCTCCAAGGAGTGTAGAAGTGCTTTGGACGTCTCTGTCTGCCAAAAGAATTACTCTGAAGGTTGCACTAAGGTTATTTATAACGCATAAAAATAACAGAATTTAAGCCCAAGCCTAACATTCCACCGCTCAGCGCCTCATTTGACCGCTCAGCGGTTTCCCTCTAATTGCAGGATCGCTCAACGGGCCATCTCATCGCTCAGCGGTTTGCCTCGAAGTCGCCTAGACGCTCAGCAACACCGCTTGAGCGAGAAGTAGTGGCTACTCCTTCGAGTATGGCGCTCAGCGCTGGAAAATAGCGCTGAGCGGTGACTTTGACTCTTCTTTTCTTCCTTTTTCTCCTTCTTTCTTGAGTTTATGTCCTCCCTTCTTCACTTCCATCTTCAATTCTCATCAAAACCCTGCAAAACAATGCAAAACAAGCATAATATCTCTAAAATCAACTCTTGACTCTCATGTGACTCAACTAAGTGTTTTACTTGATTCTAAGCTCATTCTAAGCCATAAAAGGTGTGTTTTGATATCAAATTTAAGTATAAAAATAACGGTTTTTCAACCGTTATCACAACCCCAAACTTAAAACTTTGTTTGTCGTCAAGCAAATAAAACAGAACTTGGCTTTCCACTGTTTCATCAAAATAGTTCAACATTTCCAAAATTCATTTTTCTCATAACAAGAGTTACTCAATTCAGATTTTTAGTGGAATCTTATTAAGATGCATACATGATTTCAATTCAATTCAGTTCACATGATCACATATTTTCCAACAGATGTTCTACTTATGAATGATCAATCCACTAAGCAAGATGTAATCATACAATTTATTAATCCTCTCCAAGCAGGTGTTTCACTCAATCACTCAAGTGTTTAAGGGGTCTTTCCATCCCTCTGTTATTCACATATCACATAAAACCAAATTGCCCTTCGTCTTCTAAAATCAACATTCTCACATATAAATGTCATCACAAGGACTTTTCCAAGGTTTATAATGAGGCTGGGTTAACAAGAAAAATTGGTTTTTCTGGAACAACAAAATCCTTGAGTGAAAAGAGTTATATTAGCATCCAAAGTTCAAGCACAAACTCTCTTTTTAACTAATCTTACTCATTCCCAACTTCTTTCCTTTTTCTCTTTACATTGAGCTCATCTTTCATGCTTTTTCTTTTCTTCCCTTTTCTTTTCTCATGCTTTTCTTTCATTCAACACTTAAGCTCAATGCCTTTGCCTTTCAATTTTTCCAACAACCCCAAACTTGAACTTTGGCAATATCATACAATTATTCTCAACCCAACTCAAGGTAAAAAATTTCAAAGCAAGGGTTTTCATCCTGTTTTAAGGCTAGGGTTCAAAAAGGATATAACACATGGTTCTCTTTTCTTTGGGTTAATATTTGGCTAAGAATGGCTTCCAAAAATGGCCTCGATCATATGACACAAACATGCAATTCAATCAATCATAAAGATTTAGGCAATATCATTCATGCTTCCATATGAATAGCACATATATCAATGAACACTCTGGAGTTCAAAACCTCACACTACTGTGCTTTTCTCAAACATCATTCATACATCCTGCTTGGCATCATAATCACAATCATAAATCATAACACGTCTGTTCACATAACTTATGAACCATTCACCTGTATATCAGCATGCAATACAATCTCAATCATAATCCACATCCAATCATCATCAAATAAACTCATCATGCAATAACAACAAGTCAAACAAAAATAGTATTCAAGCCAAGCACAGACACCTACAATAAAATTCAACCTATTGTCGCAACCGGGAAAGTCGCGACGGGACGACGACGACCAAAAAAAGAAAACTGTTTTGGAAAAAGAGATTTGGAGTCGCCACCATAGTTTATTATGGAAAACTACGGAAAAACCATAAAGAAAAGACACAGTCCACGAAAACCAGATTCTGGGTTCGGGAGTCGGTTACGTGTAGGGAAGGTATTAGCACCCTACAACGCCTGCCCTAAGGCAGTACCTTTAATTAAATACGCGAATAAAATGTGGTTTTCAAAAATGTTTAACTTCCCCTAAAGAAAAATAAAATAAAACTCTAAAGAAAATAAAATATTTTTTGTGTTTTTTGGGCCCGACAAGGATTGACCTTGCTCCTACGTATTCTCAGTCAGACTAAGAAATCAGGGTTACGTAGTTCTAGCGTTATGTTTGGATGATTGTTTGAAAACATGATGTTTTATATTTTTGTTAAATTTTTTTTGAAAGAAGAAGAAAAAGGTTTTCTTTTTTTTTTTTTATTTTTTTTTTTTTAACACAAGGCTGACGCGAATGGTCGCACGTGTGCTTAAACATTTTTTAAAATAATAATAATTTTTTTTTGTTAATTTTAAAAAGAAGAAGAAAAAGGTTTTCAACACAAGGCTGACGCCGATGGTCGCACGTGTGCTTAAACCTTTTAAAATAATAATAAATTTTTGTTAACTTTAAAAAGAAGAAGAAAAAGGTTTTCAACACAAAGCTGACGCGGATGGTCGCACGTGTGCTTAAACCTTTTAAAATAATAAAAAAATTTGTTTATTATATTTTTTAGAAGAAGAAAAAGGTTTTCAACACAAGGCCGACGCGAATGGTCGCACGTGTGCTTAAACCTTTTAAAATAATTTTTTTGTTATTTTTAATATCTATTTAAGAGTAGATAAAAAAATAAGTAATTAGCCAAATAAAAAGTAGAAAAATGAAAATAAAAGTAGAAATAAAATAAACCAAAAGTTAAATGATAAAATAATATGAAGATTGGGCCTAAACCCAAATGGCCCGGGATGAGGAAATTAAAAACAGGAGTATGCAAATCTAATTTCAGTTTCAATGGCAGATTGGGCCTAAACCCAATCGGAAAGGATGAGACTTAAGGAGAAAACGGGGGTGCAGATGAAGGTTATACCCCTTTTTTTTGTTTTGATATTATTTTTTATATTGGGCCCAGGCCCAATACACTCCTCCCCCACGTCAGAAAAAATAGGGGTTTCCCCCTTTTCTCCTCATTTTCGCTCCAAGAGGTTTCAAGAGACCTAGAGTCTTTCCTCCCTCAAGCGCTGTGGAGCACACAGGCTCCCTCCTCCCCAGCCGGCCGCCGCTCTCCGGCAGGATCCACCAGGAGCTTCGCCGGCGTCCTAGCCGCTTCATCAGGCGCGACGCCTCCGTGCACCAACATCCATGACCGTCGCGAGTTTTCGAGATTCTCAAAGGAGCCGCCGCCGCACGACCCTGTTCCGCCGAGCTATGGCCGCTATCGGCGACTGCGGCCACCGCCAGAACGCTTACCAGCGTCGAAGCAACACTCTCCTTGCTCATCTTTCCCATCCCGAGACGCCCTCCACTCGAGATCCAGACCAGGATCTATCAATCGTACCGCCGCTACTGCGCATCCTCCGTTGAACACCGCCTGAGAGAGCCCAGACGTCGCCTCTCGGACCACGAACCAGGGTCGCGCCGACACGCGACTCGCCGCCGGCACGCGATTCGCCGCTGGAGCTGTCGTCATTCGACCCAAGGTGCCATCGCCGACACCCATTATCTACAGGACCCGTCCACGCGTGAGAGAGAAGGACCGCGACACCCCCACCACGGACGAAACCAGCCACCGTCGACGAAGATGACCACCGCTGCCAAGCGCGCCTCCAGAGAAGCCGGACGTCGTCGCCTCAGGAATGCCCCTCCGAGCCCTAGGATCGCGCCGCCACCCAAATTGCCGACTTCCATAGCTGTCGCGATGACGCCGTCGTCCTCTCCGTCACCGCACCAACCCCCACGAATTGAACCCTCTCCGACTTGCTTTCTCCGCTCCTGAGATCACGGCTTCCAAACAAACCACGCCATTTCACCTTTTCTCAAATTTCGCCTTCGTCTCAGCCATCCAGGAAGATAAAATTGTCTTGCGGTGATTTGGAGTTTGATGATTTTGCATATGTTATTGGGGTAGGATATAGAATCTTAGAAATTGCTTCTATGCCAAAGAGATGAAGAAGATGATGTAGTGAAGTGGTTCCAGAGATTTTTGGAGGTGTTTCCTTCTCTGTTACAGTGGCGGAGAAGAATGTAGGTTGGGAGAACGACTTCCTTCTCTGTTTTTTCTGTTTTTCAGGTGTTGGTTCGGATGGAGAGGGGGAAAGGTGACTATGGTATATACATACACATCTTTTGAATTTTCAAGCAACAATCATACACAGATATGGCAAAAATATCTTTAACAGCAAGTGTAAGATGAAGTATGGAATGCAACAGACTAACTTACCTAAGCACGATTACAAAGTATTACTTACCTCTTGGAGCTTATTCTATGTTGTTAAACTCTGGGAGCTCCTCTTGTGGCTGGCTTTCCTCCCTTTTTTTTGTATGCAAACAAGGGTTCGTTCTAGAGGTAAGGAAATCGAGGATGTTCAAGCTGATGGTGCGGCGTTCCTTCTTTGTTAAGGAGGATGATCAATGGAGATTGGTCTGGTGAATCATGGATCCGTTGGAGGTGAAGTAAAAGGGAAATGTGGTTGAGGTGGTCACCGGTGAGGGGAGCCGAGAAAGTCTCGAGCCAAAAGAGTCTATGTTCAGTGAGTAGAGAGCCAATAGAGAAAGTTCGTCCTCTGTGAGCGAAGATGATGGATCTATTAGAGTCCTCTCCCCCTGTAACCTTGTACCCTCCCCCTTCTCCTTTTTGTCATTATTCCCTTTTCTCTCCTGCAAATTCTCCTTGCAAATTGCCAACCCACCACTAACTCTGTTGTGTCCTGTCCACCAAAATCGCAACGTCTCTGCCACCCGCGACACCACCCTCTTGCGGGTCCCTTTTTTTTCAGAAAAACTGTTTCCCTTTTCACAAACGACAAAAATACTTTCTAACCCTTTTTTTTTCTTTTTCTTAACTAAATTAATTATGCTTAATCAATTTTAACTACGTTTAATTATGATAATCAACACTTAAAAGGAAAACAAATAAAAGAAAATAAAATAAAAAAAAAACAAAATGTTTTAAAGTCTTTTTCTTTTCTTAATTAAAATTTTTTTTATTAATTTTTTTTAATTATGTTAAAACAAAGCTATTAAAAAAGAAGTTAGAAATGAAACTAATGAGAGAAAACGTAAGATAAAAAATAAAAAAAGAATAATAAAAAGAAATAAAATAAGATAAATAAGAAAATGCGTATAGTATTTAGTGATCCAGACGAAATTGGGTGTTGACAGCTGCCCCTCTTTACTTAGATATTACTAGATAATATGAAAATTTGATATTTTCATGTTGTTTGAGTAAAAGCTAAGTAAAGATAGAAACACTAATTTCGTCTGGATTTCAAAGGAAAAAGAGAAAGAAGAGAAACGCGAACTGGGCTCGGGGGCTAGTAAGGAAACTGGGCTTATGGGCCAGTGCGGAAACTGGGCTTTGTGGGCCAGTGCGGAAACTGGGCTTTGTGGGCCAGTGTGGAAACTGGGCTTTGTGGGCCAGTGTAGAAACTGGGCTTTGTGGGCCAGTGTGGAAACTGGGCTTTGTGGGCCAGTGTAGAAACTGGGCTTATGGGCCAGTGTGGAAACTGGGCTTTGTGGGCTAGTGTAGAAACTGTGCTTTGTGGGCCAGTGTGGAAACTGGGCTTATGGGCCAGTGTGGAAACTGGGCTTATGGGCCAGTGTGGAAACTGGGCTTATGGGCTAGGCGAAACTGGGCTTTGTGGGCCAGTGTGGAAACTGGGTTTTGTGGGCCAGTGTGGAAACTGGGCTTTATGGGCCAGTGTAGAAACTGGGCTTATGGGCCAGTGTGGAAATTGGGCTTATGGGCCAGGCGGAAACTGGGCTTATGGGCCAGTGTGGAAACTGGGCTTATGGGCCAGTGTGGAAACTGGGCTTATGGGCCAGGCGGAAACTGGGCTTATGGGCCAGGCGAAACTGGGCTTTGTGGGCCAGTGTGGGAACTGGGCTTATGGGCCAGGCGGAAACTGGGCTTATGGGCCAGGCGAAACTGGGCTTAGTGGGCCAATGTGGAAACTGGGCTTAGGGGCCAGTGTAGAAACTGGGCTTGGGGGCCAACGTAGAAACTGGGCTTAGGGGCCAAATGAAACTGGGCTTATGGGCCAAGCGAAACTGGGCTTATGGGCCAGGCGAAACTGGGCTTTGTGGGCCAAGCGAAACTGGGCTTATGGGCCAGTGTGAAACTGGGCTTATGGGCCAGTGTGGAAACTGGGCTTATGGGGCCAGACAAGCTGGGCTTTGGGGGCCAGTGTAGAAACTGGGCTTATGTGGGGCCAGACAAGCTGGGCTTTGGGGGCCAGTGTAGAAACTGGGCTTTGTGGGCCAGGCGAAACTGGGCTTATGGGCCAGTGTGGAAACTGGGCTTATGAATTTTGAAAATCTTGAAATTCGTAATTTTGTGAAATGTTTTTGTAATTTAGAGAGAAATTTGATTTTTTTGAGAAGATATCAAGGCGTTGAAAGCCTTCATTACAAAGTGTTAAAATCTTGATGCAATTCTTTTTTTGTATTATTTTTTTTGAAGAAGGATTCGACAACCATTCATATGAATGAAGAGGGTGTCGATCCGAAAGATTTTTTTTGATGGATTGCTGAAAAACATTTGTTTTTTTTGCATTTCTTTGCTTGAGTCAGTCGTCTTACTTGCAGCCATCAAACTTTTCTTTATTTTCAATGTTTTGTAAAAACTGCGGAATGTCACACATCCGAGGTCTAATGACAGATATGATTATATGTTTGACTTTCTCTTTCGCGCATCAATGTACACGTGCTTGAATTTATTGGCAGGAGGATGGTTTTGAAGAGAACGAGAGCAATTTAAATTTTTTGGAGACCAGTACAGCCACGTGGGCACTGCTATACTTAAAGGAGATGTGATATGTGGACGTCTAGACAAAACGCGATATACCAAAAAATTTTGCCCCGGTTCGGTGTTTGGGGAAATGAGCTGGGGTTTGGATCCATGAAAATTAGGGTGAAAATTCAAGGGAGATCCGCAAAGCTGCCCCAGTCTTGAGATTATGGATTAATGAGTTTTAGGGCGAAGACACGTGGTGAGATCCACAAGGCTGCCCCAGTTTTTTTTCTTTGCACAGGGTTTTATTTGGAAGAAGTGGTGGGCGTGAAAAAGGATAGGCTAAAAGGATGGCCCCAACTGGTTTGATTTTCTTTTGCATGTTTCTGGCTTGTTGGGAGGGAGATCCCCTCTTTCTGAGACATTACCTTTTTCTTTCTCTTTTTTTTTCAAATTTTTTTTTCTTTCCCTTGAAAGCATCTTATCGCAAAATTAAGCTTTATGAAAATTTAAGCAATCATTATTCAATCTGTGTGGGCTTTATTAGGCTTGTAACGTGGCTAGAGGCTAAAGGGTATTGAAAGAAAAGATATAAAGGCCCAAATGAATGTTTGTTGGTTATTTTTTTGAAAGAAGGGTTATCATCTAGGCATTGTATCAACTTTTGACTTTTGAACACTTTGCTTTTTCTCGAACTTCGTTTTTTCATTCATTTTTTTTGCTCAACATCACTTTGTGATTTTTTGTTCTTTTTGTTTGTTGTTTTTTTTGTTCACTCTTCCTGATGAATTCTCTTCGTTTGATCATTGAGTGCTCTTTATTTGCATCATGAGTTGACTCCTACCTGATGATAACCCTTGCTTGGGGATAATTTTGAAAAAGAAATTATTTTTGGCTCAAACGTGGTGACAATGGATATATTCTTTGTTTTTAGGTAAAGACAAAAAGGCCACACATCATTTTGAACTCTGATTGCTTTATTTTCAAAAGATTAACTCTACGACTAGATGACTCAACATAAGTCGGTTTTTCTCCTTTTCTTTTTTTTTTTATTGATTTTTTTTTTTGCAATTTTTTTTTGTCCAATGGATTCAGGGATCACCCCACTAGCGCAAGCAAGAAAACCTTTGATCAAGCCAATCTGCCCCAGTGTACAGGTTTACTTTGTTATCGAGAGCAGTGACAGTGTTTGTTGGGGAAAATCCTTTATTTTGGAAAAGTGAAGGGTGAAGATTTTCAAGCAACATGCACCTAAACGCCTTAGGAGAAAACGTCAAATTGTTACTTTTGATT
This sequence comes from Vigna reflexopilosa, assembly GCA_027742785.1. Lineage (NCBI taxonomy): Eukaryota > Viridiplantae > Streptophyta > Magnoliopsida > Fabales > Fabaceae > Vigna > Vigna reflexopilosa. Next base: position 22,690,272 of record CM050921.1, read on the forward strand.
AAACATTTGACCTCAGAAAAATTTGACATCCCAATTTCCCTTTGATTATCCATCATTTTTCTTTTCCTTTATTTTTTGCTATTTTTTCTATTTTCGAAAAAAAACAGGAGTTTGAAAATTTGCAAGAAAGACAAGCGACTCAAGATTGCCTTAATTTTATTTGTTTTTTTTTCTTTTTGGTTATTTGCGGCTTTCGTTTTCTCCATGACACCCTACTAGGATATGATTTCCAGTAAACTTAGGAGATTCCTTGCAATGAAAGTTCACATTAAAAGTCGTAGATGAAAGCACAATATCAATGAGCATAGCCCTTACAGCAAGACAATTCAAAACATGAGCAAAGCAACATCAATTTCACTTTTTACAATAACTCATGCTTTCCTATATAGTCCTAGGGTCCTCGTCATTCGTCCCTGGCCTTTGTAGAGGCGAACTCACGCCTTGCCTCGGTGCTGGATTGACTTTCTTCAAACTTTAAGCATCCTGAATCGATCAAAGATTGCACTTTATGCTTTAGAGCCTTGCATGCCTCTGTTGAATGCCCACGCGCTCCTTCATGATAATCACACCTGGCATTTATGTTGTACTTCTTTGGGTAAGGAGGTCGTATAGGTCTGGTGGGACAGACCTCTACGAGGTTATTGCGGAGTAGATCTGGCAGAAGCTCCGTATAGGTCATGGGGATAGGAGTGAAATTGTCGACCTTCTCATTTCGATTGTAATTTCTCTGCTCAACGGCTTGATTGGACCCATAGGAAGGCAACATCTGGGCATAGGCAGTAAAATGCGAATTAGCCCTCGATTCTCTATTTTTCTCACGCCTAGGACCATACTCATTCAAACTCGCTACCAGATTTGGACCTAATGCAATTTTTCCATTTCTCATGCCGTCCTCGACCCTCTCTCCAATTACCACTATATCAGCAAAACTCGAGGAGACACTGCTTATCATGTGCTCATAAAATGGTGGTTGTAGAGTATTCAGAAATATGGTAGTCATCTCCTTGTCACTCATAGGGGGTTCTACTTGAGCAGCAATTTCTCTCCACCTTTGGGCATATTCTCTAAATGATTCAGACTCTTTCTTCACCATGTTCTGCAGTTGTACTCTGTCAGGTGTTAGATCTTCATTATATTCATACTGCCTTAGGAACGCATCAACCAGATCTTTCCATGAGTATATGTGAGTTGCCTCTAAACGCAGGTACCACCTTAGAGCTACGCCAATTAAACTTTCCTGGAAGAAGTGAATCAAAAGTTTTTCATCATGAGCATGGGCCGCCATTTTTCTGCAGTACATGGTTATGTGGCTCCTTGGGCAAGTGTTTCCTCGATATTTCTCAAATTCTGGCAACTTGAACTTTGGAGGTATCACCACATCAGGAACTAAGCATAGCTTTCTAGCATCTCCAAATTCAGAATTTCCTTCGCCCTCTATAGCTCTCAACCTCTTCTCCAGCATTTCTAGTTCATTCTTGTCGTCCTTAAGTTCCATTGGTGAAACGACATGAGGTGAAGACTTCGTCTCGGGTTGTTTTGTCATTATCACACCCGCAACACCTGACTGGGTTGTCTCCTCATGAATTATGGTTGTGTCTGCCCCAAGTTTGTCTTCTATTTCAACTGCGTTATCTTCGTCCTTTTGAGTGTTCAACGTGTCCCAAATCCGCTCCGAGGGTGGAGTATAATTCGGGGAAGACCATAAGGAGGGAAAGTTTGTGCCTCTGATACTCTTTGTTGCAGTCGTGGTGTGCACGAATCTCCAGGGCCTTGTAAGGAATTCAGAGCCTCTAGGATTTGGCTCATTTGTCCCTTCAGTTGTTGGATATCGGCTTTCATCTCCTCTTGGACTTCTCCTTGGTTCTCCATGATTTTCACTGGTTCGTGTCCTTTAGGGTGTCTTGGAAACTTAGCCGTATTGTTATTTTTAAACTGAATTTCATTAGATGAAATAAATTAAGAAGAAGAAAAATAAAAACGAAAAGGAGAAACGGAAAGACAAAGTAACACAACTACTATAGTCAGGAATTATAAAGATGTGAAAACAATGCCAAATGTATAATCTGAAAATTAACATGAAACAAAGTCAATAGGACAGTTCATGAGACGTCCACAACATTTAAGTTCACCACATAGGAGGTATACAAAATCACGACCAACTATCACGAGCTTTAGCCGTCATATTCTTGATTTCTCTCATCAGCTTCTTGCAGTAATTAAGGAAAGTTTCGACCTTCTTAGGAGGGTTAAAGATCGGCATTGCGGACTCAGCATCAGCTAATAACTTAGGGACATCTTTAATGGCTTCATTAGCAAGGGAAGCTAGTTGTGAGAAACTTCTCCTCCAGTTCTCTGTAACCCGCCCTTGTTCAACGATATACTCCTTCATCTGATTCATCAATACCTGATGTTTCTTGTCTGATTCAGCCCGATGCCAACGTTCCTTCTTCAACTTCGCCACTGCTGCTTTTGCCTGTTGCTCGGCTTCGTCCAATCTGATATGCATTTTGCGCAAGTCCTCCAGTGCTTTTTCCTTGTCCCTCTTGAATTCATCACACATCTGCTTCATAACACGCTCTGATATCTCAATTATGCCATACTCCCGATCTTTCAAGGTTAGCTCAATCTTGGCTGCTGCTAGCTTTTGCGTTTGTCTTATTAACAACTCTTCATATGCTTCATCGTTTTCCACACTATCTTGTTGAAGATTCGCATAATCGCGTTGTAGATTCTGAAGATTACTGGTCAACTTGATATTTTCTAGTTTCGTCCGCTCTAATTCGGCCTTCAACAGTTGCACCTCCTCATCTTCAGCCTTATGAAGATACTCATCACAATCCAGGCTAGGAGAAACTAACTTGAAAGGCAACTTCACCGTCCTAACCCTTTCTGCAATCCAAAAGTTGTAAGGAATTCCCTCATCAACAGTCCATGGTCTTGGGTCCCTTTCCGCACGAACAACGTTGCCCCAAGCATCCCTAATTTGGTGAAGCATTTCAGCAAAGGTTCCTTCCTTATAATAGATCTGCAATATGGCAAGAGATGCAGGTGTAGGTGATCCTCTCATAGGATACCCGAATTGCCTTTGTGCTAACACAGGATTGTAGTTAATGCAACACCTGATACCCATGAGGGGCACATTAGGGTACCTCCCGCAATAATATATGATTTGCGATCTTTGCTGCCAAAGGACATTCCATTTGATTTGCTCCACATTTAAACTTGCACAGAGCTGCGCCCATTCATTTGCCCCTTTCATATTTGGTTTACATTGCAGTAGCTCATCCACGGGACATGTGGCATTCAATGTGTTCTCCTTCACTCGAGAGACGAACCATACATACAACACTGGTAGACAACATTCCATCTTTCCTCCCTTTAGCTCATAACATTGATTAAGAGTCCCATAAACTTCAGCTAGGACAGCGGTGACTGGATTCTCAGAGCGTTCTTTGTATCCCACGAATGCGTTCATTGCGGCATGGTCGACGAAGTTCTCGATGTTAGGAAAAAGCATGACACCATAGAGGATAAGAGCCAATACATCCATAAATGTTTCCCACTTTTCCACTTCAGCCAAACGATGCAAGTACTGCTCTAGGTATCTCTGAGGAAGGCCCCTCACCTTACCCTTGACTGTGAACTCGCTTTCCAACTGCATAGGGTGTACTTTCATGATTCTTGCTAGCTGCAAGACAGGGATATACTGCCCAAGGTAGTTGTATGGAGTTTTTCCCTCAAGAGGTATACCTAAGATTTGCTCGAATTCTTCCACTGTTGGCACCAATTGGAAATCCCGAAAAGTGAAGCATCTCAGTGGTGGATCATAGTACTGGGCTAAAGTAGTAATCGCCGATGTTTGGACCTCCACCTCTAACAGGCCCAACAAGTTCCCATACTCCTTCTTGAATGCACTCTTTTGGGTCGTGTTCATTTTCTTCACCAATTCTCTCAGACTATCCATATTAACTTCCTCTGCTTCAATGGCTATCCTTTCCTTTAAAATGTTTGAACTTGAACCCCCCTTGACTTCAAATTTCATGTTAATTTCCATCTTATCTCGAAGGCTTAGTCACAAGTTTATAATTTCCTGGCTAGAACCAATGACAGGACCACAAAAATGCATGAGAAAAAGAAAGAAAGGAAATGTATAAAAAAGGTAAAGAGATATGTACAAGATGTTTATTTTATTAAGAAGAAAAAGAAACAAATGAGGATTATAGAATTGCACACATCTCCCTTTGTGCCCTAATGAAGGTTCAACGCTTAAGATTCAAGGTCGAGTATATGCAATCTCACAAGGATGGTTCCCTGAGCCTAAAGATCGATGGTCACTAGAGCTATGGCCCCCTCCATAGCATCTCCACAACAGTCGAGTAATCAACTAGGTGTGAAAATACAAATGAAGAGAACAGACTCTAGTTGGGGTTCTCACGATAGCCAAACAGGAAGTATGTCCCAAGTGGCACCGCTACACAACCCCTCTAATTCTATGCTGCACTCAGACCCGGGTATAGGGCCCCACTCAATAGATGCATAATATGTGTGTGTGTGCGAAGGGAGAATGCAATGCACCCAAACCCTCACCTGCAAAACAACCAGAAGATTCCCAGGCAGATATAAACATGTTTTCTACCCTAGGGTTCCATATCAAGACAATTCACATGTAATTATTTCAAACATCAAATATAGATAAAGAAAAAGGGAAGAAAAACATAAAAAAAACCACATTGAATTCGCGCATATAATTAAATGGCTCGACTCTCTAGCGTCCCCAGTGGAGTCGCCATCTGTCGCAACCGGGAAAATCGCGACGGGACGACGACGATCCAAAAAAAGAAAACTGTTTTGAAAAAAGAGATTTGGAGTCGCCACCATAGTTTATTCTGGAAAACTACGGAAAAACCATAAAGAAAAGACACAGTCCACGAAAACCAGATTCTGGGTTCGGGAGTCGGTTACGTGTAGGGAAGGTATTAGCACCCTACAACGCCTGCCCTAAGGCAGTACCTTTAATTAAATACGCGAATAAAATGTAGTTTTCAAAAATGTTTAACTTCCCCTAAAGAAAAATAAAATAAAACTCTAAAGAAAACAAAATATTTTTTGTGTTTTTTGGGCCCGACAAGGATTGACCTTGCTCCTACGTATTCTCAGTCAGACTGAGAAATCAGGGTTACGTAGTTCTAGCGTTATGTTTGGATGATTGTTTGAAAACATGATGTTTTATATTTTTGTTAAATTTTTTTTGAAAGAAGAAGAAAAAGGTTTTTTTTTTTTTTTTTTTTTTTTTTTTAACACAAGGCTGACGCGAATGGTCGCACGTGTGCTTAAACATTTTTTAAAATAATAATAATTTTTTTTTGTTAATTTTAAAAAGAAGAAGAAAAAGGTTTTCAACACAAGGCTGACGCGGATGGTCGCACGTGTGCTTAAACCTTTTAAAATAATAATAATTTTTGTTAACTTTAAAAAGAAGAAGAAAAAGGTTTTCAACACAAAGCTGACGCGGATGGTCGCACGTGTGCTTAAACCTTTTAAAATAATAAAAAAATTTGTTTATTATATTTTTTAGAAGAAGAAAAAGGTTTTCAACACAAGGCCGACGCGAATGGTCGCACGTGTGCTTAAACCTTTTAAAATAATTTTTTTGTTATTTTTAATATCTATTTAAGAGTAGATAAAAAAATAAGTAATTAGCCAAATAAAAAGTAGAAAAATGAAAATAAAAGTAGAAATAAAATAAACCAAAAGTTAAATGATAAAATAATATGAAGATTGGGCCTAAACCCAAATGGCCCGGGATGAGGAAATTAAAAACAGGAGTATGCAAATCTAATTTCAGTTTCAATGGCAGATTGGGCCTAAACCCAATCGGAAAGGATGAGACTTAGGAGAAAACGGGGGTGCAGATGAAGGTTATACCCCTTTTTTTTGTTTTGATATTATTTTTTATATTGGGCCCAGGCCCAATACACTCCTCCCCCACGTCAGAAAAAATAGGGATTTCCCCCTTTTCTCCTCATTTTCGCTCCAAGAGGTTTCAAGAGACCTAGAGTCTTTCCTCCCTCAAGCGCTGTGGAGCACACAGGCTCCCTCCTCCCCAGCCGGCCGCCGCTCTCCGGCAGGATCCACCAGGAGCTTCGCCGGCGTCCTAGCCGCTTCATCAGGCGCGACGCCTCCGTGCACCAACATCCATGACCGTCGCGAGTTTTCGAGATTCTCAAAGGAGCCGCCGCCGCACGACCCTGTTCCGCCGAGCTGTGGCCGCTATCGGCGACTGCGGCCACCGCCAGAACGCTTACCAGCGTCGAAGCAACACTCTCCTTGCTCATCTTTCCCATCCCGAGACGCCCTCCACTCGAGATCCAGACCAGGATCTATCAATCGTACCGCCGCTACTGCGCATCCTCCGTTGAACACCGCCTGAGAGAGCCCAGACGTCGCCTCTCGGACCACGAACCAGGGTCGCGCCGACACGCGACTCGCCGCCGGCACGCGATTCGCCGCTGGAGCTGTCGTCATTCGACCCAAGGTGCCATCGCCGACACCCATTATCTACAGGACTCGTCCACGCGTGAGAGAGAAGGACCGCGACACCCCCACCACGGACGAAACCAGCCACCGTCGACGAAGATGACCACCGCTGCCAAGCGCGCCTCCAGAGAAGCCGGACGTCGTCGCCTCAGGAATGCCCCTCCGAGCCCTAGGATCGCGCCGCCACCCAAATTGCCGACTTCCATAGCTGTCGCGATGACGCCGTCGTCCTCTCCGTCACCGCACCAACCCCCACGAATTGAACCCTCTCCGACTTGCTTTCTCCGCTCCTGAGATCACGGCTTCCAAACAAACCACGCCATTTCACCTTTTCTCAAATTTCGCCTTCGTCTCAGCCATCCAGGAAGATAAAATTGTCTTGCGGTGATTTGGAGTTTGATGATTTTGCATATGTTATTGGGGTAGGATATAGAATCTTAGAAATTGCTTCTATGCCAAAGAGATGAAGAAGATGATGTAGTGAAGTGGTTCCAGAGATTTTTGGAGGTGTTTCCTTCTCTGTTACAGTGGCGGAGAAGAATGTAGGTTGGGAGAACGACTTCCTTCTCTGTTTTTTCTGTTTTTCAGGTGTTGGTTCGGATGGAGAGGGGGAAAGGTGACTATGGTATATACATACACATCTTTTGAATTTTCAAGCAACAATCATACACAGATATGGCAAAAATATCTTTAACAGCAAGTGTAAGATGAAGTATGGAATGCAACAGACTAACTTACCTAAGCACGATTACAAAGTATTACTTACCTCTTGGAGCTTATTCTATGTTGTTAAACTCTGGGAGCTCCTCTTGTGGCTGGCTTTCCTCCCTTTTTTTTGTATGCAAACAAGGGTTCGTTCTAGAGGTAAGGAAATCGAGGATGTTCAAGCTGATGGTGCGGCGTTCCTTCTTTGTTAAGGAGGATGATCAATGGAGATTGGTCTGGTGAATCATGGATCCGTTGGAGGTGAAGTAAAAGGGAAATGTGGTTGAGGTGGTCACCGGTGAGGGGAGCCGAGAAAGTCTCGAGCCAAAAGAGTCTATGTTCAGTGAGTAGAGAGCCAATAGAGAAAGTTCGTCCTCTGTGAGCGAAGATGATGGATCTATTAGAGTCCTCTCCCCCTGTAACCTTGTACCCTCCCCCTTCTCCTTTTTGTCATTATTCCCTTTTCTCTCCTGCAAATTCTCCTTGCAAATTGCCAACCCACCACTAACTCTGTTGTGTCCTGTCCACCAAAATCGCAACGTCTCTGCCACCCGCGACACCACCCTCTTGCGGGTCCCTTTTTTTTTCAGAAAAATTGTTTCCCTTTTCACAAACGACAAAAAAACTTTCTAACCCCTTTTTTTTCTTCTTTTTCTTAACTAAATTAATTCTGCTTAATCAATATTAACTACGTTTAATTATGATAATCAACACTTAAAAGGAAAAGAAAGAAAAGAAAATAAAATAATAAAAAAAACAAAATGTTTTAAAGTCTTTTTCTTTTCTTAATTAAAACTTTTTTTATTAATTTTTTTTAATTATGTTAAAACAAAGCTATTAAAAAAGAAGTTAGAAATTAAACTAATGAGAGAAAACGTAAGATAAAAAATAAAAAAAGAATAATAAAAAGAAATAAAATAAGATAAATAAGAAAATGCGTATAGTATTTAGTGATCCAGACGAAATTGGGTGTTGACACCTATTCTAAAAATTCAAAGTACAAAAGTGAAAGATAAAACCTAGGTTGCCTCTTAGTAGCGCTTGTTTAATGTCACGAGCCTGACCCAAACCTTCTAGCACTCATCAGTAAGTGCCTCCCAACACCTTTAGTAAGTGAACTTACCTGTATCCTTCAGTAGATACATACAAATTAGCATCCCTCAGTAGATGCTACCCAAAAATTGTTTAAAAATCCAAGAATTACATGTCCAAAATAAAATAAGACTAAAACTAATGTTTTACAACACATATTATGCCCTTCAGTAAATCACGTCTTCTCCTTCATATTGGTGTCTTTGGTACACCAAATCCTCAGCTTTCTTCTATCCACCTTCTTGGTACGTCTGGAGTATGGCGCTTCAATCTCCACCACTCCTTTCTCTTTCAGTTCTTTCACTACCCACTCCTTCTTCTTGTACTTCACCTTTATGCCAGGTCGGAGTGAGTCCTCTCTTGATTCAAGATGGATTGTTCGTCCTTTATCAATATCTTCACTTAGAGGTACCTGCAAAATGTTACAACTATCAGTATCAGTACCTATGTTCTCTCCAGATGTAGCCTCTCTTCTGGACTTTTTATGTTTGGCTCTCTTCTTTATTCTCATGTTATTCTCTTTAGAGCCATTGTACGTCAACACATGTTCTTGATCTCTTAGCATGATTCTCCCGTCACAGACACTAATAATCATTTTTGAAGTTGTCATGAAAGGTCTTCCCAAAATCACTGGAATCCTTTCATCTGTTTCCATATCCATGACTATAAAGTCAACCAAGAACTCTAGCTGCTCCACACGAACAATCACATCTTCCACCATACCAAGCGGCTTTTTAGTAGAACCATCCGCCACCGTCATAGTAAAATTAGATGGTTTTAATACTAACCCTCCAAATTTTTTCAAGAAATGCTTAAGTATCATATTAATACTAGATCCAGAATCTAGCATAGCTCCTCCCACATCAACATCATTAATAACACATGGAAGAGTCAAACACCCTGGATCCTTCATTTTTTCCGGATGTGTCCTCTTTTTAGGTTGGGTAGAAATTTCCTGTTCTTCTTCATCAAGGTCCATCACCTCTCCAAGATAATATTCTACTCTCTTGGAGTAAACAGGAATCTACTGAATCATTGAAGGCACCATAGTCGCGTGATTGAAAATCTCTCTAAACTGCCCATTGTGACCATTTCTTATCTCTTCTTCTTCTTCACCCTCACTACTTTCTAGCTCAACAATCTCTTTTCTTTCTTCCTCTTCACTTCTCTCAACTTCAACAATTTCCTTTTCTGATTTCCTTTTACTCCTGGTTACAACAACTTTGCACTCCTCTTTAGGGTTAACATCAGTATTAGCCCTAAATTGGTTTTTCTCTGTAGTTTCCACCCTCTTTGACAGTTGACCAATTTGCATCTCCGAAGATCTGAAACTGGCTTGGTCACTTGCATGTTGAGACTCATAAACCTTCAAAAATTTGTCAAATCTATCATTAAACCTTAGATGACATGCAGATGAGAGAAAAATTGACGGGTTGCTTCGTCATCCAGCTGATTCAAAGCAATGGAAAAATATTGATCAACAATTCCCCCAATTTGGTAAATAGTGTAGAAATCTTAGGCTTGGTTTAGCCATTGATGGAATGAATCCATTTGGTAATCTGAGTACCAATCATAGTTGTTGGCCAGTTATATTGATAATTTACAACTTATCTCCTGCATTGTGCATGAAGAGGAAGTACATGATGTTGTCTATGATGATATCTGGTCCAAAACAGCCTGGAAATGACATAGATGTTTATCTAAGCCCACTAGTTGAAGACTTGAAGTTTTTGTGGGTTGATGGGGTTGAAATATTTGATGCATTCGCTTCTGAAACTTTTGTGATGCGTGCAATGTTATTTTGCACCATTAATGACTTTCCAGCTTATGGTAATTTGTCAGGATACAGTGTCAAGGGTCATAAAGCATGTCCTATCTGTGAAGAAAACACTGCAGCTCATCAATTGAAACACGGAAGAAAGACGATGTATCTGCGTCATCGGAGATTTATAAAACGTAATCATCCATATCGAAGGTTAAAAAAAGCATTCAATGGATATCAAGAGAGGGATGAAGCACCAAATCCAGTTACTGGCCTTCAAATTCTTGAAAAAGTTAATAAAATACATCATGTATTTGGGAAAACATCAAAAAAGTCATCTGTAACAACCCCTTGGAAGAAGAAATCGATATTCTTTGATCTTCAATACTGGTCAAAGTTAGATGTTAGACATTGCATAGATGTGATGCATGTAGAGAAGAATGTGTGTGATAGCTTGATTGGTACACTACTCAACATTCAGGAAAAGACAAAAGATGGAGTGAATGCTCGTTTGGATTTGGTTGACATGAATATCCGAGAAGAGTTGGCACCCAAAGAGATTGGTAAACGTACTTATTTGCCCCCTGCATGTTACACAATGTCTAGACAAGAGAAGATAAGTTTTTGCCTTTGTTTAAAGAGTATCAAAGTACCACAAGGATACTCTTCAAATATGAAGAGTTTAGTGTCGATGCAGGACTTAAAGCTTGTTGGCATGAAGTCTCACGATTGTCATGTCTTAATGCAACAATTGTTACCGATGACTATTCGTGGAATTTTGCCCAAAAATGTTAGGCAGACCATAAATAGGTTGTGTTCATTTTTCTCGTCAATATGTAGTAAAGCCATCGATCCTACAAAGTTAGATGAACTTCAAGGTGAGATTGTTATCATCTTGTGTCAACTAGAGATGTTTTTCCCTCCATCTTTTTTTGACATCATGTTACATTTACTTGTTCATTTGGTTAGAGAAATCAAGTTGTGCGGACCGGTATACTTAAGATGGATGTATCCTATTTAGCGTTATATGAAGATTTTGAAAGGGTACGTTAAAAATCCATATCGTCCTGAAGGTTCAATGATTGAAAGGTATATTGCTGAAGAAAGTATCGAGTTTTGTTCAGATTACATGACATCAACGAATCCAATAAGAGTTCCTCGCACATCATGGTTGAATAAATTTTCTACAAGTAAAAGCATCCGAGGTGTGAATGTGGTGACAAAAGATCGCGAAGAATTGTTGCAAGCGCATCTTTATATATTGAACAACATAAATGAGGTGATCCCTTTTTTGGAAGCACACAAAGCCATTGTTAAGAATAAAAATCCAAGACAATCAGAGAAATGACAGTTGATGGAGCATAACAAAACATTTATGTCTTGGTTCAAATCTGAAATTGACAAAGAGCCACATTCTTCTCAAACTTTATTGTGGCTTGCAAATGGTTTAAAGTTTGATGTCGTGTGTTGTACAGGATATGAAGTCAATAATTGCACATTCTATACGAAGACTTTGGACGATAAAAGCACAATACAAAATAGTGGAGTCAGTTTCAAAGCTGAGTTACTTCAATTTTCCACATCAAAAGATCAATCTCCTGTACTTGGATCAATGAGATATTATGGTATAATAAAAGAGATATGGGAGGTTGATTACACCAAGTTTTTTGTTCCATTGTTCAAATGTAAGTGGTTTGACAATAAGAGCGGTGTGAAAATAGATGAATCAGGTATGACACTGGTTGATTTTCGAAAGGTGTGTTACCGAGACGAACCGTTTATCATGGTACATCAAGCATCTCAGGTTTTTTATGTCAAAGATCTCGCGTCTGACCATTGGTATGTCACTCTTCAAGGCAAAAAACAAATTGAAGTTAACGAAGACAATCTGATTAATATTCATATTGCTGACAACCATTCATTTCAAACTACAACAAATTTGGATGACCAATCTCTAGTTGACGATTATGTACATGCAATTCGGTCAAATCATGATGAGGGAATATACATATGATGAATTCATATCTTTATGTATGAATTTCCAATTTCTGTATAAGTATTTTATTAATATCACATAAGTTTTCCTTTTATATATTTTCTATGATTACTATTACATGTTTTGTTAAATTATATGATATTAATATTTCATGTTGTTATTTATTTTGACAGATATATGGCTGATCATCCACATGCTTCAGGGGATGAGGCTCCCCCTTCCAGATCCACTAGAGGACCCACCAGGATGAAACAACTTTTGATCAGAAAGAATAGTGGTGAAATAACACCGGTGAATGTTAACATGATCACGGGTGTGGCAACTGGCCCCAATGCAGATGACTTCCGATCATACCTTGGAGTAGTGGCACGTGACAGGATTAGTATTCTTACTCCATCATTCTTACTCCATCTTTTGAGCATGTGTCTGAGGTTGATCGGAACATTATATGGAACGATATATTGGTAAGTTAGTTAATATCATTTGAATTTTAGTTTGTTTATATATTGGTTTGTACTGATACAACTTTATTATGTTTATTTCAGCTGACATTTGACATTCCAAATGTCGCAACACTTAGAAACAAGTGTTTATCAACTGTTGTAGAAAACTTCCGAAATTTTAAAAGTAAGTTGACCTCAAGATATATTTTTGGAAGCCATAAACATAAGTCTCCATGTACTACATATAAGGCCATTGATGAGGAGACTTGGCGGCTCTTTGTAGAGAGTCGGAATTCAGAGGAATGACAGGTTAGTATAGTTGATATTATTCAATTCCTCATTAACAAATATATATCATATGAACTAATTAATTAAATATATGTGACAGGCAAAAAGAAGCAAAGCCCAACAAACAAGTGCTCAAAACAAAAACCCCCACATATTATCTCGTGGTGGGTATAGGAAGCTTGAGGAGAAAATCCTCAAGCAAAAGGCAGATGCTAGACCACCATCTTAGGGTGGTAGCCCCCCTCAGCCTCCTTCTCCACCTTCTCGACATGACAAATAGAAGTTAGCTCATATGAGACCATCGGGCACCTACTCTTCTGACACTACACGGGAAATTTCTGAAAGAATTGTAAGTTATCACTATTCCTAAAATAATAATAATTTCATTATACATACTACATTGAACTTTTTAAAGAATAATGGTGTTTTGTAATGTTACAGGACTCCTTGGTTGAGCAGAGCTCCCAAGGTCAATTCACTCCAGAGGGTCGCCAGGATATTCTTACCGCTGCAATTGGACGACCTGAGCACCTTGGACGTGTACGTGCTGCTGGAACTGGAGTAGGAATTCGAGATTATTTTGGGAGCTCTTCTCGTCAGACTTCATATGCATACAACGAAGCACAACAACAAAGGATGACAGAAGAGATCACGAAAAAGCTTCGAGCGGACCTTACGGAGCAAATTAGGACACAGGTCAGGACAGAGCTTACATCAGAGCTTAAGGCTGAATTGTTTAGTGAGTTCAACTCCATGTTCCAGCAGTAGTTTGGGAGCTATGGCATGCGCCCTCAACCATCTCCTGTACAGGAACAAGAACATGTTATACCTCCCACTGGTAAACTTAATAAACATTTATGTGCAATTTTTTCTATCTTTTGTATAATCTAACATTTACTCTGACAGGGAGAAGCGGGAAAGGAAGTTGTTCAGCACCAGCCGTCCCAGGGGATGACATGGACGATGCTAGTCCATGTCTGCTATACATTTTAGATGATAACGAGACGGTGCTGGTAGCTCGTGGAACAATGTTTAAGGCAGCGACTGTTGTTCATGGTATGAAGCTATCAGAGGATGAGGTGAAGGTCTCTGTAGACCAAATGATCATACCAGATGCCTCAGTTCCTCTACCCACAGATGAGATTTTCACTGTGGAACATGCATTCCAGTCTTTTATCGCTTGGCCTAAACATTTGGTTGGTTTTAGTTTCTGACTCCCCGATATGGAATTCTAGTTTACACTTCTTAAGTAAAATTTTTTACATGTTATTGATGTCAAAACTTATCTTATTTTTCCATGTAACAACAGACGCAAGCATAGGAGAAGATTCCTCTATCTGAGGATGATCCTCTTGGTTCATTGCATCTACTTGCTGACATCCTTGAAGATAAGCCTTTGGAGGTTGAATATGATGCTAATGTATTTGGGAGACCCTCTGAGGTCCCATTATACCTTCATAGCCAAGATGTTATAGAGCTTGCGTCGGGAACACAAGAGTTGAATATTTCAATTATTCAGCTATGGATGATGTAAGTCTATGAGCAATTATTTATATATAAAATTGATTTATATAGCAAGTATCCTTATATCAAAGTTAATTTTTGATTTCAGGTATATGTCTGGGATCAGTAACAACTTGGGACGCTCTATGATTATGGATTCATTGATCCCCAATCCATTCATGAATCAAATGATTTTGATCACATCAACACAAATCTCATAAGAAGTTTTGCAAGTGGCAAGAAAATATATTTTTTGCCTTATATATCCGGGTAAGTGAACTTTGTTAACATAATAAAGTTCCATATATGATTTTAAAATATAATAGTTAAGTTATTAGGCGCCATTGGCAACTTCTTGTTATTTCTATGCACGAGAGCTATGCTTTATGGTTCTGCTCATTGCACAAGCCTCCTCCCATAAATCTCAGACAATTAGTTGATTGGTAAGAAATTCATATTGTTTGGACTTTCTTTTTGTATAAATGAATGCTAAAACTCTTTTTTTTTATATATAGTTCTATTCTAGCAAGTCTGATGATGGTTGGGAAATCAATAGCTAACAGAGGAAAGATTGCATGGATTTCTCTCAAGGTTTAACATATGCTAAAGCCATACTTTCTTATAGTTGTTTTGTTTTAATATTTTTCACTAACTATTTACAACTGTGATGATATATTGCAGTGTAACAGACATAATGGGTCATATGAGTGCAGATACTATGTAATGTATTGGATGACCCATATTATTCGTTCTCATATCACAAGAGGCTGGGAAACGGTAATATTTAAATCTAACAAATTTTGATTTTCTCCAAAATTTGGAATTCATATACACTTATTAATAATAATTGTTTTGTGCAGAAATTCAAGACTACTACACCAGTTCATGACAAGCCAATTTCATTCATGAGGAAAGTTGCTGCAAGATATTTAGTTAGATTATATAATAGGTCATAGTTATTAGATTTAAACATTATATTTTATTAGACTTTGTAATTTATCTGATCCTAAAATACATTTGAACATCTGTTTGATCTGTTGAAATTGAATTTGAACATGTATTTGATATGCAGGTCTGTTTTTGTGGTAGTGGATATCACAAAAACAGACCTGCTATTTAAAAAAACTGCAGGAGAATATGCCACAGTTGTGACTAAAACCGCGGTAGAAAGTGTGTCGTTTTTTATTTTTTTTTAAAAAAGACTTTGGGCCGCGATTATGGCCTGAACCACAGTCTATTCTTGGTCTTTTACCGCGGTTCGAACCGCGGCCTATAGTGGAACAATATTTTTAAAAAAAAAATGGGGTTTTGGCTGCGGTTCCTTATGCAACTGCGGTCTATTCACAGAACTTTTGACCGTGGTTGCAACCGTGGCCTATAGTCACAGACTTTTTACCGCGCCTGTATATGCCGCGGTTCCTAAACCGCGACGTATAAGGAAAAACAACCGCGGTCGTTGCCCTGCGCTGCACTAGTGTATCACTAACTACTAGTTTACTATCTCTAGTCTCCCTAAGTAATTAGCACTGCATACAGAAGAAAATACAATTGATCGCCCCTATCTCTAGGCAATATTGCTTAATCAAGGAATTCCCTATTAGTTCATGACTTCCTCGTACGTCTCCATATCGACAAAGGCAAATATCTTCTTACTGAATGAGTTAAACGATAAAAGCATTGAGCATAGATAAGAAACCCAACAATTGATAATATAAGCATATGAATAAAACAAGAATTTCAATATAAGAGAGTTTCAAAAGATTACATTGTTCCCCAACAACAAAGGGTTTAGTTTACCATGGACATGGTGAAACTAGATGGAATTAAATGAAAGAATGGAAGAGTAAACCCTAGATTTGATAAATTGGAGCCTAAGCATCCAAGAAACCGCCTCCAAGGAGTGTAGAAGTGCTCTGGACGTCTTTGTCTGCCAAAAGAATTACTCTGAAGGTTGCACTAGGGCTATTTATAACGCATAAAAGTAACAGAATTTAAGCCCAAGCCCAACATTCCACCGCTCAGCGCCTCATTTGACCGCTCAGCGGTTTTCCTCTAAAATCAGGATCGCTCAGCGGTTTCCCTCTAAAATCAAGATCGCTCAGCGGTCCATCTCACCGCTCAACGGTTTGCCTCGAAGTCGCTTGGACGCTCAGCGACACCGCTTGAGCGAGAGGCAGTGGCTGCTCCCTCGAGTATGGCGCTCAGCGCTGGAAAATAGCGTTGAGCGGTGACTTTGACTCTTCTTTTCTTCCTTTTTCTCCTTCTTTCTTGAGTCTAAGTCCTCCCTTCTTTACTTCCATCGTTAATTCTTATCAAAACCCTGCAAAACAATGCAAAACAAAAATAATATCTCTAAAAACAACTTTTGACTCTCATGTGACTCAACTAAGTGTTTTACTTGATTCTAAGCTCATTCTAAGCCATAAAGGGTGTGTTTTGATATCAAATTTAAGTATAAAAATAACGGTTTTCCAACCGTTATCAATGCCCAATCCGTGGACGGATGTCGGTATCCATTGAAGGTAGGCCAAACAGATATCCACTCCATTCACGCCAAAAACTCAACACACAACCACCGGATCGCTTTCGCCCTTCCTCTTCTTTCTACTGAGACATATATGGCTTTCGCCCTTCCTCTTCTTTCTGATATATTTTAATGGAAGCTACTAGTTCAATTCAAATTCCAGGTTCAAACATGCCTTGTACCCCTGAGGTAGTTCAAATTTTCAGAAAAGCTAGTGTTCTCGTTGCTCCTGCAATGGCTGCTGGTGCTGAAGGGGTGAGATTAAAATTATTGCATAATGTTGCCCTCACCTTAACCGAAGCAACACAACATTGATGATGGAGAAAGGAAACAAACGAACGAATATGGAGGGAGTGGAGCGAGCAAAATGGTGGTAGAGGCAAGTACACCCTAAAAGTTTTTGTTGGTCGTGTTTAGAAAGCCCACATTAAAAAACAAAAGAGAAAAAAAAACTTCTTAATTCATAAAATTAACTTAAATCGACAAATTTAGTTAAAAATATAAAATATGTTAATAACTTAACGAAAAATTCAGTATAACTTTTTTAATTAAGAAAATAGTTTATTTTATAAATTAACTAATAATAATAAATACATATTTTGAAGAGCACTAAAAACATAATTTTATCCCACGGCCCATCCGGCCTTCTACATAAGCCTCTCCCTTGGGCTTCTAAATTGTTATGGCTCTTCTTGTCCAGCTCAAATATGTTGATTTTTTTAACAGAATTTATTTTTAGTTAAGTTAGATATTATATTTCTAATCGGTTTTGTTTAATTACTTTTTTCATAAGTCATTTTAATACTATGCTAGCAAGGTTGTTAAAAAGAAAGACACGTTAAATATTTTATTTAACCAAACTATTATGCATACTTATGGACATGTAAACATGACAAAAGTGTCACACGCACTATCATCCTAAAAGTGTTTTACACTATCATGAAATTTCAACTTTTCAACCAACAAATGCATTTCCAATTTGATGAGAAAGAAAATTTTTGTGATATATTTTATCAAAAGGGTCCTACATTGTCTATTAATTAGTATCTGATGTCAAAATAATTAATAATACCTTATTAGTGGAAATAATCTAATACTCTAATACTTCTTGTTTTCATTTGTTATTTCCATCATTCTTTTTTTTTAATTTATCTTCAAGTTTTCTAAAAGAAATTAACAATATTAATTTTCACAAAAAAAATCCCGGTTATAAAAAAAATTAGCAATATCACTTAAAAAAAAGAGTGGTTTTCTGTTTATAAAAATATGATCTTCCAAATATGAATTGAGAATTTTAAGGTGAAATATATTAAATTTAAATTATTCAATTTTTATTTATATGAGATTGTTTACCTTTATTACATTTAATTTTAATATTTTGATAATATTACTTAATATAAAAATTATTTTAACTTTATAATACTACATAACCTAACTAAAAAATATAACTAAACCCTAAAAAACACAATAATCACGATAATTACATGAAAAATAGTTGTACATCACAATAATTAATTAAAAAATAGTTGTATCTAGATAAATAAATAATTAATCTCGACCTTTCTATCCAAATTACAGGATCAGTCAATATATAAAAGGGATATGTTTTCATTATTTGAATTAATTGAAAATTATATTGAGATCATCCTCAATTTTTTTATTTGGTTATTTCATTCTAGTTTAACTTAATTGAGAAAAGTGACCATTTATAGTAAGGGAATGTATTATTCTTGATGAACATGGATTGAGATAGAGAGAAAAAAGAAAAAAAAAAAAAGTGAGAGTGATGGAATAATTACCTCTCCCACTGAATGTAAAAGAGGTAAGAAGTTTTCACGTAACTTTTTATAGGCAGTTTATCAAGGATATTTGTAAAATAGAAAACCTTTAATTTTCATGAAAAAAAAATTCTTTTTGTGTTTGATGATTGTTGAGAAAACTGATTCCTAGTTCTTAGCTATGGAGTTGGCAGTGATAGAATGGGACAAATAATAATCATAACTTTTATTTTAGATAAGATTAGGTAACATCCCCAATATTATATAAAATATGATTCAGTTATTATATTATGAGAAAGTAGTTAAGAGCAGTATGAGATAGTTATCCCAAAATATAGACATAATTGAAAACTTTACAAGTTTCAGAGTATTTAAAAATACAGAATATATCTAAAAATCCTAAGAGCTAGGGGCCCACATCATGATCCTCCAGTTCTTGTTCCAGAGGTACCTCATCTACCTCTACTCATATCCAAGTGGATGATCATTGTAAAATGAAGAATACAAACATACAAGATATAGACAAACAAGCAAGGGTAAGCTAGGTTGAAAAGCATGCAAGATAAGTCCAAATTTAAACTAACATATACATAACAGCATGCACACAAGCAAACAAGTAAACATTCTATCAGATTATACATTAAATGGGACTAACTATCATGTTATACAATCACACACAGCATGCAAAGACCATAACACAATATAGACAAGACCGAACGCATTATTCTGATACCAATGACCGACCACGTGATTTGACCATCCAGACTAGTATGAAATGTCAAGTTCCAGGGGTTTGTGCACCCGGGTGGTGTAGTAACTGGAAAACCATCAACTGCCACCCGAGGTTAGTCCGTTATAACTCACCCAAGAACCTATGGGCTAGGACCTCCTACTATTCTCACCACATGACTCATCACTCTCTACTTAAGAATGAATGATCATTAGAATGTCAAGATAAACCCCATAAGGACACTTCGGCCATTCATACAGTTAATCACAACAAACCACATGCACCACCATGTAACCTCCCTTGAGGATCATGGAATTGCGTCCATCAACCATACTTGTTAAACTTACACCAACCACCACTTTGTTACACTTACATAATTCACATACTTTGTACATACATGCTTTCAAACTATAATTCACAACGCAATACATCATACCATTAATCATGTTGCACAATCATTCCTTGTTTTCAATCACAAACCTCATCAAATTAATCATATAATAAATTATCACTCAAGAAAGAAGAAGAAAATAGGAGGACAGAGTAAAGAAATTCGTTGAGCGCACAATATTCGCTAAGCTAAAAATGTCAAAATAAAATACCCATAATTCGCTTAGCTAACCTCTCGCTAAGCTAAAAATACAAAATAAAAATTCACTCATAATTCACTTAGCTAGCTCTTCTCGCTAAGCGAATATCCCCTCACAGCAAACTCTTTTTTTTTCTTCACTCGCTAAGCGAATGGATTCGCTCAGCGAGTCTGCATAATCTGCAGCAACAAAATATGCAGAATTACGCAACTCCCTCCCAACTTACCAATTCTAAACATTTTGATGAACTTCTAATCCTCCTAATTCGATCTATATGATGAATTAAACTTGACTAATCAATTCTAACCCTTCCTTACCTCATTATCTAATGATTATGGATAGGTTTATACTATAAACTTCTATTTCATCAACCTAGAGTCTCAAATCAAATTTTACCACTTTGAAACTATTTTTAATCATTTAGGCACTCCTAACAGGTTAGAAATCACCTATCTAAACTATTCCAAAGGTATAATTCAGACCATAACCCCTAGATCTCAAAACCCCTACTCCACTTCCCTTTATTTAACATAAAACACCATAACCAACTTAAATTTCTATCTAGCAACCTGCAGAACAAAATTCCTAGCATTCCAGTATTCAATTACATCATCAAATCTTACTCATACTAGTTCCTAATCACCCATTCAGAGTCTCATACCTCATTCATCAATAGGCACATGTTATAACATATAAATTCATCACATTTTCACTCAAAAACATTATATTCTATTACACAGTTCAAACCTGCAATAAATTTGAAATTAACACTCAATTTAACTAACACACATGACACATTCTGCATATTAGGAATAAAGCCCAGCTTCCCTTACCTCAGGATTAAACTGCCCAACTCAAGGGATGATCAAACCGCGCCTTATACCGCAAGGAGACTCTAAAATCAGCTACAGTTCACTGATTTGAAGTAGAAGAGAGATTTTTTAACCTAATTGGAGTTAGAATTAGAAATGGAAAGGAAGAATCCACATGCAACAATAATCTGATGCAGATTTACAACCCCAAATTCCATGAGAAGAAGAACAGCTTACCGGAGTAAGAACGAGAAATCAAACGGTTGGATTGAAGCTCTAAACGCCAGGATCACCTATGCGGCTTCTGATCAACAAACTAACGGTTCAATCTTGAGTGGAAGTAGAGAGAAGCCAGAGAAATCTGAAGAACAAGATTGTAGCGAGAGAGAGTGCTTAAGTAAATGAACCAACATGTTTTAAAATATTCTATTTATACTTATTGATGTATTTTAACTATAAAAACTTGGTTCAATTGGCATAATACTCTTATCATCCTTTTAATCCCATTTTCAGGTTCTTATATATATCAAAAGGAAAAATTAATTGATTGATTTTTTTTTCCAAATACAAGAGAAAGCAAATATATAGAGAAAATAAAAAACCTAACAACAAGAAGATTTCAATAAACAACCTGCCTAATAACTATACTCAAACCCTAGAATGGTAAGAATAAGAAAATTATTTGACATAAAGATAAATACACAAGAATATCTAAGAAAATGTAAATCTTAGTAAATTCAAACAAGAATTGCAAGAAATCGAATTTTATTGTGATGAAAACACATGTATATTTCTAGTTCAAGAAAATGAAAGTGAGTACAAGAATTTACTCGAAGGTGTTGCGGTCATTTTATACTCACAACCTCTAAACCATTTGCAATAGATTTCCACCTCCCTCAGCTACTTTGCACTGAAAGGAATAGAAGAACCCATAGTCAAAGAACCTCTCTTTTCTTTTCTCTAACTTTAATCTATTTTCTAAGAGGAAAAAGAGAATTTACAGAATAAAGGAAAGAAAAAGATGATTGTTCTGATTCTCTCATTTTCTGTTTTTTTTTCTACCTTATGTGTGTTGTCTTTAGTTTAATTCTTTACTAATTTGTATGATTCATTGCATCTTTAGTTAATTTGATGATTTGGTTTCCATCATGGCACATCACCCAATTTTAGTTTCATGCATGATAGTTGATACCCAGTTGGGGATTTTAGGTTTTTTCATTCATTAGAACATGTAGAAGCATTTATGGTGTGATTCATTAGAATAAGTAGAAGAATTTGTATGATCACATTCATAACATATGTTTACATGGAAACTCACACTAGTGCAGAAAGAACTTTAGACGTCTGTTATTTTTTGCTTTTAATGTCACATCCAGACCCGACATCTATGTGGATGACGTTAATTGGACGTCGGTTATTTGCAGGTATGACGTCATTATAGATGTCGGTTCACTGACATGACCGACGTCTATAAAGACGTCAACCATGGCACTCACTGACGTCTACGGGTTGTTATAGACGTTAGACACGGAACTACCAGACGTCTAAGGGCACTATAAAGACGTCTAAGGGCACTATAGACGTCGAACATGACATTAATCGACGAAGTGTTAGTTGTGTTTTAGTGTAGTTCTGCTCGTGTCTTTGGGTAGCATAGTAGCATCTTCTTCCTTTGCTAGTTTCTTCGTAAGAAAAAATTGTGTCTTTTGCATCTCTCATGGAATTTCAACCCAAAGACGAACCTGGGTCATTTCCTAGGTCCATTCTGACTGCCAAAGAAAAAGAATACGGTGGGTGTCACCATATTCTTTTTCTTTGGCGGTGAGAATGGAACTAGGCAAGGACCCAAGTTCGACTTCTGGTTGAAATGCCATAAGAGATCCAAAAAAACGCAAGCTTTTCTTACGAGAAAACTAGCAAAGGGAGAAGGTGCACTATGCTACCCAAAGACACAAGAAAAAATGCACCAAAACACAACGAAAACTCATTTTAATCGATTCAAATGAAACATAATACATCAAAGATTACTTTAATCGGATTAAAAGCAAGTTTAAACGGTTCAAAAAAGATCAAACGCACCTGAAAATGCAATGCAGCAAAGAGAAAACGCGAAGACGATGAAGTGCGCGAAACCGCTGGCTCGCAATCACTGATTTAACAAGAAATGAGAAGTCAGTTGCCCAAGAGACCAACGTCTATAATGGAATATACGTCGGGGACGTCACTAATATGACGTCCATTCGATTTAAAAAATAATATTCGTGGTATATATAGACGCCGGATGTAGTAGGGACCGACGTCTATAATCAACTTTTGAAATACCTGTCAAACTATAGGCGTCGGTCGAGAGGGGAACTAACATCTATAATCGAATATAGACGTCAGGTGGCGGGATCAGACGTCTAGATGGCGGAAAAAAATAACTTTTCACCTGCTTGTCAAACTATAGACGTCAGTCGGAGGGGCACTGACATATACATGGTGGAAAGGAATGACTTTTCACCTACCTGCCAAACATATAGACGTCAGTTGCTAGGGGCCCCGACGTCTATATATTATAGACGTCGGGCCCCGCCCTAACGGACATCTATAGGCCTAACTTATTTACGAAATTGCCACCAGTCAATAAGTTATGTCGCGTACCCCTCTAACAAACGTCTAATGGGTGACGTTAAAAGCCAATTCTGCACTAGTGTCATCATCTTAACTATAAATTCTAAGTCTTTTCACATATTTTTTCTGAGAGCATTGTTATTATCTGTTTCGTGATTACTTGTTGGGAAACTTGGGTGAATCTTAAAACTATGACACTTAAGGAAGCTAATTTTTAAGTAAATATACTTAAATAATATGTAAAGCAGTTTTCCTTAAGTTTTTATGGTGAAACCCACTTCATTTGGTTACTAGAGAAGAATTGTCTATTAATTACAAAAGGAGAAAAAAATCAAAAACAAAGTAAAAAAGAGAAAAATTTTAAAAAAAAGTCAAAGAAAAAATTAGTTAGTATTTTTTTTTTCATAAATTGACACCCTTTTGAAATGGTATATTATTAAGGGAAGAGACACTCTCTTGAGACCAAGGGTAACAAATGCAAAACATTTGAGTGTAAAATTTATGCTTAACTTGGAGACAAGTGTCTTTTAGGTTAGAAACCTATCAAAAAAATTTTTATAAATAGAAAATAAAGTTATAAAGATTATTTATCTTAATGTATTGTGTCTTTTCTCAATTAATCGATTGTATTTAGGAACCAACAAGTTAGTCATTGATCTATAAAAAAATGTGTTTTTTGTGATATCATTGTTTGAATTGGACTTGAGATGAGACAATATATTTCCATTTAAAAGCATTTATAAATATATTTGCATTATCATTCTTTTTTAGTTGATTTTTCTTTACTTGAGAACAAACAAAAGTCTAAGTTTGAGAGATTTTGATGTGGGAATTATGTCTTTTTCATGCATTATTGCATCATTTGAATGATTGCATCATGTGTTTATCTTTATTTTGCATAATACATTTGGGTTTTTGTGTCTTTCTCATAAAAGGTGTTTCTAAGTATTGAAATTACAACTTTGGAGAGAGTTAGTGTCAAGAATGAAGAAATCAAACTAGAAAGTTCTACAAAAAAAGATGTAAATTTTTCCATAACTTATGGATTTACTCTAAGAGTGCATATTTTTAAACTAGAGAGTTTCATGAGTGAGTTGTGAATTTCTTCCATAATGTGCGGATTTACTCTAAGAATGTAGATTTTAAACTAGATTGTTCAACGAATAGGTTGTGGATTTCTCCTATGAATTGCTTGAGCAATTATTAACCTTTTAAAAGAATAATAAATTGGGAAGAGAAAATAATTAGGAGTAAGTATCCCCTCAAAAAAGTGGAACCCATAAAAAAGAGGAGAGGGGAGAGATCTGGGACACACCGACTTTGAAGGGAGTAGAGACAGAGAGTGGTTTTCTTCTTCTTCTTCTAGTTTTTCTTCGTTTACATTATGCAAATATTAATGAAAATTAGTAGACATATAAAATGAGATATAATCCAATAATATCATACCAATTCAACTCAAACTCTAGCAAATGCTTGGTTCCATACAATGCATATACATTTGCTTAGCCCTATACATTGCATTCATTTTACTAATGCTTTGCAATTTTGAGAAACATATATCAATATAAATGTACTATAATATCTTAACAAAAAAAAATATTAGTACCGATGACTCCAGTTTTTTTACTTATAGTAACACATAAAATGTTCATGATAATATTATTTTTTCAATATGTTATCAATTACTTAAAATCATTCAATGGAAGAAATTTCAATTATCCATTCACAGTGGAATATTTTAGAAAATGTATGCTCTTGATATAACTTATGACATCTTCATGCATCATTTACACAACTTAAATCTCCTTTCTCTCCTTTCTCGAAAATAACAAATTTTTCCTAAAAAAGACATATGGTTATTCCAATACATAAATATTTAATAATTTAAATATTTGAATAATTTCATTAAAATGTTGTAATATATACTTCCATTTTCGATCATACGATCCTTTACAAAGCCTTGAAGTTTGTATAAGTAAAAAATGCACAAAAGTTTGAATTCCTTACTATGATCCTGAAAAAATAGCTAAGGACAGACATAACTTTGTAATTGGGACCAATCGACTCTCCATCTCTATCCCATATAACTTTTGGATGGTGTTTGTATTAAATATTTAGTTGGTACTCTTATTTCTTTTTCTTGATTGTACCTATTTTGACATTAAACTTGTCCAAACTAAAATATAAATGATAAAATCTCAAAATATTAGTTTAGTAAAATTGTAATATTATCTTCATTTACATTGATGATTTGAGTGTATTGATGAGTCGTAATAATTAATATCACCGTTGCAAGTGATATAAGATTATTCAAGAAAATTTGAACCGTGAATATTTTTTCATGCACGATTTTTTATTCTTATAATATGGTTGAAGCTATGACCAAGAAGAATGAGGACTATGACGGTAGAGTCAACTTTGCTATGCTCGTTGATATTCTTCTCATAATTCATTGGTAGGACCAATCAGTTGGACTCGATCAAGATGTTTGACTCAATCATTACGACTCTTATTATTGGCTCCTTCTGTTTGTGCTTTTTAACCATAATATTATAGTGATAAACTTAGTATTTAAAATAAAATAAATTTAAAGAAATAAATATAATTTAATGCATAAGTTAATATATTCAAGTTTTTCATATTAAATTTTCAATTTTATTTATTTATGTTTAAATTAAATAATTTTTTTATTTTCTTCCATCAATAATGCTGCCAAAAGAGTTTAGTAGTGATTCAAAGGCTAGTTGGATTTTTAAGAGACCAGAAACACCCTGATTGCAAATTTTAGTTATTTATTGGACCTACGATAAGTATCTACTTGCAACTTCTACCTTGTTTCTTACTCCATAACCACTATGCATCATTCCAGTGTTTGTGAAACTTAACACGATTGACGAGTTTATTAAGATAATGAGACGTTTAACTCGACGTAATTCAATATATTAAAAAAAAGAAAAATATATATCTAACATAATTAGATTAATACTAATAAATATTCAAAAAATTATAAAATATAATTCCAAAATATATTAAAACATCATTAATGATTAAATAACTCACGTTTACAGATAAACAAAAATAGGCTAATAAAAAATAGTACCATTTCCAAAATCTATCTATACATAACACAATTCAAGATATGATATGTTTATAAATTATTTTTAATGTTATTTCAACAACCACACCAAAATCTATTTGCACATAACACCAATTCAAGATTAGGAACCTTGTTAGGAGTGATAACATCTTATGTATTTAGATGTTTGATCCTCTTATACAAAGATTTTGTAAATTTAATAATAGTATGCAATTAATTAATATATTATAAATTTTTTAACTTAATTGTTTCTTTCTTGGAAATGGACTTTTTTGTGCTCTCTTCATCTTGTATTTATTGGGTAACAATTAATATTTTACATTATGTTGAAGATATATTTTCATGTAGACTAAATATTTGTTTTAGTACGTATGTTGTTTTTTCTTCAACTATACTCCTAAAAGTGTCATGGTTTCAAATCCTTTTTCAACTAAAATTCTTCGAATTTTCGTTTAAAAGGAGAAATTTATTTAAATACTTTTGGAAACTTTTGAAAACTGGGTGTTGAATTAGTTGTAATTTGATGAATGTGGAGAAACTGGAATGTTGATATATTAATTCG
Source organism: Vigna reflexopilosa (assembly GCA_027742785.1). Classification (NCBI taxonomy): domain Eukaryota; kingdom Viridiplantae; phylum Streptophyta; class Magnoliopsida; order Fabales; family Fabaceae; genus Vigna; species Vigna reflexopilosa. Next base: position 22,717,304 of record CM050921.1, read on the forward strand.
ACTTATTCTATAATTGATTGAGTTTTATTAAAAATTGTAACCACTGATACAAAATTTGGTTTATACAGCGCACGTTATGTCACGGTTGGGCAGAAACCGTTACATAATGGTGCGCGGTGACAGTTTTGTAAATAAATGTAACTTATATGCTGCGGTTCTCTGCAGAACCGCGGCCTATTCCTTGTGACAGGGGGTATATGCCGCGGTTCTTAGGGGAACCACGACATATTCCCCTGCCACGTACTGACATTCCCCATCACACTACAAAAAAATCACATTTTACCAGAGGTTTATTTCCGGCGGTTTTGGAAACCTCCGGTAATGTTTGGCGGTTTTCTTAGAATCGCAGTTAAGTTATAATTATTTTCTTTAAAAAATATTATTAGGATACTTAACAATTTTTTTTATTTTCCTTCACCGTCGTTTTGACTTCGTTTCTTCTTCTCCATTTCAGAAAGGAAAAAATCTAAGTTCACTGCGCCGTTCTCACGTTCTCTTCAAAAACCCTAAGAGCTTCGTTACACCATTACTTCACACCAGTCCATCGCTCGCAGCAAAGCATTGGAGCGTCTCAAGGTCTGCCTCTACGGAGGACGTCGATTCGATGGCACTGGGCACTCGTCAACAAGCACCACAAACAGGCGTGCTCCTTCATAGTCGACGATTGAGGAATCGAATACGGCCATGAGTAAAATATTATTAGGTTACTTAGCAAGTTTTTTATTTTCCTTCACTGCCGTTTTGAGTTCATTTCTTCTATTTCACTTTAGAAAGGGAAAAACCTAAGTCCACTGCTCGCGCCTCCATTCATATCTTCTAGATTCTTCTTCTTCACTTCAGAAAGGGAAAAACCTAACTCTTTCTCTCCTTTTTTTTTATCTCTTTGTAGTTTGTAATCGCCTGTATGTTTTTTCGCACAAACGAATCAGACTTGTATGAACTTAATCGATATGCACAAAAAGCACAACCCTAGGTCATACACGAAACCACCTACGGCGGTGCAATCCGATGTCGGCAGAGCTGCTAACGATGTCCCCCAAAAGCTATTGAAGAAATTTAATTTGTTTCTATTGGTGAAATTTAGGTTGCAAATTTTGAGTATGTTGATGAGGCTGAAACTGCCACAGAGGAGGCTGCTGACCAAAAAAGAGCATTAGAAAATGTGAACAGTTTGGTGAGAACACATTGCTGAAAGGAGTTGTTAAGAGACAAGTATAAGAGCATAAAGTTGAGGAGTTTAATGCCATGGGAAAAGGGAAGCTTAACCAGAAGCTGGTATCTAATCCTATTATTTATGCCATTGTTTTCTTTAATTTATTTATGCTTCTTTTATTATATTTTCTAGCTAAGCATTAATATTTACTATTGATATCTTTTCTTTTTTTTTATTCTGCAAGGGAAAATGTTTTTAGTGGTTGGTTTCTTTAAGTTTTCCTTATTGTATCTTTTTTTAAGCTTGCTTTAAGGTAGTATTTATTAGTCCCTGATTTCCAGATGGTTTCTGTTGAGGGGGATGACCTTGCTGGTTTGGAAGATGTTAGCTCTGATGATAATTATGAAGCAGAGCTTACTGATGGTGATTCAAATTCTATTGGAACTGGCACTACTACTACTAAAAGGCCTTATAGTATGGCTCGTTTTTTAATTAATGTTTTAGGTTTTTGTATTGATATGATGGGCCTAGATTATCTGTTTGTAATGTTAATATTTAATTTATTAACAGCAGATAGCACAAAGCCACTTCCTCTAATGCAAGGTGAAGGAAAAACATTCAGAACATGTAATCTTTATATGTTGAAGAAGGGTTGAATATATCTATAGTTTATCTCACCCTCTATGTGTATTGTAGGTTTGGGGTTGGTGATTTTGATTGGAAGAAGTTTACTTCCCGCATGAAACAAAAGACAGAGGGGGTGCAGCAGGTAATGTCTTCACATTTGACCGAGGTCTTACTTTCCATGAAAGCTTAGCTGGTTTACTAGCTGTTTCATAAGACCTTTAGCTTTTGTTGAAGAAAGAATATGCCATTTGGCTTTGTTCTTTGCACTGTTATTTAACATTTAACATTTGTATATGAATTATAAGAAAATACTTCACAGCTTTTGCTTGTGATGACTGCAAAGCAAAGTAAGAATTTATGTCTTTACTGGTTGCTGGTTGATTTTAATTAGTGAGCTAAGATATTGTGTCTGTCAAGTGCCAACTTATTCTACGAGCTTAAGTTTTTTTGGAATGCCGAGGAATTGTGAAAAAATTTCAAGTGAAAAAAACTCAAATCTGCATCTTTAGTGGAGGTGTTATGAATTGAACTATTGGCCTTGGAGAGGCATTGGTATGATTTAATCAATCAATTCATCCTAATTGTTTGAGCTGATAAAAGAGAGCTCGTGAATGGTTTTCATAAGTGCCACATGAGTTACGATGGTTTTCATTTTTGAATATCATATGCAATAATTTAATGGTATTTAACTCTGCTACGAAGCAGTTGTATGGCCTGAGTCACTTTGGACATAATAATTAAGAATTATTAGAGCAATATTTTTAACTTCCTGGTATACTTTAAATTGCAGATAATTGCTCGCTTCAGTCCATTGCTCCTTCGTGGAAGTGAGGAGGAGTTGGTGAATTTACTGAAAGATAATGATGATACAATCAAGGAAGGTGCTCTAAATGTTGTAGCTAAGGCTGGTGGTACTATTCGTGAACAACTTGCAGTCACATCAAGGTACGACTGTTGTGACTGTTTTCATTTTAAATGCATTTCCTTGCATAATTTTCTTACCATCTCCATGTTCTATGTAGTTCTGTAGACCTTATATTGGAGAGACTATGTTTAGAAGGCAGTCGTAGGCAGGCAAAGTATGTTGTCCATGCACTGGCTGCAATAACAAATGAACTGGTTTCAAAAAGAATTCATCAGCTCCTCTTCTAGGCATCTGGCATAAACAAAAGTACTTTTTGTTAAATTCAAACATTATTTTTCACATCTCTATATATATTGATATTCATTATATAAAATCCAGCAATTTGATGCCTTTAAAATTTGTTTAGTTCTTTTTTAATTACAATAAAAGGGATTAATTAGATCTCATAAATCATTCTAACTGTCATCTTTTATAAATTTTGCAGTAAAACTGAACCTGATTGGCTTCTAAAGCAATGGTGGTAGGCTCTTCAGTTCTCTTCTCATCTTCAACCAAACCGAGAAACCACAAAGCCTTACTACCAGAATCCACAACAGTAACTGTAATCACAAAACATACCAAAATAACTTGTTTGTTTTGAAGTACATTATGTATTTAAGAAATGGCCTGTCAGATCATCATTTTCATGGCCTATCATTGGTAGATTTTTCCTTAACTGTGTATGTCAGTGAGTTTCTTCATTTCAATCTTATGAACCTATTTAATCATCCTTTATATTGTTTCTGCAAAATATTAAACAATACAAAACTTATAATATTCCTTTCTTTTTTTTCTCTGTATTGTTGTGTGCAAATATCCTTTCATGCATAAGGGTCCCAAATGGAAAAAGAAAAAGAAAACCTAAAAATGGCGTATCTTTGAGCCACCCATCTTAGGGCGCTATTAGTCCATGACAGTTTATAGGATTTGAGTTTCATAGCTATACCTATGTAATCATATAAAGATGATTTAATGATAAAGTAGGTAAAGAAAGTGAGAGGATGGAGTTTCAATTTGTTCCATTAACAATTAAGAAAGTGAGAGGATGGCGTATCTTGATTTCTCCCTATGAAGACTGAATTAATAAATCAATCTACATACGAAATTACCGGCGGTTTTAGAGAACCCCAGGCAGTACCGGCGGTTTCTCAGTAACCCCTGGAATTACCGGCGGTTTTAGAGAACCCCAGGCAGTACCGGCGGTTTCTCAGTAACCCCTGGAATTACCGGCAGTTTTGACACAACCCCTGGAAGTACCGGCGGTTCTGATGGAACCCCTGGAATTTCCGGCGGTTCTGACGGAACCCTCACTATTTCTGACGGTTTTATAAAATACCGCCGATACTCACTTAGTGACGCACGTGTTTCCAACGGTCACTGTTCCCGCCGGAAAAGCACTTTCCGGGGGTTAAAACCGCCGATAATATTCAAAATAACCCCCAGAAAAATTCCGGATTTTTGTAGTGTCAGTCAACCCCTGCATTAAATTGGCAGGGGGTATATGCTGCGGTTCCCAGGGCAACCGCGGCATATACCCCTGCCAACTACTGACATTCCCCATCAGTCAGCCCCTGCAATAAATTGGCAAGGGAATTTGCCATGGTTCTTGGCAGGACTGCAGCATATTCCCTTGCCAATTTAATGCAGGGGCTGACTGATGGGGAATGTCAGTAGTTGGCAGGGGTATATGCCGCGGTTGCCCTGGGGAACCGTGGCATATACCCCTTGTAACCTATTGACATTCCCCAACTTCCTTTTGGGGAAGGCAGTTGGTATTTAGAACGGCAGGGTATAGGCCGCGGTTCTCAGGCTAACCGCGACATATTACCTTATTTTGAAATAAATTTGAAATAAATTTGAAATATTACAGGTATATGTCGCGGTTGCCCGCTAAACCGCGACATATAGTTCAAAAAGAATTTCAAAAATGCCATTTTAATTATTTTTTAAGGAGTATAGGCCGCGGTTATCTGATGAACCGCGGCATATGCTCTTTAAAAAATACAAAACACAGAACAATTTCTTCTTCTCCACGATTTTTCTCTGCCTCTGCACGCGAAAATGCTGCTGCCGCCCCCATCCTCGTCGAACACTCTTTGCCGCCGCGCCATTCCGCCGTCCGTCGCGCCCCTGCCGCCGTCGCGCCCTCTGCCGTCGCGTAAGCCTCTGCCGCCGAGCCATCCTCTCCTTCGCGCCATCTCTGCTACTCCGGGTACGTTCCATTTTCTTCTCTGATAATAGTTTTGTTTTATATTGAAATGCACGGTTTGAATATGTTGTTGTGGCTTTGATGGTTTTTGTCAAATTAGTTGTGGTTTTAGTGGTCCAATAAGAGACAAAGTATGTTAACTTGTATGGGAAAGGATTGGTATAGAGGTAGATAAAATGTATTTAATTTTTTTTTATCAGTAATTTTATTTAATTTATTAATATGTTATGAAATTTTTTTAGTAAATTTCTTATAAAATCAAAATTATGTGATTGAATGATTTCTATAGACAAACTGTGATATCATATGTAATTATTTGTGATACAATGTCTGAATTGATCATTTCAATGATTATTAATTGTATGATTGTATGACTGAATTGATTGTATGATTGAATTGATAATCTTATATAGATATTGTATAATTTTAATTTTGTAAAATTTAGCAATGGATCGAAATTGGATTAATTTACCACATATTAGTGTTGAGTACGAGAGAGGTGTAGAGGAATTTATACAAGTTGCACAACGTAATGAGGGGAGAAGTGATGATGAAGTGAAGTTTAGATGTCCTTGTGTGAACTGTTTGAATGGGAGAAAGTTGAACGCAACCCAAATTAGAGAACATCTTATCTGTGATGGTTTCCTAAGATGTTATACAACATGGATATGGCACGGCGAACATCTTATCTGTGATGTACTTTCTGACTGACTCGCAAATTGAAAATGTTACTGATTCCACCATGGAAGAAGATCGACCGGATGAAGACAAATTGGAGGACATCATCCGCGATGTTGGCACAAAAAATTTTGCCAAAGCTCATGTGTATGAGACGATGTCGACTGATGCGGAAACACCTTTGTAAAATCTTACCACAAAGCTCGAGTAAAATCTTACCTATTTCAGTTGGTTGCTGGATTCTCTAAAGACATGTGTTGGTGTGACATTCCACAATATAATATATATATATATATATATATATATATATATTTATATATATATATATATAATGCATTAGATTATAATAAAAGAAAGCAGTTAAGAGTTATCAGATGATAGTATTAGGCATACAGTCATCCAAAATATGGTTGGAATTTAAAAATTAAATACAAGTTCATAATTTTCCAAAATATATGACGGAATAAAGGTTCAAGGAGACCTAAAGAGTGTTTTCCAAAATACAGACCATGATAAAATAAAAGCTAACGAGCTATTTAAACTAAGAGCTAGTAGAAATCCTAAGCACTAGGGGATGGGTCTTCTTGAGTCTCCAACGCTTGCTCCAAGGGCACATCATCACCTACTGCTCACATCCAAAGGAATGGATGATCATCGCAAGGAGGAAGGCAAACACATACAACACACACAATGCAAGGGTAAGCTAGGTTTTCAAACAAACATGTTAATCAAATAACATCAAAATAGGAAACATCATTATGCAGTTAATCAAATGACCAATCCTATCATGTTAAGACTCTCTAGACTCATCCGGACCTAGAATGAATGTCGATCTGGGGCGGGTTGTGCACTTGTGGTGGACTCTACTGCTTTGCAAAGCCATTGCCGAGGGGTTTCACCCGACCACACACAAGGTTAGTCCGTTACCGTGCAATAGGCTTTCCAAGAAGCGCCTACACTAGGACCTCTCACTACTCTCACCACATGCATCAATCTTCTCTAAATGAGAATGAAATGCATTAGAGTGTTGGGATAACCCCCCATATGGAAGCCTCTTACATTCATTCCAAACACTAAATGATCTCACCTAGAGATCTTACTTTCATATTAAATCTAACCATTTTAAATCACATGATATTCCTCTTGAATCAATAATGTACCACGTTAAAATTGAACAAGTACATCCAGTGTTATACTAAGTCATATACACATCATACAACATCAACCTGTCATAAAAATAACTCATACATTACATATTTTCTTTATAGCATATTATTACCACCTCTTAAGTAATTTCAAAAGTTTGGAGACCCTCCCCAATGGCTCCGAAAGGGTCAAAAACCTCCAAAACGATCTAAAGAACGTCCAAAACGGGCGTCCAGAACTCCCAAAATGTCAACAACAAAAACGACAGTAGAAAAGGGCGATCAGGTGCCATAATTAAGGTGAAACAGTGCGTTGAAGGGCGCCCAGCCCCTTTCAGGGGCGCCAAGGCGTGGCGTCTGCAGATTTTTCTACATAATTGAGCAACTCTACCCCTTTTTACCAATTCTAATCCTTTTGGTGAACTTCGACAACCCATAAATCAACTTTCATGCTAAATTAAACTTACCTAAACAATTCTAATCCTTTCTAACATTATTATAAAGTGTTTATGCATTGATTTAGGTTCTACAACTTCAACTTTATCAACCTAGAGGTCTAAATTCAATTCTACAACTTGGAGTTTGTTTTTAACCATTTAAAAATGCCTACTAAGTCACACATGACCTACCTAAGTTACCTAAACTGACTAGGATCACCAAGAATGCCTAACTCTAAATTTGACCACCACACTTCCTTTCAATTACTCATAAAACTAGTACTAACTTAACTAAATATCTCTTTTTCTAATAAACAGATTTCATATTAAACTGTCTAACTAACTCCATCCCTCCAATCACTAAATATCTTCACTACTATATTCATAATCAGTTCATATATAACCAATTCACAGTAGAAATATCAAGCATACCCAAATTCAATCATGCAAACATTTCAGTTCATGGATTTACATTGCATAAGTTCACTACAATATTTACATGCAAGCATTGATACATGACCCAAAATAAAATTCCCAATTATTTGCAGTCTAATTTCCCAAAAGCAGAAAAGAACAAAAAAACCTAAGCTTCCCTTACCTGGAAATTCTATAGTGCAGTTCAAGGTTGCCTCAACAGTTTCTATTCCTCAAGAACTCCCACAGATCCTAAAGACCACAAAATAGTGATCAAAGACAGCTCTTAGAGCTGGAATTAAAATTAAATTGAGGAGGATGACACAAAAGACACATGCAATCAGTGAAATTGCAGGTCTTAGGTCTCCTAATAGCCAAGAAAGGGGGAAAATTGCTTACCCAACTAAACTGAAAATCTGATCGGTGTGACTCAGAGCCTGCGACGTCAAGATCATCTAAGCACCTTCAGAATGGGATTTCAGTGGCTCAATGGGGGAGGAATCTAGAGAGAAGGAGGGAAAAGTTGGGGGAAACAAGCTGTTAGAGAGAAGTCTTGAAGCAAAGTGGAGTTGGTACGTTATGTAAGTGTCTTAAGAAGCTGCTGTAAGTTTTAATTTTCTAAAATTTAATTTTATCATTTTAATATTCTTAAACGTTGTAAATTTTAATTTATAGGTTATTACAGTTGGTATGAGAAATATGCTAATAATAAATAAAATGTTAGCTAAAATAACCAAATAAATAAATAGTACAATAGTGTGGTTTGTATGTTTCGAAGTAAGAATTTTACTATTAAAAGCATGATAGTTTTATAGTAAATGTGAAAAGAACCTGTGAGCATTCTAATTTTGTTATATTCTGTCCAAACATGTTAGCTCTGCATTTAAGTATGTCTGAAAATGTGAAAATTGATATATGGACGAGATTATAGTTTATTATAGCAAATTGTATGTTTTTTCATGGGTAATTACTGAAAAATGATTAAATCAATGTTGCTTGATTGTATGAACTCTATATCATGCTTTTAGGAAAATCTGACCCATGATTAGAAGCTTGTGTCTAGTATCAATTCTTTGGACAATGATGTTAGTGTTGTGTTGTTGTGGGCGGATTTTAGGGTGCAAACTTGATTAATTAGTTTCTGAGATAACCATTGATGTTTGGGAATATGGTACTCTATTTTAGTTTGTTAGATGACTAAAGGTGATTGCTTTTGTTAAAAGAAGTAAATTGCTCCAGAACTTGTTTGCTTAATTACGTGAGTAAAGCTCTTCCAAGTTATGATTGTTGTTCTATACCATATACCATATCCTAGCTGACTTAGTTGCATATTTTGCGTAATGACAATTCTGATTTGGTCTTAAACTATGCATGTAGCATTGTTCTGTAATGAATTTGGATTTCGATGTTCATATCAGTGCATGATGAAATTGTCTCACAAGTCATTTATTAATTGATGTAGAATGCATATTAGTTGTTGAAGACACTTGGGTTAAAGTTGCGTAATATAGGGGTAAAAGGGTACATGAAATTGTTGCTATATATATTGTCCAGATTTAAAAATATATCAATTCTGATTTGATGCACATTTGAATGCACTTATTGGGTAATTTCAAGTATGATAAAATGGCTAGATGAATGAGACTCCTTTATTATTTCTCTTCTTTAAATGAGACTCCTTTATTATTTATATTCTTTAACTTAGTACATTCTAAATAAGATAATTGACTCATGAGATAAATGAGCATTGGGTAACCCAAGCCTATATAAGTGAAGATCCACAAACCCAAATTATTTTATAAATAGTACACTTATCGAGGTAAACAATTTACATTCATTTTTTACCTCATCAATTGTTATGTAACGTATCCAACTAATTTGGACGTTAGAGTGTCTTTTACAGGCACACCACTATCCATCCATGGAGGACGAGTATCAGTTAAGAGACATTCATGAAGTGAGAGAAGACTCTTTATAGGATACATTCAGCTTCGTAAGTACAAGTTTTGAAAAGAGTGAGAGTAAGAGGTTTTGGTAAAAAATATCAACAACTTGAAGGGAAGAAAAGATGGGAAAAAGCTTAAAAATTTGTGTAAGCTTGTTAAGATCAAACATCTCTCATCCTTCCTGCATGGACAGTGGTGTGCCGACACTCTAACACCCAAGTTATTAAGGTGCGTCAAATATAAATTGATGTTGTAAAAAATGAACGCAAATTATTTACTTCAATAGTACTATTTATAGGATAATTTGGGTTTATGGATCCTCACTTGTATGAGTCTGAGTAGGCCAATGGTTCATTTATCTCATAAGTTAAAAAATATAACGCAGTAGGATATTACATATGGTGGTCAAACAAGAACCTTCTAACTTGTGACCAAATATGAACAGGCCAACTTTTAACCGAGTAAGCCATATTAGGGTCAAGTAGCATCAGCTGTGTACAGTACAATACTCATAGCATGAAACAGGTGGTGTTTGTTATCTAACCATTTTGCTTATATAATTTATATATTTGTGTTTCTTCTTTCTATTTGGAGTGACATAGTCTCTTGTAATCACTTTCTTATATAATAAAATTCTTTCTCTTTTATTCTTTTCTCTTCTCCATACCTTGGGTTTCTATGCTTTCAATTCAACATCCTAAAGTTTCTTCTTCTCTATTAAACCTTTTCAGTGTACTTTGTATAGATCAGACTACAATATATATTATTGATTTGTAAGTATTATGTAGACGTTCAATGAGAGAATCCTCTATTTGAATAAAGGAACTCAATGTTTCCACCCCCATTTTTAGAATAAAATTATAACTTTTGAAGTTAAATTGACTTTCTACCAGATACTTTTAAAAATGGGAAAAATATTGGAAATTAACATATTATTCTTCAATTTCATCAGATATATAGAACCAAAAATATATTAAGTTATATTAATGAGATTTCTTAATAACATCAATAAAGATTTATGAAGTTAGCCATACTTTTGTTATGTAAGCATCTTTGCAGAGGGAGGAAGATCATCATTATCCTGACGTAAAGTATTCAGTTACATATTGAAATAAAAAAAAAGTTGAGAAGCTCAAAAATCATGATGGACTAAGAAAGAATGAAGGAAGCCTTTGTTGTATTTTGGTTTTGTTCTATGTCAATTTTCATGACATGCTAAGTGACCCTATCCAACATCAAATCTTAGACTTTCCCTAAATGATAATGATATTTGAACAACAACATTTGACAACATTTAGACACGGTTTACATGTCAAAATATGAGTGGTGCACGTGGAAATTATTTTTTAAAGCTGACAATGACGTGGCAATGGAATTAGGGGTAGAGTTTTAAGTTTTGGGATCATTTTCTCTTTTCAGATTTCGAATCTGAGAAAGCTTTGAGAGAGAACCCGCGAGCGCGAAACCTAGAGAGAGTCTCTCTCTAGGTTTCAAGCACGAACGACGATACTTCGGCGGCGACAATGGGTGGTTATGTGGAGACTCTCTCTAGGTTTCGCGCTCTCGAGTTCTCTCTCGAAGCTTTCTCATATTCGAAATTTGAAAAGAGAAAATGATCCCAAAACTTGAAACTTTGCTCCCAATTCCATTGCCACGTCATTCTTAGCTTTAAAAAATAATTTCCACATGCACCACTCAGATTTTGACACTTGGACTTTGTCTAAATGTTGTCAAATATTGTTGTTGAAATATCATTATCCTTCCCTAAAAGTGGAAAATACTCACTTAGATATGTAATATCACATAAAATTTTCGGATTAATCTCCTAGCATTTTACTTGAAAGTCATTCTCAGCATTAGACACAATAATTGATATTAGAAGGGTTCCATAAAATTGTAAAGTCTTTAAGGAAATAAAATCCTATGATAATTAGACTTTTGAATTCTCATTCCCGATAATATATTGAAGTTAATCCACTTTAATTCATAACAAAAATTAAAATAAGAATTATTTAGATAATTTTTTTTAGACAAAGTTAAATATATGTGTCAAAAAAATTAAAATTAGAATTATTTAAATAAATCTATTTTTTATAAATAAATACCTAAAAGTAGTTATTATACATTAAAGAACTCATATTTTATATTTTGTCATTTTAGAGTTCGAAGATCCCTTATTTGTAATTGATTACTTCTCTTAAGGTTATAATTAATTAAGTTTTTTTATTATCTCTTATTTTTTTCTAACATTTAGTTTGTTAATTCTATTGTCTATTAAGTTGATTTGATTATTATAAAAACACTAACTCAAATAAGATCATATTAATATATAATCCAACATCTTAATTTTTACAAAGAGTTTATTTTAGTATTAAAGAGCTTATCGAAGTTCTTTAAATTTAAATTTCATATGACTACTCTTGAAAAATGTTTTGGTACAAGGGTCAACAGATTTACGGTATTGAAGGTCCGAATAATTGTCCTTATGTTACTATTCATCATTTATGTAAGGAGATTACTTGTAAAGAGTATTTTGATATCAAAATCAGTAAAAGTTTGACTACTAAATCAATTAATACATATTAAATGTCATTATCTATCTCTTTACTTAAAATATGTATTTATAGATTTTGGAATGAGCTTTGGATTAACAACGACCTAGTTATGGTCCAATTGTTGAAATCACACTATGTACTAAGTTATGGGTGGTAAGTGTCATATGGGAATTGGCTTATCGAGTTTATGCTTCTTTGGTACCTTTTCTGTGCAGCCTGGGAGCTCCTTCCCCTACGAAACCTCCAACAATTGTGTGGATGTTATCCTTTGCTTGGGTAGGGTTAGGTTAGATTATCTGGCTCCAAATGACTAGTTGTGCTATGGTGGTTTTCCGATCTTGGAGGAGCTTGAGCCTTGGGATTGGGAAGACCATGTTGGGCTAATCCAGTTGTCCTCGACCCCTTCTTGCAAAATCGTTTAGTCCTCAACCGTAACCCCAACTCAATAAGTCATCGTGTCCTTTGCTTCGACCGATGCTTCCGATCTAAATGAAACTGGCTAAAGAGACGCAGAAACGGATTTTGGATGCGGAAGCTCCAATCTACAAGTTCTAGGGTTTATCTTTTGATTCTTTTCATTATTTTCATCTAGTTTCACCATGTCTATGGTGAACTAAAACCTCCATTATTTTTGGGAAAATGATGTAATCCTTTGAAACTCTCATATATTGAATTGATGCTTTATTTCATTAATTGTTAGAGTTTTCTCTCTACTCTCTATGCATGCTTTGCTTAATTCATTCAATAGCATAATCTTTGATTTTATCTATATGGACACGTATGGGTAGATCTAGACATGGGGGAATTCTCTTGGGAGCAATATTACCTAGACATAGGGATAGGATGACGATTGCCTTTAATCTTCTGTGCGAATGTAATGCATGAATAATTGCTAGGGAGACAAGACATTGTAAACTACTAATTAGGAGTAGGCTTTCTTCACCAAGACATTGGGATTAGGGTAAATTAGAAAGTGGCATTGACATTAATGAAAAAGTAGAATTCGTAAATATATGAGAGTGGATTAGGATAAATCGAAAACCCCAACAACACAATTCATCCATATAATTCACCTGCATTATATCTTTTGGTCAATCGATCAACCTTTGCATGTGCATGTTTATTTTTGTTGTTGCATTCTAAACACCAATTTTCGTTTCTCAAGTCTTAAATAATCAACAAATCACATCAAAGTCTAGGCCAATGAGTCTCTAGGGAAAACGATACTTGGTCTTACCACTTATTATTACTTGATACGATTCAGTACACTTGCCGGAGTCTTAACAAGTTTTTGGCGCCATTGCCAGGGACTCGTGTTTTAACTATTCTTTTCGTGTGATTATTGATTAACTTTGACTTAATTTTTTATTTTTGTTTATGTTTTTTCTAATAAATATTTTCTAGGGTTTTGTGCCTAATGTTTGCAGGATGCAATTTGGACAAGAATTTAACTATATGGGCACTCAATTCTACCAAGGTAATCTCAATCACTGGTGGGAACCTTACTCAAGCATGGATCAAAGTCAATTTGGGCAAGCTGCCGGAAAATTTGAGGAACTACCACAACAACAATGGTAGCAACAACACTCTCTATCAATGGGAAAGTTGGAAGACACCTTTCAACAATGTATGCAAAATGCCATCTCCTATCAGAAAAGCATTGAAGCCACATCCAAAAGGATTGAGATGCAGATTAGTCACTTAATTGAGAAACTGGACGAATCTAGGGTTGATACTGAAGTTAACCCTAGGGAAGAATGTCAATCCACTATCACTGGAAGTGAGAAGATTGTTGATGAGGATAAGATAGAGAGAGATGAGGAAAATATAGAGGAAAAAGAAAAAGAAAGGTTGAGTGAGGAAGATAAAGATGAGGAGAAAGAAAAAGAAGTGGTTGAGAGAAAAGAAAAAAAGAGAAAGTGTGTAAAAATAAAGAAGAAAGTAAGAGAAAAGAAAAAAGAGAAAATTGAGGGAGAAGAAGAGTAAGAAAAAGAGGAAGAGAGGAAAAAAGAAGAAGGAATCATATGAAAAACCCCTTCCTCATCCAAAGAAATTTCATAGGAAGGAAAAAGAATTTAAGTGCTTTATGGAGATCTTTAAGAAATTGGAGATTAAAGTTCCTATGATTGAGACATGGAAACACGTGCTTGGTTTTATAAAATTTCTAAGAAATTCAACAGAAAGAAGAAGAAAAAAAGGAAAGAATATCAAGCAAGGAGAATACCAACACTTATTGATGGGTGTTTGAGCTTAATTAGGTCAAGCTAGTGAAGTTAAACAAGCGCTACCTGGGAGGCAACCCAGTTCATTGATTTACTTCTGTTGCATGTTTTAATTATGTTCTGTTGCATTTTAGGGTTTAATTGTTGCATGTTTGAGTGGAGTGAGTGGAAATTGCATGAAAATTGAAAATTGAGAGTTGCATTCGAGTGATACAAGGTCAATGACGCTTAGGGCAAGCAAAAAAGGGAGAAATTTGAAATCGCGCTCACCACTCAGCGGTACCTAGCGCTGAGCGGTGGCGTCGTAGAATGCAGATTAGGTTTTTAAGTTGGGCCCAAGTCTTTCATTTTGACCCTCACTCTCTTTTGGCACTCTCAAGTTTTCTCCAAGGCACTCTTTTCACTTTTCCCTTCACCCATCTTCTAAAAAACCCTTTCGCCACCATTTTTGCCCTACTCCTTCATCAAAGTTTAGGGTTTTTGTGAGAGCACAATAGTTGGGGTTCATTCATCAACATTCATAGAGCACCTTGCACTCATTTGAAGTCTCTCCCCCAAGTAAGTCATACATTTTACATTTTAGGGTTTTCAAAGCATGAATTTGTATGAGAATGTTAGTCTAAGCATGAAATTTTAGGGCTTTTGATGTTTGTGTATGATTAATTGAAATAGACACTGTTTGGACCGATTAAATTGTATGATTGAGGTCTGGAACGAAGAAAATTGCATGTGGGTGGAGACTAGAGTCATTTAGGGTTGGTGTTGGAAAATCTGGACTGATAGCGCTGAGCACTGACTGGCGTTGAGCGCCACTATTGCAGGTTGTGGATTTGCTTGGTTTTTTTGCGTTAAAGTGATGCTGAGTGGCCCTGTTTTTTCCTCAACACTGATAGGCAATGTGTTTGGACAAGATTTTGCTAACGCTTAATGAGGTTTCATTTGATCTTGTGAATTGTATTTGATGCAGGGATGACCTCCTCATCAGGAAAAAGGATCAAGACTACAGGACACAAGAGGAGGGAACCGGAAAGATTCTATTCCAACAAGTTCCTCCCAGGAGACATGAGCAGCACCACCCCCTTGTCCAAGAAAGACGCCTTTTGATGGAGAGAAAGTTAGGATGGATTCCGAACCTGGCTTCACAGTTTGGAGAAGAGATGGAGAGTAGGAACTAGGAGAAACTGGCCACATACCCTACGCCTGGCAATATAGCAGTGGTGAAAAAGTTTTACACCAATGCTAAGCCACTGGGGGACTCTCATAATCAAGACTACACGAGTTATGTTCATGGGAAGATTATTAGGTATGTTCTTGAAACAATTACCAGATTTCTGAACATAGAATGGAGAGGTGTGCAGTGCCAATATTCATTGAATGTGGAGGAGGGCACTGATTTTGAGGACATAGAGAGTGTGCTTTGTGTGCTAGGAGGGCACTTTCAAAGGAACCGGAGTGGTGTAGCTATTCACATCAAAAGATCTTACTTGACACCATTGGCATAATATTGGATGACATTTTATTATGCCAACGTCCAACCATGCTCCCATGTCTCAGATATTACTGTTCACAAGGCCATGTTCATCTATTATGTGCTTAGAGGAATGAATATGAACATTGGCCAAATCATTGCAAATGAGATCAAGAGTTGTTCCAGCACTATGATCAACAAAGCACCTCTAGGGCATCCCTCCTTGATTACGCACCTATGCCAACTAGTTGGGGTAGACACTTCTACTCCACAATTTGAGAGACCCAGGAAGGCCATTGATGAGGCGTATTACAGACAGTATTGTAGAGGAGAGGTGGCAGCCCAACCAGTGCCTCAGAGACTCCCTAGGAGGAGAGCACCACAGGTTCATGGCCCAGCACATGATGCAGCACCCTTCTAGATAAGAGACATGTATATGTCTATGATAGAGGCCAAACTAGAGTGCATCCTCAGGGGACAGGTAGCCACAGCTGAGATGATTGTTGGACTTTATGACACGCCCCTGCACACAGGTGGACCATGGACGAATTCAACAACGTAGTGGCATGGCCAGTGGAGCAAGCAGATGCTAGTGGAGTTGGAGCTGCTGAAGCTCCAGATTTGGAGGACGATGATGAGGATGCAGATTTCGAGGACGTTGAGGATGGAGAGGAGATTAATTCTGATGATAACATGGGTTGATATAACATCTACTGATGGATGCTATAGTGATTAGAACAAGACTTTTTCTTATCTTTTTGGTTTTGTACTTTGAACTCATTTTCTTCTGTTTAGTAGTATAGGGTTTGATGTACTTGGTTGGATATTTCATTTGATGCAGTGGTTTGACTTTTGATATTGGCATGATGAGTAGTGCTTGATGATGCTTTGATGAGTCGATATTTTCCTAACTTCATTTAGTTTATTGTGCTAGAATTAATCAGGGAATTGTGCTTAAATGTCTGGTATTTTCCTGTTTTTGCTAATTGTGCTTAATTTGACCAGAAATTCTTATTTTAGTTAATTTGAATTATCTGAGCTTATTATTCTCATTATTAATTGCAGGAAAAATTTTGGAAATACAATTTGGAATATTTGGATGGCTGTCACATAATTCAAGACTCTCCACAAAAGAAGTGTGCACAACAAGGAGGGCACTATGGTGATTTTATGGAAAAGGGGTGTGATGGGTGTCGCACCCCATGCAAATTTAATGTGCATAAAGAATGCAGTATAGACTATAAAGTGACTCCTAGGTCGTCTCTCAAGGACCAAACTATGGTTCGAGAATCAGGTCAAACACGAAGGGGGGGGTTTGTGAAAGGTTTTGTGAATGCAAATGAACTAAATTAAAATACGGATGCAAACAGAAATGTAAACACAGATGTAAACACAAATGTAAACAGAAATGGAAAAACAGAATCAAATACAGAATGAAAACGGTTGGTCATTAACTCAATTACTATGCTTCCAATCACAGATCAACAAAATAAAGCAACGACTCAAACCTCTAATCCAACACAGTTAACCAACTAAGCAAAGGCTAATCTTGTTTTCATAAAAGCAAACTAAGCGAACACAATGTTAACATCAAATCCAATTTACACCATGCAATTTCATCAACTAAGTGAAGACTCAACACCAACTGGGCAACTTAACGCATACCCAATTGCAAGTGCAGATATAGATTTCACATTAACCAAGTCAGAGTGGCAAACACAATTACAATTTAGAAATCTCAAGGAAACATTATAATATCGCGAATGACCAACTCGACTAACCTAAGCTAACATGACAGCTAAATTATAACTACCAAATAGACTAGACAACATTAAAGTAAAAGAAAGTACTGGATAAAACATTTAATGCCAAGGTGTGTGAACTAAATGTAATGCAATAAATAAATAAGAAAATTCATCTAAGACTATTGAAATGCAATGATGACCTAAAAAAAATAATATATTCATGATCACAGTGCACATCATCACGACAAAGGTACTAAAGAAAGGAAAATTGTGTGCACAAATGCAAAAGTCAATTGGCAAAAAGTAAAATCCACATTGCTTGTGAACAACGATTTTTTTTCTCACATAGCACAGATTCCTTTTACATTTACCAAGATAGCATATTGTGCATTTTATTTACGTGAATAGCACACTTTTTTATTAGGTTAGAATTCGGTTTCTGGGAAACCGAATTCTGAATTATTCATATTTTTTTTTCATAATGTTAGGTTAGAATTCGGTTAGAAACCGAATTCTAAGTTATTTTTTTTAATAATTTTAGGTTAGAATTTTATATTTGAATATTATTTTTAAGACTTTTATTTTTTAAGCATTTATATAAAAGCACCTAAATGACCTTCCTCCTAAATAATTCAATGGCCTAATGTGTTCATTGGTACACTAAACACCACCCATGACCATTAAACTCACTCACTCATCTAAAATAAGAAACATGAAATAATAACTTATTTAGGAAGCTTAGAAAAACGTTTTTTTTTTTGGAAATTAACTGCATCGCGTACAATGGTCTAAAAATTATGAGTTAGTACTCATTTGAAAGCTCTTTGTGTCTAGATTCCAACAAAACAAGAATCAACTCATTTGGAGTTCGGTGGAGAGATTTAAGAAAAAAACAAGCAGCAAAGGTCTGAAAAAAAAGTTGGGGAGCGTTGTTCACCCAGGTGGGGAGCATAGTTCAATATTTTGTACAAATGACCATTTTTCTTCTTGTAATCGATTACAAGACCCCTGTAATCGATTACCAGGGTAGAAAATGACCAGCAATGCTTATGGAGCTCTTCTAACTTACATGAAAGCACCTAAAATATCTTTTTACTCAACCATTCAATGGCTTAATGTGTTCATTGGTGCACTGAACACCACACATGACCCTTAAACTCACCCACCCATCTAAAATAAGAAACATGAAACAATAAGTTGAAAGTAAACTCATTTAGAAAGCTTATAAAAACGTTTTTTTGGGAAATTAACTGCAGTGAGTACGGCGGTCTACAAATTATGAGTTAGTAGCCATTTGAAAGCTCTTTGTGTCTAGATTCCAACAAAACAAGGATCAACTCATTTGGAGTTCGGTGGAGAAAGTTAAGAACAAAACAAGCAGCAAAGGTCAGAAAAAAAAAGTTGGGGAGCGTTGTTCATCCAGGTAGGGAGCATAGTTCAAGTGTTTGTACAAATGACCAATTTTCTTCTTGTAATCGATTACAAGACCCCTGTAATCGATTACCAGGGCAGAAAATGACCAGCAATGCTTATGGAGCTCATCTAACTTATATG
Source organism: Vigna reflexopilosa (assembly GCA_027742785.1). NCBI lineage: Eukaryota > Viridiplantae > Streptophyta > Magnoliopsida > Fabales > Fabaceae > Vigna > Vigna reflexopilosa. Next base: position 22,736,361 of record CM050921.1, read on the forward strand.
AAAGCACCTAAAATATCTTTTTACCTAACCATTCAATGGCCTAATGTGTTCATTGGTGCACTGAACACCACCCATGACCCTTAAACTCACTCACCCATCTAAAATAAGAAACATGAAACAATAACTTATTTAGGAAGCTTAGAAAAACGCTATTTTTTTGGAAATTAACTGCATCGAGTACAGCGGTCTAAACATTATGAGTTAGTAGTCATTTGAAAGCTCTTTGTGTCTAGATTCCAACAAAACAAGAATCAACTCATTTGGAGTTCGGTGGAGAAAGTTAAGAACAAAACAAGCAGCAAAAGGTCAGAAAAAAAAAAGTTGGGGAGCGTTGTTCATCCAGGTAGGGAGCATAGTTCAAGTTTTTGTACAAATGACCATTTTTCTTCTTGTAATCGATTACCAGGGCAAAAAGAGTCATTTGTACAAAAACTTGAACTATACTCCCCACCTGGGTGTACAACACTCCCCATGATGGTTTTTGGTCTATTTCGGGTCAATTTTATCATTTTTTAATAGAGAACGAAGTAATTGAAATCAGTGAATGAACCATTTTCTTTTATTTTAACATAACTATCTTGCATAACAATATCTAAAGTACAATTGAAATTATGACTACATCGAACATTAAAAGTAGTAATTAACTAATCACTCCCCATAATGGTGTCCAGTTCCACAACGTGGTCGCCGCCTATTCCTAGTTGGATTTCTCCTTCCCTGTGGAGGTCTAGGTGGTTCTTCCTATGGAGGTCTAGGTGGTTCTTCCTGTGAAGGTTCTGCTTCAATATGTTGTTCACCTTCATCTCCTCCATAAGCAGCAGAGGAAGTACCTATTTCGTTATGGCTTTGAACAAAAAAAAAGGAGTTATCATAAGGTCCCCCAACAGCGTGGGCCGATGGTGGAGTAGGGGCATATGCTCCAAACAAGCTTGGCATGCCTAGATCAGAGAACGATGAAATTGAATGCCTTCTTGCATCCATACTTGGCTTTGCATGAGGAGTGTTTTCATGGTCCCTACTGTCATGGTATTCAGGAGAATGAAGATGTGTTGATGTTGAGGCACGTTGCATCCTAGGGCCATTCAACATTTGTGGAATGGACAGAAACAAAATTGCATTCTCAAAATACCAGGACATGTACTCGCTTGTGTGGACAAGTGGCCCTAGAACTGGAATTCCTGTCAATGTTAGGTCACGCCTGTTGTTCCATACGTCTATCCATTGGGCATGTCTAGTAACCCAATTTTCATCTTGACTGCCCCTCATATATACTTTATGGAGGTCACCAAGATTTTTTGGTAATTCAAGAATATGTTGCGATAGGAGAAATTGTAACTTGACCCGGTCTGACTGGTGCCATTCAACAATTGCAAAACAAATTAAAGTTGTGCATGACGTCCACAATGCCTGGTCTCTGTAAGCTTGGGTAGGAATAATTGGCTCTAATCCCTCATACGGAGCCCATGTAAACTGTGTCAACGAACCATTACTGTCTAATTCATTTTGTATAAAAAAAGATTTAAATGACAAATACAATGTTACCTGGTTATTTTCTATGTGGTCTAGTCTTGATCGGTATCCGATTAAATCATTGTGGGGGACATTTCGAAATTTCAAAACACGACCTCCGCTCCATCGACATACAAGTGGGAAACTAAATTGCAGTCGTGAAATTGGTGCAATAAAGGGCATACAAAACCATGCCCACGATTGTAACAATGATGCACAACCACCCTTGGTCTTTGAATGTCGATCTGTTGCTCTACACATCTCCCTGTACAACACAGCTAAACAAGCAGACCCCCAACTATACCGTCGAGTTCTACGAAGATTACTTAAGAAATTCAAGTACATTAAGTGTACTTTATTACCTGTTTTATCAGGCATAAGAACCCCTCCAATTAGTCCTAATATATATGCCCTTGCATGAGCATGTATTTCGTCTAGACTTGAGCCGTCATGTATTTCCCGCAACCACTTTAGCTTCACCGTAGATCCAACAAGAGACTCCCCCTTAATCGGTGTAATCCTTAACAACGTATCACACATATCTTCCCAATCAAACATTGTAGGTCCAATTATTGGAGGACCATCAACTCTAAGCCCCAATTGTAGTAACACATCTTGCAAGGTAATTGTGCATTCTCCAGTTGGAAGATGAAAAGTATGTGTCTCAGGCCTCCACCTTTCGACCAATGTTGTAACTAACCCGTGATCTACTTTTAAGTGTCTCAATTTGGATACAGCACCAAACCCAACTTCCTCTATAATAGGAGCAACTACAACATGTGGTTCAGGCATGGAATGTCAGTACGAAGAGATAATGTTGCCCTCTACATCCTAAAAATCAACAAAAAAAGAAAGTTGAGGACAAAAGTTAATTTAAATTTAAGTTTATGAAAATAAAAAATAACATACCATGGATGCAATATACGCAGCTCTATGTTCTTCTTGCCTCCACAACAACATCTTTGAAGTGTTTTGGTCGTCTACGATTTAATTGATGGCAATAATATCAGTATGTGATGAGGTTATGAACAACCACAATTCAAGATATATGTAGACAATTGCTCAATACATCTATTCAATGTCATCCGTTGGATTAAAGTTAGCAAAAAATATGACATCTCTTACTACAACAAGTATGGAAATTTTGTATATCTCATGGCCAAAGTCTGCATAGATAATAAATCCGCATATGACCAAAAGCAAGTAAATAATTGACATTGGCAGAACTCTTTAACACCATTTTTGTTTTATTATTAAAGAATATACTAATAATATTAAAGAAATGAATCATTTAATAATATTTATAATAAAGTTGAATTGGAAACATGTGGTGGCAAAAAAGAATGGGCAGTACTTCTCGCGTGCATGGAAATTGTCATGTTTCACATGGCAAAAGTGAATGGGTACAACTATATCAAATTTGGTAGGCCCCATTAGATTCACCAAAATCTCCATCTGTAAAAGAATGACCAAAAGCAATTAAATAATTGACTTTAGCAGAACTCTTTAACACCACCACATTCACATGACCCTACAACATATTTGTTTTATTATTAAGGAATATAATAATAATACTAAAGAAATGAATGGGCTTTACTTTTTGCATGCATGGAAATAGTCATATTTCACATGGCAAAAGTGAATGGGTACAACTAAAGGTGTATTTGGTAGACCCCATTAAATTCACCAAAATCTTCATGCGTAGAAAAAATGACATCCAGCCATGCGTACTATGCATCAAAATAATTAACTTTCGTACATGAAAATAGTAAACGTCAATTGCTTCATACAAAGTGCTGCAAACATGGACAAAACATTGAGCATGACCTGTCATACTTTCGGCATGTGGGAAAAAAATAAACGCACTCATTCACCTCTACTTCTTTATTTTTAACCCTTACGTTAAAGTGATACACAGTGTCCACAGTGAACATCTCAGCCTATAAATGTAGGAACTTCTACCTTATTCCATCAATCCAATCAAGTCACTAAAAAATCATTGTAAACAACCATGACATCTACCCCATTACCTGTGTTAGTGCACTTCAATGGCACCATCTTCACTGAAGAAAATTATTATGAAACGTACATTAGTTCCCAAACAGCTTGGGTCACCATTGCTGATACGATGAATATTGTTGAAGTCAAGCAAGCAATCCTCAACCACTTCAACATGTCAGCGCTAAACCAATATCAAGTTGAATTATGATACATGTTACCAATCTACATATGTGGTGGCACTGCACATTATCGTTCATGTATAATTTCTGCAAATGACGACTTGGAGGCAATATTTTTTATGGCTACAAAAAAAGTTGTGCAGGTTCATGTTGAGATGATGGCATTTATTACACCAATTCAACCAAAAACAACCCCTAATGAAGTTTATTACGATTTGATGAATAACTTCAATTTCTCACTAAATCTTGATTGAGGATGACCTACCTTATTTTTCAAAAATGTATTGAAGTACTGCAAAGGCATTAGGAACGGAGCAAGAGACATAATTTATCTATGTAAGGGGTAAGAGAATTACCTTTAATGCTGACGCCATTAACTATTTTCTAGGTTTCGAGTGGGAAGGAGAGTAGTGCCAGTTTTCACTATCCATGTTGGAGGGAGTAGACTATGATGAAGTGGTGAGAACATTGTGTGTGCCTAGAGGGCACTTTCAGAGAAACAGGTCTGGGGCAATCATCCACATCATAAGACCCCATTTAACGCCTCTGGCAAAGTACTGGATGGTTTTCCCTCATGCCAATATCCCACATTGCTCCCATGTCTCAGACATCAATGTTCATAGGGCCACCTTCCTCTACTGTGTCCTAAAGGGTCTCGACATAAACATTAGGGAGGTGATAGCTAATGAGATCCAGAGTTGTGCTCGTGTCGTAAGCAACAGGGCACCCCTGGGCACCCTTCCTTGATCACCCAACTATGTGAGGCTGCAGGTGTTGATGCTTCCACACCACCTTTGGAGCGTCCTAGAAAGGATTTGGATGCAGTCTACTTTGCTCATTATTGTGCAGCAAATAAGCCAGGCCAGCCTATGCCACCACCATAGGCACCCAGGGCATACAGGAGAGCGCTACCACCATCCTAGGAGACAGTCCATGAGGCCACTCCGTTTCAAATGAGGTACATGCACATGTCCCTAATAGAGGCACAGTTGGCTACTGTTTACAGGGGCGAGCAGGAGTTGTTGAGGACACTGACGTCCGCTTTCCGTGAGAGACAGATCATCTCGCTCAGGAGGACTTCGCCGCCAGAGTGGCGTGGCCCGCTCACCCAACACATGTAGGTGGTAGAGCTGAAGCAGCTGAAGCATCAGCCATGCATGAGGAAGTTTAAGAAGAGGACTCTGAGGATGATGCGTGATGAGTTGTACTTGGCATCTACTGATGGATGCCACCGTTGTTTTAGAACAGGACTTCTTTTATTTTTGTTGTTTTATTGCTTTAATTGTTGAACTTTATCTTGTCTATTAATTTTATTGTTTTCTAGTTTTGATTGTACTCTGCTTGAATGAGTTGACTGCTTTGATTCAATTGTGTTGTGTTTTGTGATGAGTGTTGCTTTGTGATATTCTGGTGTCTTGATTGATGTTGAGATGATGTATGATATGTTGATATACAAGTGATGGCTCACAGTGTGTGAAACAGGTGCTTGAGGTAAAGTTTGATTGAGATAGTGAGCATGGTGTTTTTCTAAATTCTCGGACTTAAGAGTTTACCTGTGTGAGAATTGGGCTTCAAAGTATTCTTGTGAAAAAATGTTATTACTTTAGAAGGATAAATGATTTTGCCCAAATTTTCTGTGATTGAACTACTTGCTTGCAGGTTTCATATGATCAAGGCCATCTTTTGTTATCCCTTATTCTTTTAGCCTTCACATGAATTTCTACCCACTGAAAAGAGAACAATTTATTCTGACCTTTGAACCTTGAACCTTATGCATGTTTTGAAAACCCTTTCTGAAAATCTTTACCTTGAGTTAAGTTGAGAACATATGATGAGGTACTGATAAAGGTTCAAGTTTGGGGTTGCTCAGCAACCCCATTTTTCTAGGAAGTGAGCAATTGAAAAGAAAAAGTAATTGAAAAGCAAAAGCAAAAGAAAAGAAAAATGAAAAGAAAAGAAAAGCTCACTGCAAAGGAAGCTGGGAATAAGTGAAAAAGAAAGAGAGTTTGTGCTTCAATGATAAATTTATAAATTTCTCTCTTAACTCAAGGAATTTTGCTGACCAGAAAAACAAATTTCCTTCTTAGCCCAGCCAAGTTACAAGCCATGAAAAGCCCTTGTGATGATGACTTTCTTGTGAGTATGTTTAATTGTGGTTAGTTGAAAGGTAAAGTTAATTTGTGTGACATTGTGATAGCAGAGTGAAAGAAACACCTCACTGTACACCTTTGAGTTCAGTGATACACTTTCGAGTGCTTGAGTGATACACTTTTGAGTGCTTGAGTGAAACACTTCCCTTGGTGAGGATTAGATCTTTGAATTTCTGATTACATCTTTGTTTGGTTGATTTATCTTTCTTAAGGATAGCATCTGTTGAAAGTGCATGAGCATCACATGATTTAGATTGAATTAAGGCATCTGTACATCTTGATTGATATCTTTATGCTGAATTGATAAAAGTGATTCATTGTCCTGAAATGAAAAGTTTTGAAGAAGGTTGAATCATTTTAGTAATTATTCTGAAAAGCTGAGTTACATTCTGTTTTGCTTGAGGACAAGCAAAGTTCTAAGTTTAGGGTTGTGATAAAGGTTGAAAATACTATTATCTGATATGTAATTTTGATACCAAATGCACCCTTTTATGCCTAGAACTTGCTTAAAATCATGATTTTATGCTAAGTTGTGTGAATAAAAGAGTTGAGGTTGATTTTGATGAAATAATGACTAAATTCCCTTGTTTTGGCAGGAAATGACATAATATGGAAAGTAGAGGTGAGGGGTCAAGAAGACGGAGCTTAGAAAGGCCTGGAAAAGCACAAGAAAGGAGGGAAGCATGAAGCTTGGGCGCCCTTTTAGGTGGCTTAAGTGCTGAAAAGTGTCGTCCACCGCCCCGGCGCCCCTTTGGGGCGCTTAAGCATCGAAGGCTCGAAGCTTGGGCGTCATTCTTGAGGCTTGAGCTTCAGGAAGTGTTGCTCACCGCTCAGGCGCCCTAAGTGGGGCGCTTGAGCACGGCGCAACTTGGACCGGGCCTTGTTTCTACTCTGTTTCGACTCTATTTAAAGGACCCAGGCGCTCTAGGTTTTGTATCTTTGGCTGGAGGAGCGCAGCATCACACTCTCTCACCCTCTGGAGGCGGATTTGGATGCGGGAGCTTCCTTTCCCAATTTTTAGGGATTTTCTATCTTATTCTTCTCCATTGTTCATCTAGTTTCTCCATGTCTATGGGGAACTAAACTCTATTTGTTGTTGGGGGATGATGTGACCTTGTGAACTCTCATGTATTTGAATTTATTCTCAATAATATATGTTTTTTCATTAATTTTTAGAGTAATTCATCTGTTTCAATGCTTTCTCTGTTTAACTCATTCATTAGCATGATTTATGAATTGCATGAGTGTTGGGAAGTTCCTTATAATTCAGGTTCTTGTTGAATTACACCCAAGAGTAATATTTCTCAGGGATGAGGGTATGAGTCTTGGTCGTCTTAAAGCTCTTGATCTTCACATCTTATTACTAGGAATACTAGGAATTGCATGAACTAGTAATTTGGGACAGGCTTATTCGCCGAGGGATCGGGTTTAGGTGATTTAGTGAATGACGTTAACATTAATGCATAAAGAAGAATTTTTAGATACATGAGAGGAAACTTGGTGAAATCTAACCCCAACAACATATTCATCTCATATTAAAAAACATTTGTTCATCTCTGTGCTACTTTGCTATTGATCAATTTGCATTCATATTTAATTTTCTATTTTTACATCTAAAACCAATGATCTTGTTTTCTTTAAGTCTTAATTAATTGAGTTATCACACGACTGTCTAGTGCTGAAAGTCTTCTGGGATATGATACTTGGTCTTACCATTTTATATTACTTGTGCGATTCGGTACACTTGTCGATCCATCAACACTAGGATTGGCCCATCTAGGGTAGTTGGAAACAACCTACAAAAACTCTATCGTTTTGTGTATGTATTTTGAACTAGATTAAATAAGCTTTTAGATGTGTGGTCGGGTTGGTTTCGTCGTCATATTTCTGCTTGTTGATGATGACTCCCTCAAGCTTGCATGCCTGAGCCACTTTTGTCATGAAAAGGTGAAAGTTCTCCACATAGTCAGTCTTGATTCGGAAGTCTAGGTCGTTCTTCTAAGAAGCCCAATGTCCTTCCTGATCTACCCACTTACTAGGGTGTCCTGTGGGATCCTAAGATTGCACTAATTTCGCATCTTGATGTTGGTTGCGATGTTTTCACTGATCAAGCTCTCATTTAGAGTGGTAGGATCATCCTAGGCTTTCTCACATTTTGTGTCAGGTTGACCTGCTCCTCTGGTCCCTTCGAGCTCGACGTTAAGGAAACCGATTTTGGTTTCCATGTGAACTTCACTAGGCTGACGAGTTGTGCTTTATCCCAAAATTATAAAGACCTTCCTCGTGGGAATTGGGATGAGGCCAGGGAAGTGATTTCTCACTCTCCAAGCTAGTCAACTTCTATTGAAGCTCTTGGAGTTCATGGAGGTCAGCTTGTCGTTGGGAGCATCAATTTTCAAGCTCGGCATCGTAATGTTTGTGTTGTTCATTGTTTTGCTGGATAAACAATTGCACTTGCTCTTAGAGGGCCACCACTGAGTTGGATTCCATCTCGTGGGAAAGTTAGGCTTGGCTTCAGATGGTAACCTTGGGTAGGTGAGGACGGGGAAAATAGTTGTACCAGCACCCCATAGTGTGCGTCAAATGTTCTTTCCGAAATCTAGAGTGGGACCTTCAGACAATTGGAAAAATGTGATTGGATTGGGGAATCCTAACGTATGCTCCTGAAGATTGAAAAGTGGGGGAAGATCCACCTATAAAAGACTCTTTGACGCTTAAGTCAGTTAGAGAGTTTGGATCTTTTATGCATAGAATAACAAGTATGAGTTTCAAAGTATCTTTCTTGATGAAGTACCATGTGTATTTATAGAGTGTCGACCCTATGTCATTTACGTGATCTAAATAGGCAATATCATCGGTTAGATATATCATATTAAAATATATTAATGACTATTAAAAGATATTCTGAATATAGTGACAAACTATATGTAGAATTATTCTCTTTTGTGCTAAATATACACATAAGGTACTTTATTTATAATAAAAGAAATATAGGCTATGCCCAAACTACAAACAAGAAATAATAATAAACTAACTAAATATAAAATATAAAGATAAGATAAAGATAATATATCTAACACTTCCTCTCAAGCTAGTGCATACAAATCGTATGTACCAAGCTTGTTACAAATATAATCAATTCTCGGCACCCATACAGACTTAGTGAAAATATATGCTAATTAATCACTTGAATTAACGAACTCAGTCTTGATATATATCTTCAGATACAATCTTCTCTCAAATGAAATGACAGTTAATCTCAATGTGTTTAGTCCTCTCATGAAAGACAAGATTATAACTAATATGAAGAGTAGCCTGACTGTCACATGTAAGCGTTATTTGAGTGACATTTCATTATTGTAACTCTCTAAGCAATTACTTAAGCCAAACAAGCTCACAAGTGGTTAAGGTCATATCTCTATATTCTGCTTCTCCATTAGATCTTGCCACACCACTGTGTTTCTTGCTTTTCCAAGAGATCAAGTTACCATCAATGGAGACACAATATCTCGATATGGACCTTCTACTAGAAAGAGATCATGCCCAATCAACATCTAAATAATAAACCACTCTTGTATGGTTATTAGAACCATATAACAACCATTTTCTAGGAGATCCTTTAATACATTTTAATATACTGATAATTGTATTCCAATGATCTTTACACAGGGAATTAAGGAATTGACTTACCACACTAATTGTAAAGGAAATTGATAACGGTTGAAAATATCGTTATCTGAAATGTGATTTTGATACTAAATGCATCCTTTTTGCTTAGAAACTTGCTTGAAATCATGATTTTCTGTTAAGTTGTGTGAATAAGAGAGTTGCGGCTGAATTTGATGAATTAATGACCAAATTTCCTTGTTTTGGTAAGAAATGAGATAATATTGAAAGTAGAGATGAAGTGCCAAGGAGACGAAGCTCAGAAAGGCTTGGGCGCCCTTTTTGGAGGATTGGGCACAAAAGAGTGTCGTTCACCGCCCGGGCGCCCCTTTGGGGCACTTGAGCGCCAAAAGAACGAATCTTGGGTGCCCTGTTTGAAGGCTTAAGCATCAAGGAGTGCGGCTCATTGCCCGAGCGCCCTAAGTGGGGCGCTTGAGCGCCAGTGATATAAATTGGACTTTGTTTTCTGTTCTGTTTCGCTCTATTTAAAGGACCCAAACGTCTTAGGTTTTGTATTTTTGGCTAGAGCAGCGCATCAGCACACTCTTTCACCCTCTAGAGGTGGATCTAGATGCGGGAGCTTCCATTCCCAATTTTTAAAGTTTTTCTATCTCATTCTTCTCCATTGTTCATATAGTTTCTCCATGTGTATGGGGAACTAAACTCTATTTGTTGTTGGGGGATGATGTAACCTTGTGAACTCTCATATATTTGAGTTGATTCTTAACAATATATGTTTTTTCATTAATTGTTAGAGTAATTCGTATGTTTCAACGTTGTTGTGCTTAACTCAATCATTAACATGATTTATGAATTGCATGAGTGCCGGGAGGTTCCTTACAATTCAAGTTCTTGTTGAATTACTCCCAAGTAATCTTTCTCAAGGATGAGGGTATGAGTCTTGGTCGTCTTAAAGCTCTTATCTTCACAGTTAATTAATAGGAATGCTAGGAATTGCATGAACTAGGGTTAAGGACAGGCTTATTCGCAGAGGGATCGAGTTTAGGTGATTTAGTGAGTGACATTAAGATTAATGCATAAAAAAGAATTCTTACATACATGAGAGGAAACTTGGTGAAATCCAACCCCAGCAACATACTCATCTGATATTAAACAACATTTGTTCATCATTATGCTACTCTACTATCGATCAACTTGCACTCATATTTAATTTTCCGTCTTTGCATCTGAAACCAATGATCTCGTTTTCTTTAAGTCTTAATTAATCGAGCAATCACACGACAGTCTAGTGCCGAGAGTCTTCTGGGATATAATACTTGGTCTTACCATTTTATATTACTTGTGCGATTCGGTACACTTGTCGATCCATCAACAAGTTTTTGGCGCCGTTGCCGAGATCTCACAGTTTAAACTATTCTATTTGTGTGATTATTGATTAACTTTGACTTTATTTTATTTTTAATTTTATTTTTCTTATTTTTATTTTTATTTTTGTTTTTATTTTTGTGTTCTATTCTGTTTATTTTATTTTTCTGCTAACAGTGTTTTCTAGGGTTTTTTGTCTAGTTTATGCAAGATACACTCAAGACTAGGAGCAACAAAAGTTATGAACCTCTTTTTGAAGGAATTGAGACTAGTAGAAGGCCAAGAAGAAATTGATTATCTAGAGAAACTTCTATATAGAAAATTTCACAAGCCTCACAATCTGATTTGGAAACCATGGAGAAAAATGGTAGTAAGCGGACTTTGGCTGATTATGCAACAGTTGTTGGCCCTCACCATTTTAACAACATTGCATTCAAAAACATAAATTTAATTCTTTTCTCAAGTATTATGCGATCTCTTTACATGAAAGTTAAGGTCTAAGAGTCCTTTGGGAGAACGATATTTGGTCTTACCATCTATTATTACCTGATACGATCTGGTACACTTGCCAGGGGTTTAACAAGTTTTTGGCGCAGTTGCCAGGGACTCATGGTTTAACTTTTGGAGTAGTGTAAATTGATTAAATTTGACTTGTTTGTATATATTTTGTTTTTGTTTTTTTTTTATTTTTATATAAAAGTGTTACTAGGGTTTGTGTTTCTTGTGCATGCAAGAGACTAGACATAGTAGGAGCAAGAAAAACACGCAACCTCTTCTTGAAGGATTAAGTGATACAAAGGGAAGGAGAGTCAGACGCCCATCTAGGAATTTCTTTCCTTCTCCTGACAGACTATTATTACCTTCACCAGAACAAAGATCAGAGGAGATGGCACCTAAGCAACCTCGTCCAAGACGCACTCAAGCGGATCAATCTAATGTTGTTGGCCCTTTCCACTTTAATAGCATAGCCATGCCAGCAGATCATACGACCAACATGGTGATGAATCCTGCATGAATCCATCTGGTACAAAGCAACCAATTTCATGGTTTGTCTAATGAGAATCCGTATGATCATTTGTAAACATTTAGTGAAATTTGCAATATTGTGAAGATGACTGAAGTGTCAGATGAACGGGTAAAGCTTAGCTTGTTTCCATTCTCATTGGGAGGCAATGCTAAGACATGGTTAAATTCCTTTCCAGAAGGAACATTCACTACGTGGGAAACTGTGGCAACCAAATTTGTCAACAAATATTTTCCACAGTCCAAAGTCACCTAGGGAAGGTTGGAGATCTCATCATTTAAATAGGGCATGGAAGAAACTCTTGGGCAAGCATGGGATATGTTTAAAGGCTTATTGAGGAAGACGCCAGTTCATGGGTTTGACAAGACAACGTTAGTTCTTGCTTACCTAGGAGGGCTGAATACACAGTCAAAGATGATGTTGGACGCCTCAGCAGGAGGTGACATAAAGAGAAAGACTGAGGATGAAGCCTATGACTTGATTGAGAGTATGGCTGTGAATGAGCAGGAAACTTACAGTGAAAGGGGCGTACCAGTGCAGAAGAAGGGAGTTTTCCATTTGCCTGCAGATGATGCTATGCTAGCTCAAAATCATCTTCTAACTCAAATGCTAGACAATTTGACAAAGATTCTCTCACAACTTCCAAAGGAAATTAGGAATGTCTCCCAAGCTCAGCAACTTTGTGAGTTATGTGGTGGTGACCATATAAATGGTCAATGTGCTATGCTAGAGGAGATGCAACAAGAGGCAAATTATATGGGGAACCAGTTCCAGTATAAACTAGGGAATTTCAACGAAGGCAACTCTAGCCAAGATTGGAAAAACCATCCTAGTACTGGGCAAACTCAGAATAACCCATCTGGGCAAATAGGAGGCTTCCAACTGCAGCAACCATCACCCTTGTGGCAACAAGTTAATCATTTGACAGAGACTGTTAGAAGCCTTAATGATAGATTTGATAAATTTTTGAAGGTTTATGAGTCTCAACATGCAAGTGACCAAGCCAGTTTCAGATCTTTGGAGATGCAAATTGGTCAACTGTCAAAGAGGGTGGAAACTACAGAGAAAAACCAATTTAGGGCTAATACTGATGTTAACCCTAAAGAGGAGTGCAAGGTTATTGTAACAAGGAGTAAAAGAAAATCAGAAGAGGAAGTTATTGAGGTAGAAAGTAATGAGGACGAAGATGAAGAGATGAGTGAAAATGACGAGATTAAGAACTGTGAGGAAGAGAAAGAAGAGGAGAGGTTTGAAAAAAAATTGAAAATGAGAAAGAAATGAGAGAAAATGAGGAAAGAAGGAGTCTCAATGGGCAATTTGGAGAAACTTTTAACCAAGTGACTGTGGTGCTTTCAGTGATTAAGCAGATTCCTGTGTACTCTAAGAGAATAAAATATCATCTTGGAGATGTGATAGATCTTGATGAAGAGGAACAGGAACCTGTTATTAAACCTCAGAAGAAAAATCATCCGCCTAAGATAAAAGATCTAGGATGTTTGACTCTTTCATGTGTTGTGAATGAGGTTGATGTAGGAGGAGCTATGGTAGATTCTAGATCTAGCATTAATATGATGCCTAAGCGCTTCTTTAAGGAAATTGGAGGGCTAGTGTTAAAATCATCTAATCTTAATGTGACGGTGGCGGATGGGTACACCAAAAAGCCGCTTCGTATGGTGGAGAATGTGATTATGCGTGTTGAGCAGTTAGAATTCTTGGTGGACTTTATAGTCATGGAAATGGAAAATGATGAGAGGATTCCAGTGATTCTTGGAAGACTTTTCATGGCGACTTCAAATATGCTTATTAGTGTCTATGATAAAAGAATCATGATGAGAGATAAAGAAAATGTGCTGTTGTATAATGGCTCTCAAGAAAATAATGTTCGAGATAAAAAGAGAGCCAGACATAAAAAGTCCAGAAGGGAAGCTGCATCCGAAGATAGCACAACAGGTACTAATATTGACAGTTGTAATGTTTTACAGGTACCTAAAGATGAAGAGGTTGATAAAGGAGGAATAATCCACTCAGAGGATATAACACTTCCACGTGGTTCACAAGTAATATTTAAGAATAGAAAGTGGATTGTGAACAAGATTAAAGAAGGTGGAGTGGTGGAGATTAGAAGATCATACACCAAAGCCATCAGAAGAGTGGATAGAAGGCAGCTGATGAGTTGGAAAGATAGATCCCAACCGGGGTGGGAAGACATGATGTTATTTTATTGAATCCCACTTATTGTAAAACATTTTGTTTTAGGTTTATTTTATTTTGGACATATAATTCTTTGGATTCTTAAACATTTTTGGGTAGCATCTACTGAGGGATGCTAAAATTTTATGTATCTACTGAAGGATACAGGTAAGTACACCTACTGAAAGGTGTTGGAGGCACTTACTGATGAGTGCTAGAAGGTTTGGGTCAGGCTCGTGACCTTAAAATAGCGTTACCTGGGAGGCAACCTAGTTGATTATTTCTATTTTTAACTCTATGCTAAGTACATTGTATGTTTGAATGTTTCATTTGAGAGGGGAAAGGTATATAATTGAAAAAATTGAAGGTTGAAATCAAGTGCTACAAGGTTGGATTACACAAAAGCAAGCAAAAAAGAGGGAGAAAAATTAACGCCCACCGCTGAGCGGTCCATGTGACCGCTGATCGGCGGCAGCACAGACCTCCCTTGAGCTTTTAAAAGCTCAGCGTTTTTGGGGATTCTGCACTTTTGAAACTCCTCTTTGAAGTTCGCTCAAGCGTTCTCTGTAAACCCTAGCACCCAATTTCCATTTTCAAAGGCTTTCCAAAGAAATTTCTCCACTTTTCTCATCACCCATTCACAAAAATCTCATTTTTCTACCATTCTCTTGTCAAAAGTTTGGGGTTTTTGTTGAGGGTTGTACATTGGAGAGGCATTCATCATCACTTAAGAAGAAGTCTAGCAAGCATCTAAGATCTCCACTCAAGTAAGTTGTGCAATTTCATTCCTAGGGTCTCTAATTAAAATTTGATGAAGAACATGTGTAAGAACATGATAAATTAGGGCTTTTAATTTCTATGCATGATTTGATGAATAGAAAATGTTTGAATCGATTGAATTGCATGAAATTGGTCTGGAATGGTAAAATTAGTGTTAGAGTAGAGATTAGGACCTTTGAAAGAGGGTTTTTGAAATCTCTCATCGAAACCGTTGAGCGGTTTGCTTGACCGCTGAGCGAAATTCATTAGGTTTTGGGTTTTGTTTTTTTTGTGATGCTTGGACGTTGAGGGGCCCTGTTTTTTCCCTCATTGCTGGACTGTGCATGATTTGGAATGTAATTGATGATTTACTAACCTCTAATGATGAATTTCTATGATGTTATTGAATTTATTTGATACATAAATGTCATCCTCAAGGAGAGTGAAGACCATGGGCAACAAGAGAAAGGAGCCAGAAAGGCCAAGAAGATTTTATTCTTCTCGGTTTCTTTCTAGGAAGCATGAGGAGCATTATGTGACTGTACAAGAGAGGCGTTTATTGATGGAGAGGAAGGCCATGTATATTCCAGACTTAGCTCCTGAGTTTCAATTGGAGATCAAGAGGAGAGGCTGGGAAAGATTGACCACTTATCCTACACCAGCTAGCATTGAGCTGGGGAAGGAATTCTATGCGAACGCCTTGCCTAGAGAAGGAGTTTCAGCTGGGAGGTACATGAGCTACGTGAGGGGGCAGATCATCAGATATGACCCCGACACCATCAACAGCTTTCTGGGTACTGAGTGGCCAGGAGAGCAGTGTAGGTATGCTGCTCTTACAGGGGAGTATAGGGATTATGAGGACATCGAGAGGGTGATGTGTATTCCTGGGAGACACTTTTAGAGGAACCCTAATGGAGCACCAGTCAACATCATTAGGGCAGACATGACTCCCCTGGCGAAGTACTGGATGACATTCACTCATGCCAACATACAGCCATGCTCCCATGTCTCGAACATCATTATGCATCGGATTCTCTTCATCTACTGCATGCTGAGGCAGACAGATGTTAACGTTGGTGAGGTCATCACCAACGACATTCAGGGTTGTGCTACCACTGTGAGTAGCAGGACACCGCTGGGACATCCGTCCCTGATTACGTACCTGTGCCAGCAGACTGGGGTGGACACTGTAGTTCCACCTTATGAGAGACCGAGGAGGGCTATTGATGCCTCCTATTATCGTCAGTTTTGTGGAGGTGACGAGCCAGCCGGAGCAGTTCCTAGGAAATGTTCTAGGAGAGCAGCAGTTCAGCAGGAGGATGCACCTGTAGATGCACCGGCACAGCACGCTGAGCCTTTCCAGATGAGGGAGATGTATATGTTCATGATGAAGGCTACGATGGAGTCTCTTTGCAGAGGGCAAGTAGCTACTACAGAGATGATTATAGGACTGTACGACATGCCACTAGTGCACAGGTGGACTATGAACGAGTTCCATAGTGCGATGGCTTGGCCTTAGGAGCAGGCACAAGGCAAAGGGTCCACCAGGCAGAGATGATGATGACCAGGAGGATGATGACTTTTAGGATGCACAGGCTGGGGATGGGTATGACTCTGATGAGGACATGGACTGATAGGGCATCTACTGATGGATGCCAGTACTTAGACAGGGATTTTTCTTTTTCTTATGTACTATTGATTTGTAGAATAGGTTGAATTTTATTTTATGTGTCTATGCTTGGCTTGTACACTGATTCTGATGATGGTTTGATATGATGATATTGCATGATGAGTTTTCTCAAATGATGATTGGATGTGGATGACGATTGAGTTTGTGTTGCATGTTAATGTACAGTGAATGGTTCACTAGCTTTGTGAACAGATGTGTGATGATTTATGATTGTGATTATGATGTCAAGCAGGGTGTATGGATGATGTTTGAGAAAAGCACAGTTGTGTGAGGTTTTGAACTCCAGAGTATTCGTTGATATATATGTGTTATTCATATGGAAGCATGAATGATATTGCCTGAATCTTTATGATTGATTGAATTGCATGTTTATGTCATATGATCAAGGCCATTTTTGGAAGTCATTCTTAGCCAAATATTAACCCAAAGAAAAGAGAACCATGTGTTCTATCCTTTTTGAACCCTAGCCTTGAAACAGGATGAAAACCTTTGCTGTGAAAATTTTTACCTTGAGTTGGGTTGAGAATAATTGTATGATATTGCCAAAGTTTAAGTTTAGGGTTGTGGGGGAAATTGAAAGGCAAAAGAAAGGCATTGAGCTCAAGTGTTGAATGAAAGAAAAGCATGAGAAAAGAAAAGAGAAGAAAGAAAAAGCATGAAAGATGAGCTCAATGTAAAGAGAAAAAGGAAAGAAGTTGGGAATGAGTAAGATTGGTTAAAAAGAGAGTTTATGCTTGAACTTTGGATGCTAAAATAACTATCTTCACTCAAGGATCGTGTGTTCCAGAAAAACCAAATTTTCGTGATTAACCCAGCCTCATTATAAGCCTTGGAAAAGTCCTTGTGATGACATTTGTATGTGAGAATGTTGATTGTAGTAGATGAAGGGCCATTTGGTTTCATGTGATATGTGAATAGCAGAGGGAGGGAGAGACCTCTTAAACACTTGAGTGATTGAGTGAAATACTTGCTTAGTGAGAATTGATAGATTCTATGTTTACATTTATGCTTAGTGGATTGATCATTCATAAATGAAACATCTGTTGGAAAATATGTGATAATGTGAACTGAGTTGAATTGAAAGCATGCATGCATCTTGATAAGATTCCATTGAAAATCTGTATTGAGTAACTCTTGTTGTGAGAAAAATAAATTTTGGAATGTTGAACTATTTTGATGAAAAAGTGGAAAGCCAAGTTCTGTTTTATTTGCTTGAGGACAAGAAAAGTTTTAAGTTTGGGGTTGTGATAACGGTTGGAAAACCGTTATTTTTATACTTAAATTTGATATTAAAACACATCCTTTATGGCTTAGAATGAGCTTAAGACTCAAGTAAAACACTTAGTTGAGTCACATGAGAGTCAAAAGTTGTTTTTAGAGATATTATTTTTGTTTTGCATTGTTTTGCAGGGTTTTGATAAGAATTGACGATGGAAGTAAAGAAGAGCCAAGTGCACCACTCAGCATAAATTCCAGTGCTAAGAGCCAATTTCGTGGGTGAAGTCACTATTTCTCGCTTGAGCGGCACCGCTGAGCGTCCTGTCTGATTAGAGGGCCACCGCTCAGCGGCGTATTGGACCGATGAGCGGTTTTGCGATTAGAGGAAAACTGCTGAGCGGCCAAATTAAACGCTGAGCGTTCATCAGATGGGCTTGGGCTTAAATTCTTGAAGCAATTCTTTTGGCAGGCAGAGACGTCCAGAGCTGTTCTATACTCCTTGGAGGCGGTTCGTTGGATGCTTAGGCTCCAATTTACCAAATTTAGGGTTTATTCTTCCATACTTTCATTTAATTCCATCTAGTTCACCATGTCTATGGTGAACTAAACCCTTTGTGGGGAACAATGTAATCTTTTGAAACTCTCTTATATTGAAATTCTTGTTTTATTCATATGCTCGCATATGCCTATATTATCAATTGTTGGGTTCCTTACCTTTGCTTAATGCTTTTATCGTTTAACTCATTCCGTAAATGTTGTTTGTCTTTATTGATACGGAGACGTACAGTAATGTCATGAACTGGAGGGAATTCCTTGATTAAGCTAATATCGCCTAGAGATAGGGGTAGGACGATCAATTGTATTTTGCTTCCGTTTATCATGCATTATTAGTTACTATGGGAGGCTAGAGATATCAAGCCAGTAATTTGTAATAGGCTCTATTCGCCAAGAGATTGGGTTTAGGGTAGACCAAGAAAGTTTGCATGACAATATGATAAATAGGCGAATTAAATAAGAAGAGTAGATATAAGAGGGTGGATAAGATGAAATTGTAAACCCCAACAACTTCATTCATGCATAGTTTCTTCTACCCAATTGATTCACTGCATTTTGCATGTTTATTTTCGTCTTGCATTCAAAAACCTAAATTTAATTCTTTACTCAAGTCTTATGCGATTTCTATGCATGAAAGTTAAGGCCTAAGAGTCCTTTGGGAGAACGATATTTGGTCTTACCATCTATTATTACTTGATACGATCTGGTACACTTGTCAGGGGTTTAACAACGTTAAAGAAGCGCTTGCTGGGAGGCAACCTAGGGTTTTAAAAACTTTCATTTTAATTTGTTTAATTGTTTCTTTGGTTTGGATTTTCGTTATTTGAATTCTGTTTCTTTTTATTTTGTGTTTGCTTGATTCCAATGTGCATAGTTTGTAATGACTGAATGTTTGAGATGTGGAGAGAGATTAATTGTTTGATTTGAGTGTTGTTGCGTGAGCTAGGGAAAGGAAACTTGACAATGATAAGTTGAATCTGAGAACTCATGGCCTGAAAAACCCAAAACAAGCCAAAAAGCTAAGGGAGAGAAGTACCGTGTAGCACTCAAGCGCCCCCTCCCGGGCGTCGCGTTCTATAGATTTGGTTTTTCAAGTGGGGCTTAAGCGGGATTTCGGCCCACTCCACTTCTTTTATACCCTAGGGTTTCGCCTAAGCCCCCTTTCACAAAATTATTCCACTCTAGCCTCCTTAAACACTTCTCCTAAGTTCTCTCCTCAATTTCCCCCTCATTCTTCCACCAAGAACCCTAGTTCTGACCCGTTTTGCATCATTCAACCATTCAAGTTTGGGGTTTTGGAGTGTGTGACTGCTAGGAGTTCAAATCTCTTGCATTTGTTGAGCATTATCTACTAATCCTCTGTCTCCACTCAAGTAAGTCATGTCATTTAGTGTTTTAATCTTTACAAAGCTTTATTCTTTTTTATGAACATGATGAGAAAGCATGAGCCTTGATGATTTTTTATGAATGTTGATGAAAATGCTTGATTTTTTATGATGAGTACTGTCTATGCATGATTTTCCATTGTTTAGACCAATTAAACTGTGCTAATTTTGGTCGGAACTGAGTAGAAGTTGAATTGGATTGTGAAAAGTGCAGGAATCACGTTTGACAGCGTTGCTAGCTGCTCAAGCGCCCCTGTGGGGCGCCCAAGCGCGATGTGATAGTGGCTATTTTCTTGTTTTTTGTTACTGGTTGTTTGGTTCTGTGTAGGTGGTTGAGGGCTCTCTGTTTTGCTCCTAGCCTGAATGAGAAGAGGTCGTTGATTTTTAAGGACTAATGCTTGATGATTTAAGTGTCTGTTTTGTGAATCTCTATGTGCAGGAATGGCATCCTCTTCAGGAAAAATTTTCAAAACTCTTGGAAGCAAAGACAAAGGAACCAAGAGAAAGGAAAAGGAGCAGTTCTACTCTGTCAAGTTCAGAACTGCAGCTCATGAGAGATACTTCCCTATTGTAGAGGGAAGGAAGCTGCTGATGGAGCGGAAGGTGGCTAACTTACCATCTTTGCCTCCTTAATTTAAAAGGGAGCTGAACAGCAGAGATTGGGGCCACTTGGCAACCTACCCCACTCCTGCCAACACTACCATTGTAAAAGAATTCTACACGAATGCAAAAGCATTGGGGGCGAAGCAAGAGACGTACTTTAGCTACGTAAAGGGTAAGAAGATTTCTTTTGATGCTGACACCATTAACCATTTTCTAGGTGTTGAGTGGGAAGGAGAGCAGTGCTAGTTCGCACTGTCCATGCTGGAGGGAGTAGATTTTGATGATGTGGAGAGGACATTATGTGTGCCCGAAGGGCACTTTCAGAGAAATAGGTTTGGGGCAGTCATCCACATCATAAGACCCCATTTGATGCCTCTGCAAAGTACTGGATGACTTTTACTCATGCCAACATCCAACCATGCTCCCATGTGTCAGACATCACTAACTAGAGGGCCACCTTCCTCTTTTGTGTCCTTAAGGGTCTCAACATCAACATTGGGGAGGTTATAGCTTATGAGATCCAGAGTTGTGCCTGTGCTGCAAGCAATAAGGAACCTCTAGGACACCCTTCCTTGATCACCCATCTTTGTGTGAGGCTACAGGTGGTAGAGCTGGACGCAGCCTACTTCGCTCATTATTGTGCAGCAGATGAGCCAGGCCAACCTATTCCACCACCACAAGCACCCAGGGTGCATAGGAGAGCACCACTGCCAGCTCAAGCGCCTGCTCATGAGGCTTCCCCATTTCACATGAGGGACATGTATATGTCCATGATGGAGGCGCGGATGGAGGCTCTACAAAGGCCAGATAGCAGCAGCCGAGATGATTAACGGATTATATGATCGCCTTGAGGAGCGGCACTGCATGTCTATGGACGAGTTCAGAGCTCGCATGGCATGGCCAGAGGACCCAGCACATGCAGGTGGTAGAGTTGAAGCAGCTGAGGCTTCAGCCATGGAGGAGGACGTTGAGGAAGAAGAAACTGAGGAAGAGGAGGACTCTGATTATGATGAGTGATGAGTTGTACTTGTCATCTACTGATGGATGCCACCTTTGTTAGAATAAGACTTATGTTATTTTACTATTTGTATTGCTTTGATTGTTGAACTTTATTTTGTTTCTATCTTATTGTTTTCTTATTATAGTGTAGGATTATTGTACTTTGCTTGAATGAATTACACTACTTGGATTCAACTGTGTTGTGTTTTGTGATAAGTGTTACTTTGTGATATTTTGGTCTATTGATTGATACTGAGATGATGCATGAAGTGCTTATATACAGGTGATGGCTCACAGTGAATGAAATAGGTGCTTGCAGTAAAGTTTGATTGAGATACTGAGCAAGGTGTTTTTTTGAATTCTAGGACTTGAGAGTTTACCTGTGTGAGAATTGGGCTTCAGAGTTTTTCTTGTGAATAATTTCTATTACTTTGGAAGCATAAATGACTTTGCCCAAATCTTATATGATTGAACTATTTTTTTGCAGGTTTCATATGATCAAGGCCATCTTTTGTCATCCCTTATTGTTTTAGCCTTCACATAAATTGTTGCCCACTGAAAAGAGAACAGTTTGTTCTAACCTTTAAACCTTGAACCTTATGCATGTTTTGAAAACCCTTTCTGAAAATCTTTACCTTGAGTTAAGTTGAGAACATTTGATGAGGTATTGACAATGGTTCATGTTTGGGGTTGCTGGGAAGCAACCCCATTTTTCTAGGCAGTGAGCAATGAAAAAGCAAATGCAAAAGAAAAAAAGAAAAGAAAAATGAAAAGAAAAGAAAAGCTCATTGCAAGGGAAAACTGGGAATAAGTGAAAAAGAAAGAGAGTTTTTTCTTGAATGATGAAATCATGAATGTCTCTCTTAACTCAAGGATTTTGTTGACCAGAAAAACCAATTTCCTTCTTAGCCCAGCCAAGTTACAAGCCATGAAAAGCCCTTGTGATGAAAACTTGCTTGTGAGTATGTTTGATTGTGGCTAAATGAAAGGCAAAGTTAATTTGTGTGACATTGTGATAGCATAGTGAAAAAGACACAAACACCTCACTATACACTTTTGGGTGCTTGAGTGATACACTGTTAAGTGCTTGAGTGAAACACTTTCCTTGGTGAGGATTAGTTCTTTGAATTTCTAATTACATCTTTTCTTGGTTGATTGATTAATCTTAATGATAGCATTTGTTGAAAGTATACGAGCATCACATTGATTTTGATTAAATTAAGGCATATGTACATCTTGACTGAGATCTTTATGCTGAGTTGATAAAAGTGATTTCTTGTCCTGGAAGGAAAAGTTTTGAAAAAGGTTGAGTCATTGTAGTAATTGTTCTCAAAAGCTGAGTTACAATTTGTTTTGCTTGAGGACAAACAAATTTCTAAGTTTAGGGTTGTGATAACGGTTGAAAATACCGTTATCTAAGATGTGATTTTGATACTAAATGCACTATTTTCTGCTTAGAAACTTGCTTGAAATCATGATTTTCTATTATGTTGTGTGAATAAGAGAGTTGAGGCTGAATTTAATGAATTAATGACTAAATTTCCTTGTTTTGGCAGGAAATGACATAATATTAAAAGCAGAGATGAAGTGCCAAGGAGACGAAGCTCAAAAAGACTTGGAAAAGCACCATAAGGGAGGAATGCTCGAAGCTTGGGTGCAAAAGAGTGTCGCTCACCGCCCGGGCCCTCCTTTGGGGCACTTGAGCGCCAGAAGCACAAAGCTTGGGCGCCCTGTTTGAAGGCTTAAGCGTCAAGGATTATCGCTCACCGCCCGGGCGCCCTAAGTGGGGCGCTTAAGCGCCATCGACATGGGTCGGACTTCATTTTCTGTTCTGTTTCGCTCTATTTAAAGGAACCAAACGTCCTAGGTTTTGTATCTTTGGCTAGAGGAGCACTGCAGCACACTTTTTCACCCTCTGGAGGCGGATGTGGATGAGAGAGCTTTCATTCCCAATTTTTAGGGTTTTTCTATCTCATTCTTTTCCATTGTTCATATAGTTTCTCCATGTCTATGGGGAACTAAACTCTATTTGTTGTTGGGGGATGATGTAGCCTTGTGAACTCTCATGTATTTGAATTGATTTTTAACAATATATGTTTTTTATTAATTGTTAGAGTAATTCATCTGTTTCAATGCTTATTGTGTTTAACTCATTCATTAACATGAATTATGAATTGCATGAGTGTTGGGAGGTTACTTACAATTCAGGTTCTTGTTGAATTACTCCCAAGAGTAATATTTCTCAGGGATGAGGGTATGAGTCTTGGTCGTCTTAAAGCTCTTGATCTTCATAGTTAATTACTAAGAATGCTAGGAATTGCATGAACTAGGGTTAAAGATAGGCTTATTCGCCGAGGGATCGGGTTTAGGTGATTTAGTGAGTGACGTTAATATTAATGCATAAAGAAGAATTCTTACATACATGAGAGGGAACTTCGTGAAATCTAACCCCAACAACATACTCATCTCATATTAAACAACATTTGTTCATCATTATGCTACTCTACTATCGATCAACTTGCATTCATATTTAATTTTTTGTCTTTCCATCTGAAACCAATGATCTCGTTTTCTTTAAGTCTTAATTAATCGAGTTATCACACGACTGTCTAGTGTCGAGAGTCTTCTGGGATACGATACTTGGTCTTACCATTTTATATTACTTGTGCGATTCGGTACACTTGTCGATCCATCAACAAAAATGTCAAGACGAGTAACTATAAGAAAATTCAATTTTTCAAGTAGTCTTCTATATTTTGCGGGGTCGAACATAGGCTCCCCTTATTTTGGTTGAAGTTTAGTATTACGATCCATAATGTGTTAACATATTTTGAATTCATCAACCCAGTTTCCTCCAAAATACCTAATGCATGCTTCCTTTGAGATATAACAATACCATCGTTGGATTATGCCACCTCAATAACCAAGAAATATCTAAGTTTGCCAAGATCTTTGGTCCAAAAATGGTTGCAAAGATGTTGTTTAATTTGAGAGATGTCATGACTTTCACTGCCTAAAAAAACTATGTCATCAACATATACTATCAAGTAGATACATCCAACACTCAAGTGACGGTAAAAGACTGAATGATCTACCTCACACTAGTTCATACCAAATTTTTGAACAACGTTTCTAAATTTTCAAAACCTTGACCTACAAGACTGATTTAGGCCATCAGACTCCCTCTAAGCAACAAATCCTATAGGTTTGTCCATATAAATCGCTTCTTACAAATCTCCGTTGAAAAATGAATTTTCGACATCCAGTTGATAAAGTGGTCATTGCTCAAGAGTCGTCATGGCTATAAATAAATTAGCAGATGTCATATTTGCCATTAGAGAAAAAGTATCACCATAATCTAACCCAAAATTTTTATATAACCTTTGGCATCAAGACAAGCTTTGAGGCAATCAATTGTTCCATTAGAACCAACTTTGATAGCAAAAACCCACCTACAACCAACAACAAATTTTCTAAATGGTAATGGGACAAGCTTCTAAGTTCCACTATTCTGAAGAGTATTTAGTTCATCTAGCATGACCTGATGCCAACCAGGATGGACTAAGGCATTAGTAACGAATTTTGGGATCATCACAAAAGAAATAGATGAAAGGATGGTATAAAAAGGTGAAGACAATCTTTGATAACATAAAGCAATATAATGTGGAAAGAGATTACAGGTAGAACGTATACCTTTTCGGAAGGCAATTTGAAGGGTAGACTCAATTATCAGAGTTGAAGAGAAAAAGTAGTTGACATTTGAATTGAGTTACTTGGTGGTTGTTGAGTGACACCTGATGGACTACGCACAATTGGAGGAACATAATTTATTGGAATAATGATAGTATTAGAAGGAGACATATCAGAAGAAGAATGATTGTTACAATAAAAGGAAGACTTGTGAAGCTAACATCTGCAAAAACAAAATAACGATTAAGAGAAGGAGAAAAACAGTTGTATCCTTTCTTTGATCTAGTAAACCCTAAAAAAACACATTTGTGTGATCCAGAAGCTAACTTATCAAGACCAAGACTAAAATTATGAACAAACATGTAAACCCAAAAATTTTAAAGGTAAGGGGTGAAGGGGTTCATGAAGAAATAAAATAAAATGAGGTATTTTCTTATCTAAAACAGAAGAAGGCATGCGATTAATGAGATAACGGGAAGTAAGAATAACATCACCCCAAAAAATTTGTGGAATGTTATCATAAATTAAAAGAGTGTGATTTGTTTCAACAAGATGTCTATTTTTGCGCTCAGCCACCTCATTTTGTTGAGGTGTATAAGCACATGAAGTTTGATGGAGAATATCATGAGAATCCATAAATTGTGTAAAAGAATGGGAAAGATATTCATAACTATTACCACTACGCAAAGTTTGAATAGAAACATCAAACTGAGTTTTAATTTCACTATGAAAGGTTTGAAAAATATACAATAAATCAAAACAATTTTTCATTAAAAATAGCTAAGTATATCTGGAATGATCATTAATGAAAGTAACAAAATATTGAAAACCTAAATTAGACTTAACACAACTAGGTCCCAAAATGTCAGAATGGACTAAGGCAAAAGAAGACGAAGCATGTTGTGAGACACTACGATGAAAGGAACTACGAATATGTTTTCCTAATTGACACAACTCACAAACTAAAGTGGACAACTTGGATAAGCTAAGAAAAAGTTGTTGCAATTTGGCAAAACTAGGATGACCTAACTGAGCATGAAGAAGAGATTGAGACTTCATAATCGTGCCAACATGTGTAGAGGGGCAAAGATGATAAAGACCATGAGACTCACATATGCTGTCAATCACTTGTCTCAAACTCCGGTCCTGTAAACAAACAGAATCTTTGTTAAAAAAAATATCACAATCAAGAGAATGAGTTAGACGACTAATGGATAATATGTTAAAAGGAAACCCAAGGACATAAAGAACATTATCTGTGAATAAAAAAGGACAAATGTTAACAATCCTAACACCATGAGCTAAAATTTTAGATCCATCAACCATTGTAACAAAAGGTAAAGGATTCAAAGAGGAAAAATAGAAAAACAAAGATTTGTTACCAATAATATGATTTATGGCTCCAAAGTCAAGAACCCAAGAGCCAAAATAAGAAGATGGAGTCAGACCAACAAAAGATGTACTTATGTGTGCTACAGATATAATGGAACTAGAAGTTTGTTAATCCTTATACCATTTAAGAGATTTACTGAAATAACAGTCATTGGTAATATCGGATGAAAGAGATCCCTAATAGGTGATTATGAGGGAGGAGTAGTCTGAACAATAGTAGTAGATCTAGGAGGGCAACCATGTAATGCATAACACTTGTCAATCTTGTGACCTGGCTTACCAAAATGGTTACACTTGATACGTCATTTTCCCAGCTTGCGAGAGTGATTGTGATCATGATGTTGAGATGCCAACGTAAAGGAAACATGTGTATCATTGATGGGTTTACTAGGTACGCACAAAAGAGTTGAACAAGTAGAAGTCAAAGTGGTAACAACAGGTGAACCCAAAATCTAATCACGGATATGAGAATATTCATCAGGAAGGTTGTGTAATGCCAATAACATGAAGAACTTTGATCGTTGCTCTATTTCTTGAGTGAGAGTAGAGGCAAGAGGCAATAATTCATTAAATTCATGAAAAGACATTGAATTTTATCTATATAATCAGCCATAGAGTCCTGATGTCAAGGAGTAACAACATTGAAAAGATCATTATAAACACTAGAAAAGACGTTGAGTATCATTGGTGTATAATCATTTGGCGTGTTCCTAAATTTCAAAACATGTTTTGTAGAAACGAAAAATTTGTTTTAAAGAAAATTGAAGGTACCTTTGAGAACAATGCATAACTGAGCATTAATTTTCAACCAATGGATAACTGTAGCGGAATCAATAGTTGTCACGTTCTGAGTAATATGATCAACATACACCTGACTCTTAAGCCAAAGTTTAACCTTGGTTGCCCAAGTCGCATAATTAGTATCATCTAACTTATGAATAGATAAATGCACATTGACATAGTTAGTATATATGGATGGGTTAGACGTATTGGTGATAGGGTCAAAAGCCATGAATGAGCAAGAAAGAGTAAAAACCTAAAACCCGATAAAGGCCAATCAACACATACAGGCCAGATCCATAGAGAGGAGGTCACGATGATTCCAACGAAGGTGGTCGGCACTGGAGACAATGACACACGTGCAACCATGAGCGACTAGAAAGTATGACGGAAGCGAACTACGATAGTGAGAGTGAGTCTGGACTCCGATGGTAGCGATCTCGATGTTGTTGTGGTCGCTTGGCCGAGACGAGCAAAACCATGGTCGCTGGTTGAAACTCGTGTTTCGACAGTGGTGGCTATAACCGTAGTGATGGCTCTAACGACGGTGGCGGTGGTTGTAGTGGACAAAGACGACAAACATTTTTCCAAAGAACCTTAAACTCTAAATATCATGTTGACTATAGTAAAAAACTATCTCTAGAATTTATCTCCTTTACGTTAAATATACACCTAGAATACTTTATTTATAATAAAAAAAATATAAAACAAACACAAAATACAAATAAAAACTAATAACAAACTAACTAAAAATAAAAGATAAAAATAATATATTACTAATAAAGATATTACTAAACAAGATATCACTTAGCATAGACTAAATATGTACACAAGATATTACTAAACATATACATGCAAAATACGTACCAATGCACAATCCTCTGGTCTTGAGTGAAAGTGAAAATATTATAAAATAGGATAGATAAATGTTTACCAACACACATTCGCTTTAATCTTAGCGGTAAAATGCCTAACAATCCTTAAACCTTAAGCTTAAGGAAAAAGATTAAAAACAATCTTATGTTTAATTAATAATATTAATACCCCACCCTCCTATATATTTAATCAATAATACTAAATAATATTAATACCCCACCCTCCTATACATTAGTCACTTTATGTTTAATCAATAATAATAAATATATAATTTAGGGTTTTAAAATATTCACATATATTTATTTAGTTTAAAACTAAAGTGACTACAAAGAAAAGAAGTAAAATGGTGGGACGGATTATAATGGAAAAATAAATCAAAATAAGAAAAAAGCTAAAATTATCTTTGATCTTATTTGATTGCATAAAAAAGTAAAAGAAGACACATACAAAAAGAGAATAATTTCTAACAAAATAAGCAAATAAAGAAAAGGGCCACTTATTTTAGTTTATAAAAAAGAAGAATAATGGTTTCGTATTCTTGTGCCATGTATAGGTTCACAAGTAACCAAATATGAACAATATCGGTTAATTAATGAAACAATATTTTCTATTGATTTATCTAAGACGTACAAGTTAAAATGTTGAATAGTGACGTTAATTAATGCGTTTCTCGTTATCCATTTAGTTAGAATAGTTTGTGGATGCTATGTCTCCGATATCAAATAACATAATAATTTTACTTTATAAGACAAATTGTGATGCTAGGTCTATGATATCATTTTTAAAATTTTACTCTTCGCTGATAATTTGGATTGATATAGCAATTTGAAGTAAAATTAGTTTTATAGATTTCAAGTTAATTAAATAAGACGAATTAGCAATATACAAATTAATTTTATAATGTTGTATTAAATTTAAAATATACTTTTGAATAATTATCTGCTAAATAAATAAAATAATAAATTTAATTAAAACAAAAATCTATAGCAGCAAATACTATAATAAAATGAACTTGTGTGTGTCCAATTAATGTAGTAAAAACAACGTTCATATAAAACATAAAGTGTCTAATATTCCTTTTTGTCATCGAAGTGAATTAGGTATTTCATGTCAGATTTTTCTTATTCATGTGAGTTGTTACATATATATTAGAAATATAAGTTGTGAAAATATTTTATAGATTGATTTGGTGGTAGTAGAAGTTTGTTGGGAATAGGTGGGGGGTAGGAGAAGATGAAAGAAGAATAGTGGTAGCAGAAAAGGAAAAGGAGTTAAAGTGGGTTGGTGGAAGAAGACTTGGATACATCAGAGTACAAAAATCTTGAGCTTCAAAATATTGGGTATAATAGTAAATTTAGTATAAGCTTAAGACAATAACACACGCCTACACAACACCTGGTCGCACGTGTGCTAACGTGGAACACCAAAGTTCCTATGATTTAGCACGTGGAAATATGAGTGTCACCACCTTTGACTTTTTCTGGCTTGCTCTGGTCTTTGCTCTGAAGACTCAGATATGGATAAACCATGTCAATATCCAACTCCGTTTCTTCTATAGGTAAACTTTATTTAACTTTGGTAAACAACTAGATGAATTTAGAGATAAGCTTTTTACGGCTTCTAATGTAAAAATTATAAAAAAATGATAATGTAATTTTAAATAATGAAATGAAAAGTTTGAAATAGTTGTGGGTTTTTTAATTAAGAAAATATTCTGTGGAATATGTATAAAGAAAATTTAAGAATTTTTTAATGAACGAAGAGAATCCTGTTCTCTCTAAGTTATTTTCCTTATTTATGAAATGGAAAATATTTTATTTGAAGTAATAAATAAACAAGAGACATGGAATGTAAAATAATTCGTACAGTAGAAACAGAAGATTAAGTAAAAAGAGAAAGAAAATGAATGATGGTAGCATATGATAACAACTAATTTATTATTCACCAACCCTCCCCACCAACCCAAACCAATACAAGATTTTGATTTTTATTAGAAGAGATAAGGCATTCTTTCGTGTTTTTTCGGCTTCGTCGATTTTGTCCTTTTGTTGTAGTTTTTTTTTCTTTTTTTTATGAGATCAAATTTGTTAGAGTATATTTAGAGAAGCTTTGTTGAAAGGACTTTTGGAATATAAAATTCAAAAAATGAAACTAGTTTATTCATGAATTGAAACTAATGCTTTGTTTTTATGTGAGGATTTTTGGACATCATTCGAAAAGGGTGATTGAGTGGATTTGAAAATAAATTTTTTGTTGTTTGTTTGAGTAAATTTGGAAGTAATTGAGAAAAAATTTAGAAATAAAATTTGTAAGAATTAATATAGAATTTAAATGATGTCACATAAAAAAAAATAATTTAATTTGTAGAAATTAAATATTACCAAAATATCTTTAGTAATAAAAGTAATATAAATTGATAATTATTAATATTATATATAATTGTAAAAATTATTATAAAAAGAGATAAAAACAAAAATTAACTTTTAAAATTTCATTATTATTATTATTATTATTATTATTATTATTATTATTATTTTATTATTTTTTTTTAAGCACAAACGAAATACTATTCTTGTTTTTCAATTGTAACCTAAAATCAAGTGCACCTTGAAACTGTAAATAAATTGTATATGGGAAATAATTAATTGGGGATTGTATTGTAAAATACCTTTCTCCTCCCACAAATCTCCTCTCACCAGGGAGGATGGGATATTACACATATCCCACAAATCAGTGTATCAATTCAATTGCAAATCTTCAGAAGCGAACGCATGATTCATCACAAATCTATCTTTCAAAATCTTCTAGAATAGTAGATCATCTTAAACGAACAAAGCCTAAGTCTCGGACAATAAATGTTTTATATAATTATATTTTATACCATTTCCTTCAGAGTTTTCTTGAATTTTGTTTAATTAAATATTATCTTAATTTAATTATTAATAAGGGATAAATTTTGTGAAATATATTACTGAAACTTTATGTTTTTTCTACAAATAAAGAAGACAAATTGAAGAAATATTTTTAAAAGATGAAGTTTATAACGAATTGATATAGAAGAGATTTTTGTAGCCGTTTTTGTAGTTGTTGAGAATGTAGTTGTTGAGAATGTTTGTGTATTTGATGTTGAAATAAAAGGATTTCTTAAATTTCATTATCTACTGTACCATCCATAAATATTTAATTTTATGTTTGATATGTTCATTCATTAGCGTGAGAGATACATCAAAAATGTATTGCATCTATTATTAAATGAGATTTTTTTTTTAGACAATTTAAGACTGAGTTTATTGTTTGATGAATATTGTGCTTATTAAATTAAGCAAACACTACAATGTGGTGTATTGTTTGTTAGATGAAGCATTTGCATTTTACATGATATATTATTTTGTAAGGTATCTCATCTTATAGACCAAAGCATATTCATGCTTTACTGATATGTTACGTCATTTTATAAATCAAAGCATATTCATGTTTTATACTTTGTTGTGAAAATTTTAATCAAACATAAAATGGTTGGACTTTACTATAACAAATATTAATGTTAAAAGTTAAATTTCTTTTATTAAGTATCGCATTATAAGAAAATGGTATTTAATAAGTTTACCCACAACATTTTCACTATTTTATAAGAACTTGAACTTGTTAGTATTTACTTGTTTTCTTAGATTATTATTTTAATGTCCCTTAAAAACTTATTAATCCCTTTTATATCAATCTGTCATAAACGATTTAGTTTGAAATGTAAGAAACTGTATAGGGTAAGTCTTAAAAAAAAATATTTAGACATTTTCATTTTACTATTTGTATGATGTGCTCACTAACAATGTTGTTATCAACTAAAAAGGTAGATTGTTACGTCTAACCTAAGAACAACATGTAAGTCATAATACTCTTATTAATAAAGAATATTCAAGTGGTACAATTTTGAGGACAAATTTACTTAAGAAAAAAGGTATGATAAAGGATTATCTCCTGAGCATATATAAGAAGAACTTGACGAAGCATATTTACAATTAAAAGAATTTATGACAAGGTCAAAGATCAAACTACGACCATTTGAATCTTATAATGTTCCATGAAGGAGGGAACTTAAAGAGAGCATAAAGATCACGAACACAATTGAAGAATAATTTAAAAAATTAAATAAATTGTAGGTTTATTGTAACTTTATAGAATGTTAAATTTGGCGGGTGAGCCAATTTGTGTTCGTTGAATGAGTGGGTCTCGCTAAGCGAAAGTCTACATCAGCAAAAGTCTACATCTATAATTTTTGTTTTCTGTTATTTTTTATTTATTTTAGAGTTTCTAGGTTTTCTTAAACTTATATGTCTAAATATAGAGGTACCAAAACCTAATGTAAACACTTTTGAGTCATATTATATGCATTTGCATTCTTTGAGAGAGGATTCTCTTGGTTCTTGGATTAGAACTCTGATTCTTATCAAATATTAACATATTTGTGACAAATCTTCACTTAACTTATCAATCTGCTAGATTGTGGTGTTCTCATCTCTATCTTATTATGCATTCTTCTCTAATTTATTTTTGTTATGCCTCTTGAGGATTCAAATTAAAAAAAGATCGTACTTGTTGAAAATAGAATGGCTTAGTTTCAACACCAAGAGGGGGGTGAATTGGTGAAATACAAAAATCAAAGTCTTTTTAAAATATTTTTCGTAAAAGAGAGAACTTACAAAAGTTTCTTGAAACACAAGGAAAAAGATAATTCAAGTGCAGTGAAAATAGTTGACTACGTGAAAAGTAAAGTCGACTTTGAAAGTAAAGAGTTCAGGGATAGAAGATTCAAACGCAATTTTTATACTGGTTCGGCCAAACTGCCTACATCCAGTGTCCTTCCTGTACTCGGAAGCAAATGCACTATAATGATCAGGGTTTAAGGTTTCTATAGATACCTCCACGTCAAAATATAAAACACATCTCTAACCCTCTAACCAAAATATGGGCATATACAAAACAGTGACAACAACAAGATATCCCATCTTCTGTAGTCCTCACTACTTTGAACAGTCCTCAAAGTCTAGAACGCCTCACGTTCTCTTCCTGTAGTCACAACACGACAGCCACAATCTTCACAAGATTGAGAGAAGTAGTTGATCACGTATCAGAAACACCTCAATGTGCAGTATGATCAATCTGTCTTTGAGCACAAACTCTTGCTCTGCAAGCAACCACCAAAGAATGAACACCTTGGTCTTTGTTGATGAGTTCTTGGAGCTTTAGCACATTCTACAAATCTGAAAAGAATCAATGAAATCGTTAAATCACAAAAAGTCTTTGTAGAAATCAAATTTGCGTTTATTTATAGTTTATCACAAAACTGATGCTCCTCAAGTCAACTATGCTACTAATAAAGTCGATTCACCACAAACAATTATAACAGTTTAGTAGCAGTCAGACCAACTTAATTGATTACGCATTTAATACAATTGACTAACAATTAATGTTTGGTCAAAGATATAAAATATAGCCGTTAGACATTACAAGCATCAACAAAATTTCAAAACATAACTAACTAAGTCGAGTAGCTTGCGCATACAGTTGACTTCGTAACACTTCAATGTAGTTTTGAAAATCTTTCTTTGCATAAATATTCACAGTATTGTTTGAAAAAGTTTGTGCAAAGCCATGAGTTTTAATCGACTTGCTTCATAATGAAGTTAACTTAAAACTGTTCTTTTGTCACACATTATAAGTTCAACAAAAGTGCATATGGTTTTTCTTTTCCAAATCATATGTTATGCAATCACAAATAATATCTCATGTAGAACACAGTGAATTTGCATACATTGACAGAATCAACACAAACATGTTCTCAAGTAATCATAAACATGAAAGTTATGAACATGTAACACATATGAACATGTAGCAACACATGTTGTTATTAATAATGTGTTGTCATCATAAAAAACCAGAAGCTATCACAGATTGTAAGGTTTAGCTAAACCAGTGCTTCCCTTATCAACAATATCAATAGTACTCTTTCTTGGATAGGATCATATCACTTATTCAATATGCCTATAAATATATGTCTTATTATGTAGAACAAACTAAGAATTTTAAGTTAAGATCGTTATAAGTAAAAAGATAACATAAATATTTGTAATCATTTTTATTGGTAGTTTTTATAGGTTATAAGAGAGAAGCATACATAATTTAATGTAGAGTTGAACTAGTATAAAGTATAAATGTCTTTGTCCTTTAACTATTAAATTTGTATACAGTTGTATTGTCTAACAATCTATTTCATAAAGCCTCTTTACAATATAGTTTTAACTACTAAACGTTCCTTTCCAAATTATTACTTATATTTTACCATCTCATCATGAAAAAATTTCAAATCAATTTTAAATGTTATTCATGATTTTCGTAACTAACGTGTTATTTTCACATGTAACAATTGTTTGGAAATCTAAGTGTTAGTTTAAGTTCCACATTAAATAAAAATGAGAAAGTTGAGTATCATATAAGGAACAAGACCTATAAATTCATTGTTTAAGGTTTTTGGAGGTTTTGGATCGGAAGTGGTATCAATCTCTTATATGGGTTGCACTCAAGTCTCATTGATGTTAAGTGTCCCTTGTGATCCATGAGTGGTATTACAACTTAAGGTTTGGCTTAGTGATCGATTCAAACACGTCCCGATATCAAAAGTCTTCTTGATAAAAGGTTAGGAAAGTGTGTCCCGTTTATGAACAGTAGTATAAGTAAGGGATCATAGTTAGCTCGAGGTTTTTTTATACTAGTTAAAAAATATTTTCTATATCAATTCTAGAACTAGTATAGATACAGACAGTATAGAAAGTGCCATTTTTATACTAGTTAAGGACACAATCGATATATAAAGTGGTCATTTCTAAATTCTTCTAGTATTACCCCCTTTCATTCCTCCATTTTTACGTGACAGAACAAACATTTCATTTTCTTGATGTGACTTGATTTCCTGCAAGCAAGCTTCGCAATGCATATGGACTTTTAGAATCACTATAATAACCTAAGGCTACATAAATAATCTTGGATGATACGAAGTTGAAAAGCATAAAAATAACATGTAAAAGGATCACAATGAATTGATTAATAAACCTCTTCTTTCTTCTCCACTGGTTTTGACTTCTCTTCCTCTTCGGCCACCATTATTGGACTTTGATCACCAATGACACCACCATGAAGCGCAACATTGAAATGGAATCATGAAAAAATAACCCATCATGCAAGACGCGTGCAACATAGATCACACTACGTACACATGACAACAACACCAACGACCACCTATTTCACCATCGTCGACTCATACCAAAGTAGATCGGACCACCACCAAGAGCATTCGCGAGACACTCCTTTGAGTTGTGAACATCTCCGACGAAGACAATAGGAGGGAACTAGAAGAAGGGGGGGGGGAAGGCAAGAGAGGGTGGGTTGGAAGAAATGATGGTTTGTGTTTAAGGATTTGATGATGTAAGCAACAAGAAGGGGAAGAAAAAGGAGAAGGAAGGTTAGGGATTTGAGAATCCTCTATGTGTGTCTATGTTTACAAATGAAATAAATAAATAAATAACTACTTTATATGTCGGTTATAACTAGAACCCGTATATAAAGTTTTCTTCTTTATTACAAAAATGTCATCTCATCCACTTTCTGTACCGGTTATAACTAGAATCAATATAAAAAAATTTCTTCTTTATTACAAAAATACAATAGCACCCTTCTTTATAATGGTTATAGCTAGAATTGATATAGAAAGTGCTAACTTATTTATAATTGTCACCATGCCACTTATTATATTGGATGGATTCAATCAGTATAGAAACTTGTTATAAAAAGCAATTTTTGCACTACTAATAAAAAAATAATTATTTAAGTTTCATTTTTAAAAAGATCACCATTAATCTAAAACTTTTTCTTTTCATTTAATATGAATTTTGTCTAAGATTCTAAGAGATTCATTCATTAGAGTCTACAATAATGATCTTGATGTAGAGCAAAACAATCTTGTTGGATCAAAATTTTATTATGAGTAAGTTCATCTTTTGCCTTTTCTTGAGTCAATTATGAGGTGCTTTGTATGCATGGGACGAATGTGCTTTCATGTGACTCTTTTGGAACCTAGATGAATTTTTGTTTTTCTAGGAATTTAAGGGTATGTTTGGATCCTTAATTTGAGTTTTTCTGTACAAGTATAGTATCTTGTAAAAGTGATAGTTCTAGGAGCCTTAACTTGAACCAAAAACCTTGATTCAAGCATGGGAAGCTAGTTTGTTTTTTCATAGTACTCTATGTTAGATGATTTGAAATGTAGGGGTTGATATGATCACTGAAATTGATCTTTTTGTAAATATTTTGTTGTTGTTAGAGTAGTTAATGATTTGATGATTGTTTAATTGAAATGAGAAATTTTGGTGCATGTGTAATTGAAATTTTATGTGAGTAGTAAAAAGGTAATGTATTTTCAATTGAGTCAAATTGGTTTCAATTGAGTCAAATTGGTTCAGGTTGATGTTGTTTTAGAACTAAATATTTCATATTATGTATAAAAAATGAAGAAAAAACAAACTCAATTTAAGTTAATTTGATGATCAAATTTATTCTTTTGGGTTTTTGAATTATGCTGACTAGCCAGACTAAATTTGAATATTTAAAATCTAGAAAGCTTATAGAGCATTGATTGCTAGGCTAGCCGTTAAATAGTCTCATTATTTTGCCTCACTAAGCGAGCCAATATCTTTTTAGGTGAGATTAGTTTTGTAAAAAATCAAAGTGAATATTTTAATGAATTTGATGTGAATCAAAGTGAATAATGAGACAAAATGTATATGTGAACAAGAATATTTTAATGAATTTAATGTGAATGATATGTTATCTACTTTAGTTATTTTCAAGAAGGAAATGCTATATTGAAATGTTTTAAGTTGTGTGTTAAATTTGAGATTATGAAAAAAATGTTTCTAACTCTATTAATAGTTATAAGAAAGAAATACTATGTTGAGATATTTTAGGTTATATGTTAAATTTGAGATTATAAAATAAATGTTTCTAACTCTATTTGTATTAAAGTCATATAAAAAATATTAGACAGTGATAAAGGATGAAAGTTTTAATAACCTAGTTTTTAATATAATATTAAAGTCATATAGAAGAAAATATTAGACCGTTTTCTATAATCAAATTTTTAATGTGAAAAAGAAATGCTCATCTTTTGTTTCTCTTTGACTTCTTAAGGATAGATTATCCTATCTTTTAATTTTCTTTGTCTCTTGAGTATTGGTGTACACTATTATTTAGTTTAATTTAATATATATATTTTTAATCTTGATCATATTGATCTTGCTTTGGATTGAGAAGAGAAATGGTATTTTAGTTTACATAAGATAAATATTTATTTCATATAAGTAAAATTTAAAAATAAATAAAAATTTGAAAATAAATAAATTATATCATAATTATAGTTTGTAATAAATAAATATTTTTAATATATAAGTTACATTTTATATTTATGATAAGCTTTATATTGTGATATAAAGTCATCTCCAATGTTGACAATATATTTAAAAAGGGAAATTTTAAAAATATAAAGATGAAAATGATAGATTAAGAAAGGAATTTAAGGCGAAAAAAAATCCTGAAAGCACTCTCACTGAAGAAAAAATAAATCGTAAAGTTGTTTTAATTGAAGAATAATCCCTAATAATGTCTAAAATAACTATATTCCAATCTGTACTAAAAGAGAGCCTTCATTATTTTGAGTTATAATTTAAATAGTTAATATATTTTGATACAGTTAATGTTTTTCAAAACAAAATCCTCTAAATTTATCAAACTAACTATATATACTGACTTTAATTCTATGATACGAAACTTGTGTCACTTGTCACGACAAATTGTTATAAAATTGATATACTGAAGTTGACACATGCTATATGCACGGATTAAAATACTAACGAAGTTTTGGGGCGATTAAATCTATCGAAATAAAAAAATTTATGAATGATTTTCACAATTTTAATCCTTAAAACAAATCCATAGTGAGATAAATTATTTAATAATATAAATGTTATTATCAACTTAGACATCTACGATTAATGATAAATTAGAAAAATAGGACCGATCAATTAACGTGTAAAAAAATATTTCATTATGGTTTACGACATAATTAATATTATAAAAACTATTATTAAGCAGTTAAAGTTTTTATTAATAATCATTAAAAAATAAATTAATTGATAAATTTTTATAAATTTTATAAATAAAAATTTAATATCAAAATAAACTCAGTTTTACTCGTTATAAAATTACTAAAAATTTAAAAATAAAAATTTTAACTTAAATATCGAAATATATTTATATTTTGCAGGTTATAAAAAAAAATAAAACCTAGTTTGCCTAGATTCGGGAGCTATATTATGTAATTGAAAAACATAATGCAGATTTTCAATTACATATTTTAAAGACAATGTGTGTTAATGATGTAATTTTGTTAGTCAATTTAAAATGATTTAACAAAAAAAATTGTGTATTTATTTGAATAGAAAAATTATTCAAGCCGCCCCTCAAAACTAAAACCATGACTTCCAAATTTCCTGCGACTAATACAGTAGTTTATTTCTTTTGTTTTTTGTAAAAGTTTCTAAATGATGATAAAAATAAAAAAATAATTTTCTGAGAAAAAACCCTTGTTAGTTAGGTCGTTCACTCCCTCTTCCACGCAACGCCGCCGACTCACTTACGCCCAAATAAGGGGCGATTAGTAGGTGAAGAAGAGAAAAAAATAAAAAACATCAAAACAAAACCCTCAAAATATTTGACCTCATTGCCAACTAGCACACCCAACCAAACAATCTCCGAAATTACTAAACCACCCTTCTCCCAACTACCACCATTCCGTCTCTACCAGACACATACACACCGCAACAACCCAGCCTGAATCGTCTCCTTATAAAACCCTCACCAAACTCCCCACACCCTCTTCAACACCCACAAAACCTGTGTGACTCCTCACACCCAAAATCCAAACACCATTTCTACAACATCATTACCATTCTCTCTTTCTCTCTCTCTTCACAATAACAATGGCAATCTCCTCAACTTCTAACTCTCTCATTCCCACCAAATCTCTCATCCCCCAATCCAACCCTCTCCTTCCATCCACAAACATCAGGCCTGCCCTCAAGCCCAGGCCCGGCCCATCTCCTTCCATTTTTGCAGTCCACGCGGCCGAGCCCGCCAAAAACCCCGTCGTCTCTGACAAGCCCAAGCCCCAGTCCCCGCCTGCCCCGGCCCGGCCCGGAAAATGGGCCGTGGACAGCTGGACGGCGAAGAAGGCCCTGCAGCTGCCCGAGTACCCGAGCAAGGAGGATCTGGAGTCCGTTCTCCACACGCTCGAGGCGTTTCCGCCTATCGTCTTCGCCGGCGAGGCACGGACGCTGGAAGAACGCCTTGGCGAAGCTGCTCTCGGAAATGCCTTCCTACTCCAAGGCGGTGACTGCGCCGAAAGCTTCAAGGAGTTCAATGCCAACAACATCCGTGACACCTTCCGAATCCTCCTCCAGATGAGCGTCGTCATGATGTTCGGCGGCCAAATGCCCGTCATCAAGGTAAAAAATCTGAACCGAGACAATCTTGTTCGATAGAATATCCTGGTGTTAATTTCAATAACAATACCTGTTGTTATATTCTGCTGTGAATTGAAATGATGGTGTGAGTGTGAATTTGAATGACGTTGTTTGTTTAGGTGGGGAGAATGGCTGGGCAGTTTGCGAAGCCGAGATCGGATTCGTTTGAGGAGAAGAACGGCGTGAAGCTTCCGAGTTACAGAGGGGATAATATTAACGGAGATGCGTTTGATGAGAAGTCAAGGATTCCGGATCCGCAGAGGATGATCAGGGCTTATTGTCAAGCTGCAGCTACGCTTAATCTTCTCAGAGCTTTCGCTACTGGAGGTTATGCCGCTATGCAGAGGGTTACTCAATGGAATTTGGACTTCACCGAGCACAGTGAACAGGGAGATAGGTAATTTATTTATTTGCAATTTGCAATTTTTACTTTTTCTTGGAATTTGAAAAATCCTTCCTGATAAAGGGTTCCCTGATTTACATGAAATCTAGGTTGGTTTGCAATCGACAATGGAAAAAAAATCTAAATTGGTCTTCTTTCTTTTCGTTTTTTAGGTTCTATGAAGGGGTACATGGGACTTTAATGATATTTATTTATTTTTGTTTGATTGATCATTCAAAAATTTTACCCTGGTTCCTTTGTAAAATAGGGTGAAAACTAATTTAATTATTGAGAAACAAAAAGTAAATGCTTGTTTCATCTCTTTTGTTTGTTTGGTAGGAGATAAGGTAAACTGTTGTTTGATATTATGATAAGTGGGGGGATGCATGTGTGGTGGAGGGTATTTGGTTGTTTTGTTTCTCTCTGAAAAGCCAACTCGTCCATGTGGCAATTATGCTAAAGTTTATGTTAAATCGGCACGAGTTACACGAGTTCATCTTAAACAGTGGTATCTTTTGATAGTTTAACGGAGTTCATTTTACCTATTTGACGTAAGGGATTGACTTTGGAGATTTTTCATTGGCAACCCTATTTACCTGTATTGGTGAGGTGTGATATCTAAAAGGATATGCGAATCTTGTTTGAAATTGTCTCCACCACAGTCTAGGATGGCAGAACTCGATTAGTTTTCTTTTCTTTTCTTTTCTTTTATAAATACATCCACACACACCCATTAAAAAGACATCCAGCTTTTGCTTTCTTCTTTTGCTAGGTGATTTGACATTTCACAAGAATTGTAAAGAAAAAAAAAACAAATATTTGTTCAAAATTATTAGATTGTATCCATATCTGTTTAGTTGACGTGAATCTGCATGTATGTAGCTACAATTGATGATGCATTAAAGAACCGAGAGTGTATGTATTTCCTAATTTTGTAGGAATTATCTAAGTGATAAATACCATAGATTGCTGGGCAAAATGAAATCTTTCCAAAATTTATATCCATGCATATTTGTGTAGTGTGGTTGATGTGCTGCATACCACCGAGCCAAATTAGACGGTACATTAAAGAAGGGGGAATTTTGTAGTATTTAACTCGGATAAATATCATAACCATAGCATTCCATTTTTTGAAAATCGGTATTTTTTCACCTAAGGACCGTCCCTGATATCGTTCACTTCCATTTTATTTCAGCATCCATGATGGTTATACCTTTACTCTTTCCTAGTTTTGGAAAAAATCTTTAAAGCGTGTTTGGTGCGTGCAGTTTTTTGTTTTATTATCTAAAACAGAAGATAAGAATGCTGTAATGAAAATGGCGTACAGTGAAACAAACAATATTATTCTTTTACTACTTTCAAGATAACAGTTTACAAGAGGAATGTACTTGTTTACAATTTCTTTTACAAAGTATATTATCTTGTTTTTAATGGTAGTGTGGCTTGACGTAAATTATATTTGTTCTTGGTATGGCAGGTACCGTGAGCTTGCTAACCGAGTTGATGAGGCTCTTGGATTCATGGCTGCTGCTGGGCTCACAGTGGACCATCCAATCATGAAAACAACCGAATTTTGGACATCTCATGAGTGCTTATTGTTGCCATATGAACAATCCCTCACTAGGTTGGATTCAACTTCTGGTCTCTACTATGATTGCTCAGCCCATATGCTTTGGGTTGGAGAACGAACCAGACAGCTCGATGGTGCGCATGTTGAGTTTCTAAGAGGAGTTGCTAACCCCTTGGGAATTAAGGTTTGGACCTGATCAATTTAACTCTTATTCCAAATGCAGTTTCATTCTTATGTCTAGTGTTTCTTTGATTTGCATTTATAGTGATTTAAGTGGCATTATTGAAGCTTTATGTTTTTTATGCTTTGGCAGGTAAGTGATAAGATGGATCCAAATGAGCTTGTTAAACTCATTGAGATCTTGAATCCCCAAAACAAACCAGGGAGAATAACTGTGATCACTAGGATGGGAGCTGAAAATATGAGGGTGAAGCTTCCACATCTCATCAGGGCAGTGCGCAGGGCAGGACAAATTGTCACTTGGGTCAGTGATCCTATGCACGGAAACACCATTAAGGCTCCCTGTGGTCTTAAAACTCGCCCCTTCGATTCCATCAGGGTATATTCTCGCTTCTCTCTCTGACTTTTAATTGCTTATAGGTGGCTGTCGAGTATCTTCAAATATGCGTACATGTTAGGATTAAAATGAAGTTGAAGTTATTGTCCTCTTCCTCGGAAGAAAATAAAATAGTGTTTTCCACCCTGTGCTAGTCATAATTTTTGGATAAAACAAAACCTCTTAAAACCTTCT
This sequence comes from Vigna reflexopilosa, assembly GCA_027742785.1. Taxonomy (NCBI): domain Eukaryota; kingdom Viridiplantae; phylum Streptophyta; class Magnoliopsida; order Fabales; family Fabaceae; genus Vigna; species Vigna reflexopilosa. The sequence goes on from CM050921.1 coordinate 22,778,683, forward strand.
GTTTATAAGAAGGAAAACATTGAAAAGATGTATGCTTTTTAGAAAATGATGCATATACTAACATCTCATGCTAGTAAGAGAAAGAAGATAGAACAGACAAAAATCTAAATGTAAAAAAAATATTAAAAAAGGAAGGATGTGAACAGAATATACCGGCATCTGAAGTAAGGTCGTGTATGGTGGGCTACCAAACCTGAAGGCTGTAATACTTAGAAGTGGTAGGTCGAAAATGGGCTACTTGTAGAAGTTGGTGAAACAGTGTACTAGTGAGGTCATATTCAGTTCGAAATATCATTGTGGAATTGGTTATATTTCTATATCATTAGGTGGGAGTGGGACCTTGGGGTCCATGTGGGTGTTAATGTTTTCATTCTTGTCGACTAGTAGAAAGAAACATGATATCACCATGTCGCTTTTTTAGTGTTTGGATACCTTCTAAATCAATGTGGCTACCTCAAAGCAACGTCAGTGATTTTTTCAAAGCAATAAAGTTTAGTGAGAGAATAAAGTACGGAAAAAAGAAATTGATCATGGTTCTGACATTTTTTCACTGAATTATTGATCAGGCTGAAGTGAGAGCATTCTTCGATGTGCACGAGCAAGAAGGAAGCCACCCAGGAGGGGTTCATCTAGAGATGACGGGTCAAAATGTGACTGAGTGCATTGGTGGATCAAGAACAGTGACATTTGATGACTTGAGCTCACGTTACCACACACACTGTGACCCAAGGCTCAATGCTTCACAATCTCTTGAGCTTGCTTTCATCATCGCTGAGCGTTTGAGAAAGAGCAGGATGAGATCGCAGCAAGCAAGTGCCCCTTTAGGACTGTAAAAGCGCCTCCAAAATCCAACGAGAGAAAAATATCTTTGTTCTTTTTTTCCCCTACATATTTATTAACGTCACTTTTATGCTGCATGTGGATTTGTGTTGTGTAATGTGTATACTATTATTACCTAGTAATGAGTTTGAACTGCCAAGGACAATAGTACTTCTCTTAATAATAATGAAACGAAAACGTTTCTATTATGTTTCCTATTCGAGTTTATCCTCTCATCTTTTTGGTCCTTCTCCTTGGAATGTGATAGAATAATACAGTTTTCTCGATTAAGTATATTGATTTAGAAAATTCTAAGAGTAGCAGCATATGGGGGAGAGGCCATGGGAAAGAGTGTTTGCTTAATGGAGGAGGAAGGAGTTGAAAAGAAAAAGATAAGGGTAAGTAAATCATTTTACAAGTTTGTGAGGGGGCAAGATAAACTGTATGAAGGTGCAGAAAAAAAATGACCATAATATGATCATGCTGTGGCCCAAACACGAGGAAGATAAAATTGGACTTGAGATCATTCAAATAGAATATTTTAATTTGTAATTTATATATAGCTTAAAATACGTTGAGACGTGAAACCATTTATAAAATGGCTTCTGTAAGTAATTTATATAATTTCATTTTAATATTAAATAGGTATGAAAATAGATAAGGTACTTGGGCTAACCTAAATCACCTCACTTCTCAAAAACTAATGTCAAACCTTTTATTAAAACACTAGTTTGAATATGGGTCCTTTTTTTATATTAATTTATTAAAGTAAATTTTTTCGAATTATATTTATAACATTATTAATAAATTACTTTTATAATTTAGTTTACATAATACTATTTTTATCTTATTATTAATATTTTTTAATTGAATAATTTTAGTAAAATGTATAACAGTGTTGTCAAAACGGACTATCCGACTTGATCTGGCCTGACCCATTATGGATTAAGCACTCAGTGACTCAACCTAACCTAACTCACTTATTAGCAAACCGAAAAAATTCGAACCCAACCCTAATAAAGAATAATTCTGATGTATTATTTCAAAGAGTAGAGTACATATATATACATACAAGGATCCTATAATTCTTCATCTATTAAAGGGATTGCAAGTGCACAAATATGCACAAATTATAATAATATCTAAATTATAATAATATCTAAATTATAACTAACACAATCTTCCATGTTCAATGCATTGACCCTCGGCCTTACAATGCTGTTAAAATGTTGAGGGCCAACCACATTAGTTGCATCCGCCAGAGTACGTATAACAGGAGCCTGCTCCTCCGCCATCTTTTTGTGCTCTAGTTGGATGTTTCTGATGAGGGTTGCAACAGTCTCTCAAGAGAGGGGAATAATTCTCTAGATGATCTTCGAACTTTCCCTCTCCTTTGAATTGCACTCAAACCTTCAAGAAGAGGTTGTTGATTTTTCTTGCTCCTAGTATGAATTGTATCCTGCATACACAAGAAACAAAACCCTAAAAAACACTTTTATATAAAAACAAAACAAAAACAAAAATCAAGTCAAAATCTTTCAATAATCACACTACTAGAATAGTTAAACCACGAGTCCCTGGCAACGACGCCAAAAGCTTGTTAACACTCCGACAAGTGTACCGAATCGTATCAAATAATAATAAACGGTAAGTCTGAGTATCGTTTCCTTAGAGACTCTTAGGCCTAAACGTTCATGTGAATTCTTGATTTCTTAAGACTTTATGGAACGAAAATTAGGGTTTTAGATGCAAGACAGAAAATAAACATGCATGCAAAGATTGATCAATTGACAGTTGAACTGTTGTTGGGGTTTATGATTTCATCTTAATCCACTCTCATATATTTACAAATTCTACTTAATTCTACTTCTTTATCAATGTTAGTGCCCCTTTCTAAATTCCCCTAATTCAAATATCTTGGTGAATAAAGTCTACTCCTAATTACTAGTTTACTATGTCTAGTCTCCCTTGCAATTAATCATGCATTACATAATTCGCACAGAAGCTTAAGGCAATCGGTCCTCCTATCCCTATGTCTAGGTAATATTGCTACCAAGAGAATTCCCTCATGTCTAGACCTACCCACACGTGTCCATATAGATAGAATCAAATATTATGTATTGAATAATGTCTTAAACAAAGCATGCAAATATAATGGAGGAAAAACTCTAACAATTGATAAGAGAAAGTATATGAATAAAACAAGAATTTCAATATATGAGAGTTTCAATAGGATTACATTGTTTTCCCCAACAACAAAGGGGTTTAGTTCACCATAATCATGGTGAAACTACATGAAAATAATGGAAAGAATGAAAAGATAAACCCTAGGTTTGATAGATTGGAGCTCCCGCATCCAAAATCCGCCTCCAAAGAGTGAATAGAGTGTTTCTGCGTCCTTTCTGTCAAAAGGTAACCTCTAAGGGTCGTGCAAATCTATTTATAAACTCTGAAAAATAGCAGTAATTTGGCCGAGGCCCATAAGTACACCGTCCAGCGGTAGGTTCGACACTTCACTTCACCCCTCAACGGTGCCGCATGAGCGTTGGGCAGAAAATTCTCTAAAGAGTCCACTGCCCGACGGTGACTTCATCGCCCGACAGTGGCTGCAACTCTTCTTTTCTTCACTTTTTCACCTTCTCTTGAGTCCAACTCTTATCTTCTTCAATTTCCTTCATTCAATTCCTGATAAATCCTACCAAATCGTGGAAAAACCAAGCACAAAACCAAGAAAACCAACTTTGACTCTCTTATTTTCTAACTTAAACAAACTGCATGATTTCAAGCTAATTTTCTAAGTCATAAAGGGTGTGTTTAATGTCAAATTTTAGTATGAAAATAACGGTTTTTGAACCGTTATTACCTATGAATCTCTAGGAAAACGATACTTTGTCTTACCATTTATATTACTTGATACGATGTAAAAAACAACCTGTAGTAGCAAGATCTAATGCTGAAGCAGAATTCAGAGGCATGGCACTAGGTGTATGTGAACTTTTGTGGATTACAAATGTGCTATCAGATTTGGGCTTTAAACAAAATGAAGCTATGAGTTTGTACTGTGACAATACTTCGGCTATAGCAATTTCTCACAATCTTGTGCAACATGATAGAACAAAGCATGTGGAGATTGATAGACATTTATCCTAGCGAGTTCTAATGTGGCATTTCTGTTTCCACCCGTTGTCGGACCGCTATTGGACCACCCAATTTCTACTATCACACACGGGATGTCTATACCTCGGCGTGAAAGGGGTCTGTTGGAAGTCCCACACCGACTAAAGATAAGGCCGATTTATAATATATAAGTGAGGTGCAAACCTCACCTTAGAAGCCGGTTTTGTAGGGTTGAGTTAGGCTTAAAGTCCACTTCTAACATGGTATCAAAGTCAGGTTAAAGCCTATCCTAGCGATATTTGTTGTTTGTTGGGCATATTGTTCCACTCGCTATCGGGCCGCTATTGGGCCGCTATCGGACCACCCATTAATGTCTAGTCCCACGCTCGAGATGTATATACCTCGGTGTGAGGGGGGTATATTGAAAGTCCCACATCGAGTAGATATAAGGTAAATTCATAGTATATAAATGGGTGCAAACCTCACTTTACAAGCCGGTTTTGTTGGGTTGAGTTAGGCTTAAAGTCCACTTCTAACAAACTCAACCTGACTCACTTATTAGCAAGCCAAAAAATTTTAACCCGACCGATAGTGGGTTAAATGAGTTGGTTCACTAGCTCATTTAATTACAAGTTTTTCTTTTTTCAATTCTAAAAAGATAACAAATTTTTTCTAATTCAAAATCTAAATAAATTTCATTCTAAAATAATGTTAACTTGCAGAGATAATTCAAAATAAAAAAAAAGTACAGTACAATCCCAAATCATCTTAAATTGCAAATACAATCTAAAAACAAACACAAAAACCAAAACAAATAAGTATTAACATTGATAATTCACTAGTGCAGCGAAGGGAAACGACCGCGGTTGTTTTTGACTATACGTCGCGGTTTTAGAACCGCTACATATATGGGCGAGGTAAAAAGTCTGGGACTTTAAGCCGCGGTAATAATCTGGGGATATAACAACGGTTTTTTATTTAACTGCGGTCAAAACCCATTTTTTTTTTAAAAAAAATTTCGTCTAACCTTTTGGCCACGGTTCCAACCGCGGTAATAGACCTGCTGGAACCGCGGCCTATTCCCCTTTTTTTTTTAACAAAAATCGTCTAACTTTCTATCGCGGTTTTGGCCACAACCGCGGCCTATTCTCCTGAAATTTGTTTTAATAGCAGGTCTGTTTTTGTGATATCCACTATCACAAAAACAGACCTGCATATCAAACAATCACATAATGTAAACAGATTCAATGCAGATTCAACACAATAATCAATATTTACATCCAATTTCGATCCATACGTAAATATTCTGACTTTAAAATAAAAAATCATACCATCATAAAAATTATACAATCATACAAAATCTAAGGATACAAAATTATATGATCATTCAATCACATATTCAATCATACAAAATTATACAATCTAATAAAAGTTAAATTTAAACATTAATATAAGAACCTGATAGTGTGGAAAGGCAATAACAATGAACAACCCGCGATCAAAATGCTAGAAAATTCAACTCTAAAAAATTCAAACCTATAAAAATATACAAACAAATATTAGTTTTAGAAATAAAAACAAACATCAAAACGCAATTTACCTCTAAGGGGAAGAATCGAAAAAACCAATAAAAAGACATTTTGAATGATTTTGATCGGTTAAAACTCTTTCCCAACGTTGACAATGGTCACGACACCGAACAAAAATGGGTTTAAATGGTGAAAAATGATTGAAAATGGAAGCAGAGGATCATGTGACGAAGGAGGCTCTGAAACTATTTGCGCGTGAAGAAGAAGGAAGATGATGACACTGTTCCTGTGTCTTTTAATTTTTTAACCTAAGCAGGGAAATAGACCGCAATTCACCACTTAACCGAGGCCTATTCTCTTGAAAAAAAAAATTCAAAATACATCTGAAATGACATTTTTGAAATTTTTTTCACACTTTATGCCGCGGTTCACCGCCAAACCACGACCTATTCCCTTAAATATTCAAAATTTAAAATTTTGCAGGGGGAATAGACCGCGGTTCCAACCGCGGTCTATTCCCTTGAAATTTTTTTTTTCAGAACTGCTTTTAATTTTGTAGGGAGAATAGGTCGCGGTTCCCCCTTAGAACCGCGGCCTATACTGTTGAAATAATTTCAAAAATGCCACCGCACAATATTATGCTTCGGTTTCTATTGAACCACGGCATAATGTGCGCGGTAAAAGATCGATTTTTTACTAGTGATTTTTGTTTTACTTATCCATTTATAAGATTAGAGTCTTGAATAGATAAATCCACAATATTTTTATTTCTAGAAGTATCTTTTTCTTTATCCCCAACTACAATATAATAAAAAATAATGTTGACTAATATTATTGAAACACAAAGTACTAATTAGGTGGAATAGTGAGCTAACCCGGGTTAACTGAATTCTTAATGCATCAGACTCAAAATTAACCTGTATTGAAAATTCATATATTTTTTTAACCTAATTCGACCTGAATCCGTGGTGGACCAAGTTGGCTCATGGGTTTCAACTGTTTTATCAACACTATATAATAATCATAAATATGTTAATTGTACAATTAATATCAATATATAAATAAAATGTATATATTAATTGTACTATTTTATATATCATAGCAATCATTAATGTACAATTTTATCTATCTTATTATTAATTGTATATTAATGTATATAATTTATATATTAATGTACATTAAAGATTTATAATGATATAATAATTATATATTTCTTAGGAATTGTAAGTACATATTAATTGTATAATTAATTTTATGCTAAAAAATTTTAATGTATAATTAATATATAAATATTTTTTGTTAATATTATTAATTGTACATTTAATAATTGTAAATTTTATGTACAATTAATCATATGTATAATTTTATAAAATTTAATTATACATAGTATAAAATTTAATAATGCATAGTATAAAAATTAATTGTATATTTTACAAAGATAATTAAAAGTTTGATTAAAACAATTAATTTTAAATGTTATTTTTAAAGTACATAGAAATCAAAGTTATATGTTTTAGAATTTTTTTAATTTTTTTTATATTTCAGTATTTCATTTAATACATTAGTATGTGTATTATTTATTTATATGATAATATCACATTGACATTTTATATGGGTATTTGTTATGTATTTTAAACGTGTATTAATGTTTTCCATAACGTTAATATCTAGGTTAAGTTCATATTACAAATATTTTAATCTTTTTGTTTCTTTTTATGTTTTTTTTAGTAACATATAATTATGAAGATGATAATTCATGTTGTATAGTATATATGTAATCACGAACCATTATGGTATGGTCAACTTCATGTCGACCAATTGATGCATTAAGGCAACATGGCCGCCTACTGGTTAGGTAGATTTAACATATGGGAGGACTACTTAAGGTGACAATTAAAGCATGATTAAGTAAATGAATTAATCAAAGACTAATTAAGGTAATTAGTCACATGGACCGGACCCATCCAAGTAAAAATCCTATAAGCATAATATAAATAGTACAAAATACAAGGTAAATTTTTGCGTTCATTAATTATTACATTTATTGTTCATTAGCACACTTGACTTACTCAAGTATCAGAGTGTTCTCTGCAAACACAACCCTTATCTTGCTTGGAGAGGACAAATACCTTTAAGGAGGACGAATATCTTTATATGTATATATTAATTGTACTAGTTTATATATCATAGGAATTTTATCTATCTTATTATTAATTGTATATTAATATATAAAATTTATATATTAATGTACATTAAATATCTATAATGATATAATAATTATATATTTCTTAGGAATTGCATGTACATATTAATTGTATAATTAATTTTATGCTAAAAATTTATCATGTTAAAATTAATATATAAATACTTTTTGTTAATATTATTAATTGTACATTTAACAATTGTAAATTTTATGTAAAATTAATCATATGTATAACTTTATAATGTTTAATTATACATAGTACAAAATTTAATAATGCATAGTATAAAATTTAATTCTATATTTTACAAAGATAATTAAAAGTTTGATTAAAACAATTAATTTTAAATGTTATTTTTAAAGTACATAGGAATCAAAGTTATATCTTTTAGAATTATTTTAATTATTTTTTATATTTCAGTATTTCATTTAATACATTAGTGTGTATTGTTTATTTATATGATAATATCACATTAACATTTTTTTATGGGTATTTCTTATGTATTTTAAACGTGTATTAATGTTTTTCATAACTACGTTGATTTCTAGGTTAAGTTCACATTACAAATATTTTAATATTTCTTTTCTTTTTATGTTATTTTTTAGTAACATATAATTATGAAGATGATAATTCATGTTGTATAGTATATGTGTAATCATGAACCATTGTGGTATGGCCAACTTTATGTCGACCAACTGATGCATTATGGCGACATGGCCACCTATATACTAGTCAGGTAGATTTAACATATGGAAGAACTACTTAAGGTGACAATTAAAGCATGATTAAGTAAATGGATTAATCAAAGAATAATCAAGATAATTAGTCACATGGATCAGACCCATCCAAGTAAAAATTATATAAGCATAATATAAATAGTACAAAATACAAGGTAAATTTTTATGTTCATTAATTATTACATTTATTGTTCATTGGCACACTTGGCTAACTTAAGTGTCAGAGTGTCTTCTGCAAGAACAACTCTTATCTTGCTTGGAGAGGACAAATACCTTTAAGGAGGACGAATACCCTTAAAATTGAAGGATTGAAGCGTTTGTAGTATTTACAAGATATACATTCGACTCTATAAGAACAATTGGTGTCTACTGTGGGGTCAACTTATATTCTGTTAAGAGGAACATTTATGGAGTTTACAAGAAGAAGAATGGTTGGAGCAAAAGAAGCAGGACCCTCCTCTACTAACATAGCCGCTATCTTAGAAGCCCAAACAAACATGAGAACACTTGGTTGAAAAAGGGTGCTAAAGAGATGGATGCCTTAACGCATGAGAACACTTGGTTGAAAAAGAGGGTAGGGATTGAAGATAAGGGGTAGGAGAAAGAGATTATTGAGAACACTATCTCAATGCATAAGATCTTGTTGCATAGGTCAATGAGAATGAGGGGAAAAACGGTTATAAGACTAGAGATAGATGACAAATGTGGGTTGAGGCTAAAAAAGTCCACATGATCAAAAAAATCATTTATTAAAAAAGTTCACAGGATCAAATATCTCCAAAGTTTTATAGATAAGAACCAACCCATGGCTTTTCTTAGCATGAGAAAAATAAAGGAGATAGATGACAAATGAAAGATATACATGTGGTTCACGAGAGATTAAGGCCTTGTTCACTTGAATGGATTTGGGGGAGAGTAATTGAGAGGATTTGAAGATAATTTTTGTTGTTGTTTATTTGAATAGATTTGGAGGTAAGTGAGAGTGAATTTGGAAATAATTTTTTTTAATCTATCACATAAATTAAATCCTAAACTAATTCTCACAAACTTTACTTCCAAATTCACTCTCATTTACCTCCAAATTCACTCAAATAAACAACAACAAAAATTACCTTCAAATCCTCTCAAATCCATTCAATTACTCTCCCTTAAATCCACTCAAGTGAACAAGACCTAATATTTGGAGTTAGGTTCATATATTGTTTATTATATTCACTTTCTATCTTTTAAAAGTTCATTATATTTGTAATTGATAAATGCACATTTAATAAGTCTCATTTCCCATTTCCACCCATTTTAACAATATTTTTACATTAATGTTATAAAATTCATTTGAAGATATATAATAAAATTATAAATACAAATATAAATTATGAGTTACCAATATCCTTCTTCTTTTTTTCATCCTTAACTAATTATGATAGTATATTAAAATCATGATCAAATTTCAAATCAAATAATATATTAAATACAATGATTTTAGAAGGTTGATTAACTTAGAATTGGAAAATATAAATATATATATATATATATATATATATATATATATATATATATATATATATATATATATGATATTGTAAGAAATGTTGAAGCCTTATTTCTCCTACCAAGAAGGAGGGGGTGAATTAGTTTTTAATGAAAATAATTTCTTTTACTATCTTTTGGATAATCTTTAGAACTTTCTTTAATCACACAAGACGTTAAAGAATATAAAGTTGTAAATCAAGGGATAGAAAACAAACACAGATTTTTATACTGGTTCAGCCTCAATGCCTACATGCAGTCTCTTTCAATCAACTTGAGATTGAAAGCTAATACACTATAAAGATTTGAGTTTTACAACAAGTAATACAGAGACACTCTCTCAATGTGTCCTTCTCTCTAACTCCAAATCTACTATAGTCAAATACACAAAAAGAACAATCCTCCTTTTGCAACTCCTTTGAGATACTCTTCTCAAAGTAACCAGAACTCAAAAGTTCTCTTCCTGACAACACACACAAAGAAATCAAAATCTATTGATTGAAAAAGATAAACCTGATCTTCACAACAAACACTCTAATAGTGCAGATTTGATCAACAACCTTTGAGCACATTTCGTGACATAATCTTGATATATTAACCTAGATTTTATCCTTGATTCTTCAAAATGGTTCTTGGACGCTTTCTATAATCAAAACTGAATCACAATGTTAGTTATGAAATTGTATTTTTTTTATTCTCTTTGAAAACAACGTGCAAGACAATCATTTATAGGATTTTCACAATCCTGACGCTTTTTAATCAATTACCAAATTAATGTAATCGATTAAGCATTTAATAGTATTACACCAGAATCACATTAAAACAGATTTAACAAATTAAGCAATTAATGTAATCGATTGCACATATATTGTAAGTCAAAACTATTTAAAATATGACCGTTATGATAGTTAAGACTTAACATGAAAACAATTTTCAATGTGTATCAGATTTAACTGATTAAGTAAACTGAGTAATCGGTTAAGTATTACATTTAAGCAATTTTGAAAACTTTTTCTCCTAAAAAACACAACACTGCATTCAACAAACAAGTGTTGGAAAAGGAACGAGTTTAAATCGATTATACATATAATGTAATTGGTTATAACTTGCAATTTGCCATAGTTAAGCATTAGCTTATATCTGATGAGACTAATTGATTACATAAACACTGTAATCAATTAATTCATACATATATGTCTTGTGCAATTAGTTTTGACATTTAAAAACATGAGTATAGTTAAACCCCTAGCAAGTGTACCAGATTGTATCAAGTAATAATAGATGGTAAGACCAAATATCGTTCTCCCAAAGGACTCTTAGGCCTTAACTTTCATGTAAAGAGATCGCATAAGACTTGAGAAAAGAATTAAATTTAGGTTTTTTGAATGCAAGATGAAAATAAACATACAAAATGCAGTGAAGCAATTGGCTAGAAGAAACTATGGATGAATGGAGTTGTTGGGGTTTACAATTTCATCTTATCCACCCTCTTATATCTACTCTTCTTATTTAATTCGCCTATTTATCATATTGTCATGCAAACTTTCTTGGTCTACCCTAAACCCAATCTCTTGGCGAATAGAGCCTATTACTAATTACTGGCTTGCTATCTCTAGCCTCCCCTAGTAACTAATAATGCATGATAAACGGAAGCAAAATACAATTGATCGTCCTACACCTATCTCTCGGCGGTAGTAGCTTAATCAAGGAATTCCCCCCATTTCATGACATTACTGTACGTCTTCGTATCAATAAAGACAAACAACATTTACCGAATGAGTTAAACGATAAAAGCATTAAGCAAAGGTAAGGAACCCAACAATTGATAATATAAGCATATACAAGCATATAAATAAAATAAGAATTTCAATATAAGAGAGTTTCAAAAGATTACATTGTTTCCTAACAACAATGGGTTTAGTTCACCATAGACATGGTGAACTAGATGGAATTAAATGAAAGTATGGAAGAATAAACCCTAAATTTGGTAGATTGGAGCCTAAGCATCCAAGGAACCGCCTCCAAGGAGTGTTGAGCAGCTGTGGACGTCTCTGTCTGCCAAAAGAATAATTTGAGAATTGCACTGGGGCTATTTATAACGCATAAAAGCAGCAGAATTTAAGCCCAAGTCCATCTGATGGACGCTCAGTGCCTAATTTGGCCACTCAGCGGTTTGCCTCTAATCGCAAAACCGTTCAGCGGTCCAATACGCCGTTCAGCGGTGGCCCTCTAATCGCACAGGACGCTCAGCGGTGCCGCTCAAACAAGAAGTAGTGACTTCACCCATGAAACTGGCGCTCAGCGCTGGAATTGGCGTTGAGCGGTGCACTTGACTCTTCTTTTCATCCTTTTTCTCCTTCTTTCAAGAGTCTAAGTCCTCCCTTCTTTACTTCCATCTTCAATTCTCATCAAAACCCTGCAAAACAAGCATAATATCTCTAAAAACAAATTTTGACTCTCATGTGACTCAACTAAGTGTTTTACTTGAGTCTTAAGCTCATCCTAAGTCATAGAAGTTGTGTTTTGATATCAAATTAATGTATAAAAATAACAGTTTTCCAACCGTTATAAAGTATGCATACTACAGATTTAAACACATGTATGAACATAGTAAGTATGCAAACCAATCAGTTTAAGCAAGTTTGTAAGTGCTTTGAAACATATAGAAAAATTTATGTTGTTTTCATAGAAACATTTTTGTTGTTGTCATCAAAACATTTCTATTCTTTTCATCATCAAAAACAAAACACACACAGGGGATTGGGTTTACATTACTCTCCCTATCAACAGATATGAACACAACGAGAATAATGAAATTTAATCTTTGAAAAATAACAAGCTTTTTTTTATGAAGATGACTTTGTTTAAAAACCAAATCAAAACATATAGATCATTAACCCATAATATAAAATTTCAAAGCACGAAAGTAGTATCTAGGTCTCTCATTCAACTTTGAACAAAAAATATCAGATAATACTATTACAAAATGTGAATAGTAGGATAAAAGCAATAATGCACCACAATAGTCTGTAATGGTTAAAAAACAAAAGAAAATAAAGAATTTTGATATAACTAAATGCATATAAAGAACAACCAAAACCCACACAAACAGGGTCCTCATGTATGAAAATAACATAACCTAAAAGCCATGAAAACAAGAGAAGTAAAAAATCCAGAAAACAAAACAAATATGAAATGAAATGAAAATCGAACATGGTTGAAGAAAACAGTTACCCATAGCCTTAAGAAGCAAAACAACTATTTACATGGTCCCCAAATTATAGAAAGTAAAAAGTGTAAGGGGCTACAACTCACAAGATTACTAATGACAAGAGCGAAGAATGATGAGAACGTCTTGCAAGAGTTGTTCAACACTTTGTTGATGGAGAAGTTGGGTATCCCAAAACTGTATGCACTCTTGATAGTGTCGCAGTTGTTGAGTTTCACTAGTACAAAAATAGCGTAGAACGTCGAATATTTATGGCCTTTCACGTCGAATTCGAAAACGACATCATATTGAGAGACGTTAAATTGATGTCGAATCTTATCAATATACGACATTAATCAATTTTTTTATTTTTTTTAATTAATTGTGATCCTTTTTTACAACTCTACTAGACCTGAAAAGCATAAAAAAAAACAAATTTTAGTTTTTGGTATTTTGTAAAGCATGAACTATGAACGTGTAATATAGTATTAACAACAAACAACAATAACAAACAAAAAACAAGTTCAATCAAACAACAACAACAAAAAAGTTCAACCAAACCACAACAACAAACAAGTTCAACAAATAAGTTCTTCAAAACGAAAACGAAAACTAACCTTGGTTCATTGGAATAAAGTGTTGTCACAAGTGAGAGAGAAAGCATAATGCGCCTATGAAGGACAAGAACACGAAAATAATCGGTCAAAACAAATGAAAATCATACCTAAAGTAGTTAATTAACATGCATTTGTATCAAATGAAAGAAAGATTACATGTGATGGTCGTCAAACTTCGTTCGAAAAAGTTTGAGCAGAGAAGAGGGTCTCGCGCGCTAAGATAAAGGGAATGAATTTTCAATCTCCCACTCAAATTTTTATTGAATTCACTAACCTTTTGACGTCTAACGTTGGGGCATTTGACGTTTTATTTCCTTTTACATCGAATTACAATTCTAAACGATGTTTAATAATTGCATTTATTTGCAAAAATGTCACGGGTCATTTTTAACGTTGGCTATTGAGTGGTTGGATGTTGAATGCGTGACGTTATATGTTGTTTTTACACTAGTGTTTGAAGTTCAGTAATTGACTGCTGAAGACAGGAAAGTGTGTCAATAGAGGAGGGTATAAAAACAAGAGGAATTCAAGAGGAGGTTCTTCTCTCTTTTTTTTTTTTGAAAACATAAAAACTATTGATGGTCATTTCCATGTGGTGATGTGAATGAGCTCATTTCTTGGGTACAACATGAACATGACTCACCCACTTACTATCAGGAATTGGGTAGATAATGCCTGCATCTAATAATTTAATTACCTCTCTCCTTACCACTTCCTTTATAGTGGGGTTGAGCCTTCTTTGTGGTTGACGCAGGTTTAAAGTCCTCTTCCAAATAAATTTTATGCATGCACACAGTAGGACTAATATCTTGCAAACCCTCAATTTTCCACCCTATGGCAGATTTATACTCTCTCAACACCCTTAAAAGTTTATCTTCCTCAGTAGTAGTATCTTCCCTGCTCATAATTATGGGGTTAAGCTTCTGCTCATCTAATAACTTGTATTTAAGGTGAGAGGGAAGTTGTTTCAATTCTTTCTTAGACGTCTCTTCTCTTCCGCTCTCACTCTTATGTAGGATTTTTTATCCCTCTTGTGGAACTGAATGATGGCTTGAGGACTTCTAATTGATGAGCACACTTCACCACGTCTTCATCATTCATTTCTTTACTCAACTCTTTTGCTTACATTCTTGACAGTAGAGCTCTCTCTAATGGATTCTTCCTCACATGGTAATCTATCTCCTCCAACACAAGATACTCAATTATTTCAGCCTTGAAACAATCCCCTTTGTCCAATTTGTGTTTCATTGCTTCATTTATAGAGAATGTACCTTTTTCATCTCTTACTCTTAACATCAATTCCCCTTGTTCTACATCTATCAGTGCCATTCCTGTGGCTAAAAGTGGTCTTCCCAATATAATTGGGACTTTAGCATCTTCCTCCATATCAAGAACCATAAAATCAGCTAGAAAGATAAATTTATCCACCTTTACTAACACATCTTGCACAATTCCATAAGGATAAGTCATTGAATGGTCTTCCAATTTTAGAGTTATCATAGTAGGCTTCACTTCTCCAATACCCAGCCTTTTAAAAATGGACAAGGGAATCAAATTGATGCTTGCTCCAAGGTCACACAATGTCTTACCCACCATTATATTTCCAATCTCACATGGAATGACAAAGCTTCCTAGATCCTTTAACTTGGGAGGTAATTTTTGTTGAATTATTGCACGACACTCCTTTGTGATCATTATTGTTTCATTTTCTTGAAGCTTCCTTTTCTTAGACAACAAGTCTTTCATGAATTTAGCATAACTTGGCCTTTGCTCTAATGCTTCAGCAAATGGAATATTAATGTGGAGCTTCTTAAAGATATCAAGAAATCTTGCAAATTGCTTCGCTTGTTCTTGCTTCTTCAACCTTTGAGGGAATGGAATAATAGGGACATACTCACGCATTTTACTCTCACTCTCTTGAATTTTTTTCTCCCTCATTCTTCTCCTCACATTTGTTCTCAACTTCATTTTCTTCACTCTCTTTTTCTATTTCATCAGATATTTTCTTTTTTTTCTCTCTCTATCTTACTCCTTTTTTCATTCTCTAACACTCTTCCACTCCCTAATTGAATTTCCTTACATTGTTTCCTTGGGTTTGGTATGGTGTCACTAGGAAATGTTCCAGGAGATCTCTTTGTGAGCTGTCTTCAAAGTTGACCAATTTGGTTCTCCAAATTTCTGATTGAAGCTTCCTGGTTCTTGAAGTTAGTCTTTGTCTCATTCTTGAAGTTAGAGGTTTTCATAGTTAGCTTCTCTAATGCATTTTCCAACATAAAAATCTTGTTTCCTTGATGGCTAGGTTGTGCTTGATATTGATATAGAGGCCTTGGTTGATTAGATTGGATTGGATTGCTCTAAGATCTAGTTGGTTGGTTCCTCCAATTTGCATTAAAGTTGGTAGAAAATTGATTATGCTATTGTCCCACTACGTTCACCTGTGCCTCGTGTTGAGTGGCTTGACATGTACCATTTTGATGCATTCCTCCACAACAATCACACACTGGAAATGTTGTATTAACACTGTTTTCTTGCATATTTCCTAAGTTTTGAGTCAAATCAGTGATCTGTTGTGTTAACAACTTGTTTGGGCTAGGATGACATCTAAAGTATTGACCTCAAAAGCTCCAGCTTTTCTATTTTGGCGATCAAACTGCATATTCATTGTGTTATTTGCCATTAGCTCAAGAGTCTCTAAAGCTTCTTCAGGTGTTTTCAGATTAAATGATCCTCCACTTGCTTCATCCAAAATTGCTTTAAAAGAGGGTGAAAGACCATTATAGAAAATTTGCACTTGCAATTAGTTTGGTAGAGCATGATGTGGACACTTCCTCATTAGCTCCTTGTATCTTTCCCATGCCTCATATAATGATTCAGTTTCTTGCTGCACAAAGGTAGTAATCTCATTTCTCATTTCAACTGACTTGGAAGAAGGGAAATATTCGGTTACAAATTTTATAGCCATATCCTCCCATGTGGAAATACTCCCTTGATGTTGGGATTGAAGCCAACTTTTAGCTTTATCCCGTAGTGAAAAGGGAAAAAGTGTCAAACAAATTGCATCATATGAAACTCTATTAATCTTTAAGGTATCACATATTGCAAGAAAATTCTCCAAGTGAGAATTAGGATCTTCTGCACCTATACCTCCAAATTGATTCTGTTGGATGACTTGCAACAATGCAGGCTTGATTTCAAAATTGTTGGCTTGAATAGGAGGTCTCACAATACTCCCTTGATAACTATTAGGATCTAGCATTGAATAATCACACAATCTTTCTCGTAGGTTGTTCTTTTGTTGCTTCTAGCAATGCGTTCAATTTCTGAATCAAAAAGAAAATCTTCCAGAGCAACAGTACCTCGAATAAACAACTTAAAGACGCAAAAACACTACATAGAAATTACACGTCAACAAATAAATGAACAAAATTAAAAACGAAAATAAGAGATTAGAAACAATTTTTTTTCTAATATCTACAACTCAAATCTTAAGCCAATTAGATCACTAATATCAACTAAAATCAATCCCCGACAACGACACCAAAAACTTGATTAACGTTTGGCAAGTGTACCAATTGTTATTGTAGTAATAAAATATTGTCCTCTGGGATTGAATGAGTTGGGTACTAGATTACTAATTCACGTAATTTTGAGTAACAAAATTTATCAAGTGAAATGATGAATATAAACAAGTGATGGGAATTCAAATAATATAAACAATGTTAGATAATTGATTTCATACGTTTTCATATAAATTCCTCCCCTTTCCAATTAATGTATGAATTATAATTATCCACTTGAGTTTATTAAGAGTTTGTTTACCCCTAATTCCTTAGACAGACAAACTTATCTATTGAATTCTAACTCCAAATCCCTTAGGTCAGTTAAAAAATTCAATAAAATCATGAAGAACAATTATTATCTCAATTGCAAACTAATTAGCTATGTCCAACTTCTCAATTGTAACAACATCTCATATATTCTATTTATAATTGCAAACAATTTCCAATTTCTCAATTGTGAAACTGTTCATAGAATAGAAATTAGAACATAAATAGAACATTGGAATAATTAAAATTAACTAAATATCAATTGAAAAAGTTCAGAAATTATAATAAAAAGTATTACATCAATCCTCTAAAAAAAATTAGTTCTGCATAATGTAAATATAAAATTAAATTTAGGGACAGACATAGGCTTTACTTCTAGACACTAAAGCATGTTTGACCCTTCAAATTATTAGTATAATAAAGCAAAAAATGATAAAGCTGAAAGAGAATTGATGCACAATAAGTTGAACTGTCTGATCAGCATTGGAATCAAAACTTGATTAAAGCCATGTTTTGGCTTAGCATCAGTAGACCTTTTAGAAGTAGTTTGAGTAGCAAAAGCAAGTGAAGCATCAGATACTGGGTCAGTGAAGCCAATGCCACGTTGCTTCTCATATTGCATTATTAGGTAAAACACCTTGATAATTGGAGGAATACGACTTGTTGGAAATATTCATGAAGACCCATCAAGAAAAGCATCATATACTCGGTATAGTTGTAATGAAAAAGTGATCTGATTCCCCACAGGTGCTAGAACTGTTGCATTGCCTCTCTTATGCCACATTAGAAGATGAACAAACTGAGAGAGAAGGAGATTTGGTTCACATTGATATAGAAAATTAACTGATCTTAGCATGTGTGATGTTTTAGACTTTAACTATGGCTAATTATCAAGAATATAAGCCCATTATTTATTAAGTCAAACAAGCCTATTGTACCTTGAGAAATCTTTAAGAAATGGGAAGAGCTGAAACCAGGAAAGTTATGGAAGAAAATTTACATAATTTCTATTTCTCGGTTCAAGTTAATATGTTAAATAACAGGTTTCTTGATGTGGAGAAAAAAAAATCTAAATATGTTTACTAACTGTCAGTATTTTTTTCAAGTCGTTAAATAGTGATAAACATTATATACACAAGAGAAAAAGAAAGCGTCTGAAGATTGGCTTAACATACTGTTGAAAACTGTCGACTTTCTTGACTGATTCCACAAGGGAAAAATGTTTTTTTGGCAGCATAACATAGAAAAAGAAGTGTCGGCAATATTGATTGATTCCATACAGTACAAAGGTTTAAGATAGATTTGTAGAACTTCAAAAGACGTCTTATCCTATGCTGAATTCCCAGTCCACAATATAAAATAAAATCCATTAACAAAAGCTTACTTATATCCCATTATTTAGTTTCCCATGATGCAATAGAGGAACCTGCCACAACTTGCTTTATTTAATATCCTAATATTTTGGAACATGTGATTTTACATCTCTAGAAAACGGCACATGGATTTAGAGAGGGAAAAATGAACATAAGGAAAAAAAAAAAACCCTTAAATAAGCAAGCCATACTACTCATCTTAATTGAAAAACTAAGGGATTTCAGCCCCAACAGAGAAATCTATTCACACTTTCACATCAAACAACAGCTTAGCTTGTTCATGTACACACACTCAAAGAGGACACACAAATTCTCCACTTGTTTCTACATCCTCAAGATCTTCTTCATCAGCCTCCAACTCATCCAGGTCCATGGTGCCCCCATGAAGAAGGCCACCAACAATTGGAACATTAAGAGATTTTCTTGCCTCTTGTACTATAGACAGCACTTCCTCAACACTTTGTGATGGATTATTTACATCATTTATTTGCCAGCTTCCAGTTTCCATCAGTTCTATGGGTAAGTTCCTTAAAAACCATGGATAGTTTTTAATTTCTGGTATTGTTATTCTCTGTAAAATGCCTTAAATGGATCAATACAATGGGAAAGGAGTCTAAATGCATTTCAATAGAAGAAACAATAAGCATTGCCAGAATTGTGCCCAAAACATGAAGAAGCCAAAACATGGAACTTTTAAGTTAGCTAAGAATAAATATAAAGAGCATCTATATAAGCATTTTGCTCCAGAAATTAAGCAATTAAATCTTTTATCTAATAAGAACTTTATAGATACAGAAAACAATTAAGATTCTAGATATTCAATCCGTTACCTTTTCAGGACTTGCCACAAATATTTGTGATAGAAGATGTCTACATTCCATGGAAACTCGTACATAATCAGGGACTGAGTACTGGACACTAAGTATCTTCTGTATAAGTCACAAAGGGTCCAATTGAAACACCATATCGTGAGAAAGTGAAACCAAACAACTAACTCTTACATTTATACTAAATTTGTTTAAGGATTCAATAAATTTGCAGCCATCAGTTATTACTCACACCAATGGTTTTTTTGAAGTTTCTTGGGTCTGCAGGGTCTTCAAAAGGATAAGCCCCAACTAACATCACATATAAGGTGACTCCACAAGACCATACATCTGCAATCTATAGCTTCCAATGAAAACTTATAAGTAGAAAATAAAGCAGCAAGGACCTCATGTATCTAAGTTACAAAAAGCCAAAACCAAGCATAAGCAATGAGGAAAAACAAGACCTTACCTTTCCATCATATTCTTTCCTTGTAAGAACCTCAGGTGCAATATAAGCTGGAGTTCCTACCGTTGACTTAGGTTGAGAATGCAATACTGATGACTAAAAACAAAATAAGAATAAATTAATGTCACATGAAGAAGGGCATCATCATCTACAGCTGTAATCCTTGTTAACATTATATACTACCTTTGAGTAACCAAAGTCACAAATTTTAAGTCGTGGAGCAGTGCTTCCATCTAAGAGTGTGTTTTCAAGCTTCAGATCTCTATGACAAATTTGCTGCATAGACATTACCATAAATATCTGTTCTTTGTGAAGGAACATGGTTCATGACACATGTTAGGTTTAGTTTCATACCATTGAATGACAGTAACTGACTCCAGATATCAGTTGCTGAAAGAAAAATCTTGCCTGGTAAAAAGTAACAAGACTTGAGGACCCAAGTTCTGAATGAAATAATGCATACACTAGCATAACATGACCAAATTAATAAAAGTGTAGTAGACTAAGTTCAACTTTTGGACTTATCAAATGGAACCTAAACAACAATATAAAATCTAGACAATATTATACTATAATAGGTCTAGATAAACTAATCAAATAGTACTTCACTTTGTATATTACCTCATCCTCACTGAATCTACCAGCATTGCATATCCTCTCAAATAGTTCTCCTCCAGAAGCATACTCCATTACTATTGCTAGATGAGTTGGAGTCAGCAAGACCTACAAGTAGACTCATCAAAGCTCACGCAAAGGATCTTTTTCCTTCTTTGGAAACTGATTGGAATATGATTCCAATTGTGAGTATGTTCAGATTGTAAAATACCTAGTGCATGGTTCATCATAAAATTTAAATTTTTTTCCAAACAGAAGCACAAAACATTAACACTACCATTCACAGTTCACAGGAAAAGGAGAAAATAGAAAATAGAAAATTAGAGAAAACTAAAATGTAGGATGGGTTTTTCTAATCACACAGTCTAAACTAAAAACATCGTGGGGGCAAAAAAGAAAACTGAAAAAAAAAAATGTGGATAAATACATCCGAAAAAGTTTGGTGCGGGGACCTTTGTATTATGCTAAATTCAATTCTGATTCCCAACCCACTTCAGTACATGGTAGAATAACAAAACAGGAGACCAAAATATAAAAGTATATCAATATTCAAAGTCATAATGATGAGTGTTTCCAAAGCTAACTTCTCAAGTTCGCCATCCTTCATGAGTGGTAACTACTTTCCACCACCACCACACACAATCTTTACATCTCACATTCTCATCTTTTCTTTAGGCCAATATTCAGATCCTCGTACGTTAAAAAACATTTAACGATAAAAAATAGTCAGTGAATTAAACCAAGAAAGCTTAAAATATTACATCTAAATAGCACAGATTAACAAAACAGAAAGGCTGTTCAAAAAGTAGGATGAAGACCAAAAGCGAATTTTATATTTTGCAGAATTTCATCATTGAGCTAAACAGAAAACCAAAATAATAGAAGACACCCTTCACTCATTATTAGAAGTGTGAGTATTCTTTTACTAACCTCCTTGAATCTAATAATATTGGGATGCTTCAATGATCTATGGTTCATGATTTCCCTCTGAACATGCTCATCAATCTGCAGCCCATATTCCAATGTCCCACAGTGAACCAAAAAAAACACATACCCAGATGAATAATTTGCTAAAAAAGAGAAAAAGAAACAAAGTTATGCAACTGAAATTGAAAGGATGAAAAAGATGAAGCAGACCTTCTGGCCTCTCTCAATAAACTTGACAGCAAAAAGCTCATTGGTGCGGTTTTCCCTAACCAGTTTGGCGACAGCAAAATTCCCAGAGCCAATATCTTTGAGAATCTCATAGCGCTCCATGTTTTAGTATTGCCAATTTCACTGCAATTCAACTACACACCAGTGTGCTGCGTTTTTTAACATAAAAGGAATGAAGAATTAAAAGCCAAACTCAAAATGAATGTCTTATTCATACGAGACAGAAAAGTAGGTTCTCGGGTTTGTGAAAATGCCCACCAAGTCTTAATAAAGACGGAATCCATGCCACCCTTTGACTTCAGTACGAACGTTGCTGTCCACAATCACGGGGTGACAAATAGGAAAACAGAGAAGAGAAAAACTCGAAAAAGAAAACAAATGCATAAATCAAACTCAACATTTGACACGTTTTGAATTTAATTATGAAAATAGGACAAAACATAATTTTTAAGATGTTTTTTTTTTCTGTATACTATTTTCCAATTAATATTAAAACTTCCTGTTCATATCTACTGCTGAACTTCTTAAATGCTTCCTCTTTCTAAGAAATTGCTTACTGGGTTTCCTTGTTAAGAAAATAAACATATTAATATTTCAGAATTATAAAAAAAAAAGTACTGTATTTTGTACTTACTTTTAATAAATATTTTCAGCCAGACATTTGTTGAAAACCTAAAAGAACTTGTGGTAGAACTGGTGGGTGGAAAAATATTCCTTCTAACATTTATACTTCTATTTATTTTTAGGAGACTATTTATGAGGCAAAAAATATTATTCCTAGTTTTTAACCATACTTCTATTATTGTTAGGTAACTATTTATGACCAAAAGACTCTTCTTAATTTGTATACTTCTATTTTTTATTTTATTTTTGTAATATTTAATGATATCAATACTAGTGGTGAAAAGAATTTTATTTTTGAAAAATTAGTTATGTAGATACGCTACCTATGTTTCTTGTACATATATTCAATCTTTTAAAATTATTTTTTATTAGAATACGAAAAGAATAGTTGTAATTTACGATTAAAAAAATAGTGATGGCTATCCAAATATGTCTTCCTCTTTTACTTGTGCTTCTTGGATAATTATTGGTCTGTAATCTATATATTTTTTTTTCAATTCTCAAGACTTAACCATGAAGTAATTTTAGAGGCAATCAAATTTTTTATTCTCAAATTTACTAATAATTTGGATCATATTTACCTATAAAGTTTTGAATGATTTTAAATTATAATATTTTAAGAATATAAGAATTTTTCTACAAAGAACGGTTTTGAGTAATGACATATATCTCATCGGATTCTCACAATTAAGTCCCATTACTATAAAATGGTGAATTCGGAACAAAAATGGTGGATTAATTTCAATTGTTCTAAATGAAATTCAGGTACCATACATTTTTTTTTAAATCAGTTTTAATTGTATTTTGTATTTGGCTAGAATATGATTTTAGTTTCTTAATTTTGAATAGATAGTTTTAGTTTAACATATTGCGTTAATTTAGACAATTAGATTAAAAACATTTATTTTCAAAATTGTCGAGACCAATTGAAGAAAAAAAAAAGAAGGCTTGAATTGTCTTTTAGCCACTTTATTTTGAAATTAGTTAAATTTGTTTTTTTTTATTGTTTTCTTGAAACTCTCAAATTATTATTATTTTTATTTATTTAGATAATTATGATAAAATTTAGTATAAAAATAATTTTAAAATTAAAAAAAAAATGTTTAGAGAACTTAAACTGAAAGAATTTTAATATGTGGGATTACAATTTGAGGAGGAACATTTTTCAATTTCTTATTTAGGATGAAATTTTATGGTTACATAGAAAGGTTTAATTAATTCAACATAGTACATAATTTTGAATATAAAAGAGTTTGAGAAATTTATTTAAGTAGGAGAGAATTAATGGAAACTATTTATTTAAATTTAAAATAAGAAAGAGGAAACTAAAGCAACGAAAGAACAACAATGCGAATGAAGGTGTTTACGTGTTAGTCAAGAATAATCGACTTAAAATCACTCTTTCTATATCAGTCAACTTAAAAGAAAATGGATGTTTTTACCAACATTATCCTACATAGTGTAAAAATGCCGTAGAATTAATAATGTGATATTTATCGTTGTCGTTAAAAAAATAATCTAAAGGTCATTTTAAAATAAACGATGCATTTTTATTTTTTTTTTCAGAAAGTGCAACTGTACCAGCTAAACACAGTACAATTAAACTATGTAAAAACAAAACGTTCATGGTTTTATTTGTTCTGTATCTATGGAAGAGTTGATTTGGAAAAAGATAAGGTCGTGATTTTGGATTTTACAGCTGAAGATAAGCATGCCACCTTTCCACCTAATCTTAATGTTATAAAATTTCGAATGCATTCGGCATTTAATAAAATACAAGATGGCTATGAAGCATGCAAGGATAAACATTCATTAGTTGTTCAAGCAAAATTACATATAGTTTTTTATTTACATGAACGGGGTGTGTTCACAACAATTTTTTTTTGTCAACAAACACATTTAAATGTGGGTCAAATATGAATATTTTTTTATCAGACTCCTTGATCATAATTTAAAGGAAAAAAAATTGAGTTTAATTGATTATGTGTTTTGTGTGAGGACTTTTATTTCTGTTTGGAACTGATTCGTTTATGTTGTGATAGACCTTGGTGACTTGGGATGATAGGTTTTCAAGGTGTATTTTTGCATTGGTTGACTATTGTCTAGAAACTTGACCCTAGGTCAAGATCAAGAGCGTTGTCATTGGGTCAGTTTCAATGACCTCGAAACATTGGTTGATATGATTACACTGCTTTCCAATTTTGGTTCTCTCTACTACGAGGCGGGTTGCTCGATTATTGTCAGCTAGAGCAAGGCACTGATGTTGGCCGGATTGATTAGGGGTACATATGGTGCCACATTCAAGCTGATGGTATAAGAGGTCCTTGCCTCTTTTGGGTTCGTCTTGATGATAATGATTGTCTAATAGTCCTTGGTTGGAAATTTCATTGCCATATAGAGGGTGAACATGACGACTCCGAACTTGTTCAACGTTTCTTGTACAATCAAGATGTTTTAGGATGTGTTTGCCTTTACTATAAGGTGTTCCGAAGATTGTCAATAGATCGATGTATCCTTTGGTATGGACCTTTTCTCCAGCAAAACAGAGAAAAGGTTATAGATAGGGTTAAATTATGTTAGTAGGGTTATCCAACTTCTTGAAGGCAGAGGGCATTGGTCGAGCTCCCTTGGTCTATGAAGATCTTATGAACTTGCTAGTTGGAGATGGTTGTAGTGACGACCATTGAGTTGTCTTGATTTGGGTCATCCAAGCATATGTCCTCGTCGGAGAAGGTTATAGAAGGTAAGCGTCATGGTGGGAACTAGCTTACCGAGTTGATACTGGTATCTTTTATGTTCTACTTGGGAGCTTCCTTCCCGAGGGAAACCTCTATTGATGGTGTGGATGTCACCCTTTGCCTAGGAAGGATTAGGTTGGACGATCTGGCTTCAAATGAATGGTTTTTTAGGAATGAAATGTTAACCTTGGATGAGCTTGGGGCCTGAGATTTGGAGTACCAAGTTGGGTTGATCCCATTGTCCTCAACCTCGTCCTGTGAAACCTCCATGTCCTTTGCCTTGACTTCGACTTGAAAAACTGCCATGTCCTTTACCCTAACCTTCGTCTCCTTGTTGAATGAAACAGGCTAGAGCACTAGAGCGAATCAGTTCTTTGATAAGATCCCTTAAATGATAACATTCCTCGGTGGTGTGTCTTATGCTCTAATGGTACGAACAATTTTTGGTGAGATAAGCCTTGATGGAAGGCTGTTGAGGTTTAGGGAACTAGACGAGCAACAAATTGCATGTTTCTCTGAGTATGGTGTCCTTGTTGGTGTTCAAGGAGTGTGTTGGTTGTATCGAGCCATAATTTGATCAGTGGCATTGTTCTTCCTACTCTTCCCTCCTACTAGGATGTTATGCTTATTTGCCTTTTTCAACCTGTTTTCTTCAATGGCCATGTATTTGGATGCTTTTTCCCTAAGATTTTCCATGTTGTCCGATCCTTTTGTAAAGAGAGAGTCTGAGAAGGGTATATGTTGTAGACCGTTGATCAATGAGTGCATGATCACAAATGGAGTGAAGTCAGGGATCATGGTCGTTGTAGTGTTGAACCTCTCTATGAAATGCATGAGGGACTCATTTTCCCCTTTTCTATGTACTTCAAGGTTGTTGACGTGGTGGGCATTGCTTTGCGATCTGCAAACCAAGTTCTAAATGTGGTGCTCAACGCTTCAAAGGAATCCACTATGTATGAGGGTAGTGTGTAGTACTAGTCTAAAGTCAATCCGTCCAGGGTGGTTGGAAACAACCTACAAAAAATTCTTTTATCTTGGGTATGAATACTAACTTGGATCAGATAAACCCTTTTAGATGGGTGGTTAGGTTAGTTGTCCCCTCATATTTTTGGATGTTGATGCGGATCCCCTTTAGGATGCTAGCACAAACCACTTCTATCGTGAAATGATTAAAATTCTCGATGTTAGGTACGCATGAGTAGCTAGTCTTGTCTCAAAAATCTTAGGCATATACCCAGGAAACTTTACGCTCTTATTGGTTAAAATGCTTATAAGGATGTCTCGTGGAATCTTGGGATTTTGTTGTTCCTCATTCTCGATAGGGGTTGCGATGTTTGTGCCTGCGATGATCACGCTTCAAGTTGTGGGAATGTCCATGAGTTTCCCCCGTTTTGTCATGTTGTTCTACTCTAATCTCTTTGAGTCTTGAATCAAGGGGATCGATTTGACTTTCACGCGAATCTCTTTAAGTTGGCGGATTGTGTTTCACTCGGGAGTTACGCAGACCTTCTTCTTGGGAGTTAAGCCAAGGATGGGGAGGAGATATTCCATTCTCCAAGCTAGTCAACTTTTATTGAAGCGCTTAGAGGTTCGCATGATGTTGAGCCCGTAAGGATTCAAGCTTGGCATCATAACGCTTGCACTATTTTTCGTTTTACTGCATTAGAATCTGCATTTGATTATGAACGTTTGTCATTAGGTTGGACTCCATCTCGTGAGAAAGTTGGCCTTGATTTTGGGTGGTGACCATGGAAGAGTGAGGTTGGGGAAAAGTTTTACTAGAGGCCCACAATGTTCTTATCGGGATCCTGAGGATGGACCTTTAGATAAGTGGTAAGATTTGAATGACTTTGAAGTTTCTGACATATACTCTTGAGGATTGGAATGCAAGTTAGTAAGAAATTTGAGATCTTGTGAATAATAAAGGATGAGTGTGAGAGTGAGTGTTTGTATTCCTTGTCGAAAACTAGATGTATTTATATGGTTTTTGGGCCTTATGCCCATGTCATAAAACAATTAATGTGATATCAAATAATATAAAAAAAAATATGTACCTCAAATAAATAGGAATAGTATTAATAATGTGATATCTTACCATAAATAAAAATAACAATCCCGTGTTATAATTAAACTAGCGAGATTTGTCATGATTACAGTTAATATGTGAATATTTACTCCGATAGACGTATTTTAGACTATTTCAAGATGTCAAGGTTTATTAGGCTTTATTGGGCCGTATTCTTTAGGACTATTAGGCCAAACAAATACAAAATATAATTAAATGTCTATTGCCACCAACAAGTTTATGTGATAATATAAAGTTTTTTTTTTTTGTATAATAAGTCTATTAGATTAGTTAACATTAGTGCTTAGAAGCAGTAATTAGTTTGTTTTTTAGTTGAGGTCTTTCCCTTTTCCTTTTTTGTTTACGAAAACCCTATTTAAGCTAGGGATTTTCCTTTTCCATGAGTAAGAGAAAACATACAAAACCTTTGATCAGTAGATATTAATTTTCCTTATCTTTGTTTTCTACCCCTTATTTGCTTTCCCATCTTCCTCTTCCTTTGGCAGCCATGGAAGTTCTTCTTGCTCCAGCTTCAACATTCCCATACCATCTTTGATATAGTATCAGAGTAGGTTTGTTGCCTGCTCTGCCTTTACTTCTAATGCATTTCATCTCTTACTCAAACTAGTAGCCTTCTTCTTTAGTTCTTAGTGTGATGGAACATATAGATCAGCCAGCAAATCCCTCCAACCCTTTTTATCTGCATCTTGGGAAAAATCCAAGTCTTACTCTCATCTCTCAGTTTTTAAATGAGACTAATTATTCTTCTTGGAGTAGAAACATGAAAAGAGATTAACTTCATAGATGGAGGTATAAAGAAACCTCAAAGAAACAATTCCTTGTTTGATGCTTGGTAAAGATGCAACATGATGGTTTTATCTTGGATTATTAAGACCATTTCTCCACACATTGCAGAAAGTGTCATATATGTTAAAAATATCAAAGATTTATGGGATGAATTAAAAGAAAGGTTATCCAAAGGAGATTACTTCAAGATTTTAGATTTACTTAAGGATATTAATTCGATTAAACTGGGAGAAAGGAATGTAAGTCAATTCTTTACTTATTTAAAAAAAATGGGAAGAATTAGAGTCTCTTAGACCTATATCATGTTGCACTTGTGATGTTCCTTATAGTTGTGATACATCTAAGACTCTATCAAATATAGAGAAATAAAACATGTTTTGTTTTATGAATTACTTATAACACTATGAGAACATAAATTCTTTTAATGAAGCCCCTTTCCCAACATCAACCAGGTATTCTCCCTCATCATGCAACAAAAAAAGACAAGAAAGACAAATTATTGGAATCACCATTTAGAATGGTGAAACAAATATCTTGACCAACACTAATGACAAAAAAAATCATTGGAAATAATAACATAGCTGGAAATCTCAAGGGTGTGGTGTTAGCTCATGTGGACAAGGAAGAGGAAGAAATCTCAATTATGGGAAACAATGCTCATATTGCCACAAGATGAACCATATTGTTGATGAATGTTACTCTAAACATGGTTACCCATATTGTGGTATAAGAAGAATGACAGTCATAGAGAAGGATAGAATGAAGGCAACTATGTCAATGCTTGCAAAGATGATTATGCCTTTACACAGACACAGATCATTCAACAGGGCAACACTAACAGTTCTTTCAACTCTTTTACCCTAGAACAGATGTAAAAGTTACTAAAGATGATAGAAGGTACTGATAATCCCTCACACAATTTCAACCAAGTGCAAAGAAACACATCAAGAGACAAATAATGTATTTTTTCTCGGATTATAAACACTAGGGCCATTAATCATGTGATCCATGAAAAAAAATAGTCATTTTTCATAAAATTAAACCTATATCATTCAAGCTTCCAAATAATTTTGTTGTCACTACTCAACATACAAGGACCATTCAGTTTTCAAAATATTTTATCGTCTTTAATGTCCTATACATTCCTGATTTCTCTTTTAACCTAATCTTTGTCCAAGCTTAATCAGGGATATAAACTGTTGTAAAAAGCTGACAAAATCACGAAATTTCCTGAGGCGTGTAAAGCCACTGTCCTTAAGAACTTATCCGCGGTGTGTTACGCAAGTTCCCCAGGATACAACAGGAACTTCTCATATTTTCTAAGGATATCAGAACTAGCAAGGATCTCTAAACAGAGTATCAAAATAACCAAGAATATTTTTTAGAAAAGGGAAAAGAGAAGAGAGAATGAGACAAAGGGAGAATGAGAGAAATACTTTGATGTGTTTTGGAATGGGAAAAAGATCTCTATTTATAGAGCTAGGGAAGAATCAAGAAAATAAAAGAAATTAAAAAACCATAAATAATTTAATTAAAACTTGAACGTTGAATTGAAAGAAAAAAAACGTTGCAGCACTTTAAATGAATTGAACGTTGTGATAAACAAAATTTATGTTGCACATTAATAGAAATATAAACGTTGTAAACGTTTTCACTTTTGCAATAATAATAAAATATTATAACAATCCCCCACTTATTGCAAAAGAGAGATGGAAAGAAAAAGTTTTTCACTCAAATAGTTCAAACATTAAAAGAAATATAAGAAACTTTTATTCTGGGTCTCATAGGATGTAATGCATCAGAGTTGGTATAGCAAGCTATATGAACCAGTCTTAGATTGAGATACTTAACACACAGTGTAGTTGGTATAGCAAGTTATATGAACCAAAGACACTTGACGTGTGTTAGAGGTTTATCAATCACAATACACCCCACAATTCTTGCTGTTATCGCTGTGTTGCGCTTACTAGGCCCGATATTCACGAGTGCTCTAGAGATCATGCCAAGATCTCACGCAAGCGGCCCCACTTGACACTCATATAGGTGATTTCATCAAGTGTATGCTGCAAATCATACACCACCCATAAGGGATATGAAAATCATTAAAAACTTTGTTTAAACTAAAATTCTTTCACCACATAGAATTTTAATGACAAAGTTTAACCTCTCAATAATGTAGTCTCTAGCACTTTCACACACACCATAGGAAGGGACATAATTGATTAAAATCAATTTAGTGCTATCAGAACTAACAAGTGACTTGTTTTTACCCATATGAACCTTATTCATGGGATCTCCAATCACAAAGGTTGAGTTATCATCACTTGTTTGTTTGCAAGTGGCTTAAGTCCCATTCCCCTCGATGTTTCTAATATCATTTGTCTTCCCAGGGGTTTTGTTAGAGGATCCGTTAGATTCCGTTCTGACTTCACATAATCAATGGAAATAGTTCCACTCTTTAGCAGCTGCTTCACTAAATTATGTCTCAATTGTATATGTCTATTCTTTCCATTGTAATTCTTGTTTATAGCTATAGCTATTGCCGATTGGCAATCACAGTGTATTGATACCGATGGGGTAGGTTTCATTCCTAGTGGAATGTTCGCTAAGAAGTTTTTCAACCACTCAGCCTCATTACTAGCCATCTCAAGAGCAACAAACTCAGATTCCATTGTTGATCTTGCAATAATTGTTTGCCTGGCTGATCTCCATGTAATCACACCATCCCTAAGTTTGAATACATAACCACTAGTGGATTTTGTCTCATCTAAATCAGAGATCCAGTTAGCATCATTGTACCCTTCTAGTACAACGGGAAATCCACTATATTCAATGGCATAATCCATTAAACCTCTTAAGTATCTCATAAGCCTAGCAAGTGCATCCCAATGTTCCTGATTTGGACATTGAGTGTACATACTCAGTCTACCTACTGCATAAGCAATATCAGGTCTAGAAAAGCTCATTAAGTGCAGTAAGCTCCCAATTATCTAGGCATACTGAGGCTGAGATAATGATTCTCCTCTATTTTTCATTAAATTAGAATTAGCATCATAAAGGGTACTCACTAGTTTTAAGTCATAAAACTCAAACTTCTTAATAAGTTTCTCAATGTATTGTTCTTGAGATAGTAATATACTATCTCCCTTCCTTATGATTCTAATACCTAAAATCACATTGGCTTCATCCATGTCTTTCATTTCAAATTTTGATCCTAGAAACAATTTGGTTCTAGCGACAATCTCATTGCATGTACCAAAGATTAAGATGTCATCCACATACACACATATAATGACACTATCACCATTTTTAGATTTAGAGTACACACATTTATCAGCATCATTAGGTGAAAAACCATCACAAAGCAACACATTATCAAGTTTTTCATGCCATTGTTTTGGTGCTTGTTTCAACCCATACAAGGATTTTAAGAGTTTGCATACTTTCTCCTCTTGACTAGGTACAACACATCCTTCAGGTTGAGTCATATAAATTTCTTCCTCTAAATCACCATTCAAAAAGGTTGTTTTAACATCCATCTGATGTATCACTAGTTTATGGATAGCTGCTAAAGCTAATAACACTCGAATAGAGGAAATCCTAGTCACAGGAGCAAAAGTAGCAAAGTAATTTATGTTGGGTTTTTGAGTAAATCCTTTTGCTACTAATCTTGCCTTATATTTCTCTATGGATCCATCAAGATGATATTTTTTCTTAAAGATCCACTTATAACCTATGGGTTTTGCTCCTTTAGGCAAATCTACTAAAGTCCAAGTATTGTTTTTCCGAATTGATTCAATTTCAGTCCTAATGGCTTTATCCCACTGTTTTGCATCAGGAGCACTAGTAACTTCTACAAAGCTTGTTGGATCACTATCAACAAGATAAGTATAAAAGTCATCTCCAAAGGAAGTTTCTTTTCTCTGTCTTTTACTTCTTCTCAAATCCTCATTTATGGTATCACTATTATTATTATTATTATCATCAACAATTTGAGACATCTCACTAACCTTTAAGGGAAACACATGTTCAAAAAACTCAGCATTTTTCGTCTCCATTATAGAATTTCTCTCAAGTATGTTACTTTTAACAACTAGAAACCTGTAGGCAGCACTATGTTCAGCATAACCTAAGAACATGCAATCAGCAGTTTTAGAGCCTATTTTCCTTTTCTTAGGATCGGGTAACATCACCTTAGCTAGGCACCCCCACACTCTTAGATATTTAAGGTTAGGTTAACCTTTCCACAACTCATAAGGAGTTTTACCGATTTTCTTATGGGGTATTCTATTTTGTAAAAAACATGCAGTAAGCAAGGCTTCTCCCCAAAGGTTATCAGGTGCACTAGAACTAACAAGCATAACATTCATCATTTCCTTAAGGGTTCTATTTTTCCTCTCAGCTACTCCATTAGACTCAGGTGAATATGATGGGGTCACTTCATGGATAATCCCTTCTTTAACACAAAATTCATTAAACAAAACATACTCACCACCTCTATCTGATCTAATCCTCTTAATTTTAATATTCAATATATTTTCTACTTCTGCTTTATAGGTTAAAAACACATCAAAGGCTTCATCTTTATGTTTGATTAAGTAAACTTTGGTGTATCTAGAAAAATCATCTATAAAGGTCACAAAATAATTTTTACATCCTCTAGACATAGTTTGTTTCATATCAGCTAGATTAGTATGAATTAACCTTAACAATTCAGTTTGGCGTTCTACAGAAAAACATGTTTTCTTTGTTAATTTAGATTCTACACATATATCATACGAGTCAACAATATAAGCAGAACAACTAGATTCATTCATAACTTCAGAAATGTTAAGTACAAAGAGACCTTGATCATAATATCCCTTCCCCACAAAAACATTATTTTTTGTCATAATGATCTTGTCAGACTCAAATGACACTTTAACCCCCACCTTTCCCAATAGTGCTGCAGAGATTAAATTAACTATGATTGATGGCACATGTAGCACATCACTCAAGGCCAGAGTCTTTCCAGATGTGAGTTTGAGAAAAACTTTTCCTTTTCCTAGAACAGGAGTGGTGCTGGAATCACCGAGGTAGACGTGTTCTTCTTCATCCCCTACACTAGTGTAAGAGGTAAAGGCACTTCTGTTTGCATAGATATGCCTGGTAGCACCAGAGTCTACCACTCATTTGCTCACATTGGTCATCAGATTTACTTGAGAAACGACCGCAACAATAATGTCATCTCCTTCGGCTATATATGCCATAGGAGGATTGTCGTTTCTTACTCTACGCCATGTGGGTTTAGATTCATTGGGACGGGATTTAAGAAAATCACTTTTCTTTTTGTGATCAGGTTTGTGTGCGTACCTTTTGGAAGCAGAAGCAACTTCATACATGTCTAAAAGGATGGAAACGCGTTCTTGCCAGCATTGGATGTTCTGTCCAGATAAAACCTTGATTTTTGACACGTCTGGAAGTGATTTTGCGAAGACCGTCTGGGTTCCTGGAACAATTTTTTGGCTCTTCGAAAGGCATGTTGTTGACGTTAGCCATAAGTCCTTAAGATTGTTGTAAAAAGCTGACAGAATCACTAAATTTCCTGAGGCGTGTAAAGTCACTGTCCTTAAGAACTTATCCGCGGTGTGTTGCACAAGTTTCCCAGGATACAACAGGAACTTCTCATATTTTCTGAGGATATTAGAACTAGCAAGGATCTCTAAACAAAGTATCAGAATAACCCAAAATATTTTTAGAAAAGGGAAAAGAGAAGAGAGAATGAGACAAAGGGAGAATGAGAGAATTACTTTGATGTGTTTTGGAATAGGAAAGAGATCTCTATTTATAGAGTTAGGGAAGAATCAAGAAAATAAAAGAAATTAAAAAACCATAAATAATTTAATTAAAACTTGAACGTTGAATTGAAAGAAAAAAAAAACGTTGCACACTTTAAAGAATTGAAGTTGTGATAAAATATTATAACATAAACTGCATTCCAACCTTTTCTTTTAAGATGTGTCAAATACAAGACAATTTTACCTTAAAGATGATTGGACATGTTGATGTCTGTAATGACCTTTATTACTTACAATATTTTCTTATTTTTGATCAAGATTTCATTCCTTGATTTGTTCTTTCTTATAAACGTGTTGATGTTAACTTTTGACATTATAGACTAGGTCATCATGGATACAAAACTATAGAACAAATATGTAAAAAGTTTCCTTATGTTCAAATACCATGTGATAATGTTTGTGATATATTTCCTTATGCCAAAGGGCATAAACTATCCTTTTCCTAAAGCACTTCATTATCTATTAATTGTTTTGAATTGAAGCATTGTGATATAAGGGGTCATGTTTCTATACCTTTTGTCTATAGTCATATATATTTTCTTACTATAATTAATGATTACAACACATACATTTGTTTTTCTTTAATTCATAACAAAAGTCAAACTAGAAATTTATTGCAAAATTTTGTTATAAAGATTAAAAATCAATTTTGCAAAACCATTAAGACCATTAAATCTTAGATCTGAATTTGATTATGTTGTTTTGTATAGTTCCTCTTAAGATATTAATCATAAAAAAAATTGTGTTAAAACTCCCTAACAAAATTCTATTATGAAACGCAAACATCAACCTATATTGAATAAAAACTCTAACTAAAAAACAAACATCAACTAGGATTATTACTTAGAAGCATTAATAAGTTTGTTTTTCAGTTAGAATTTTTCCCTTTCCCTCTTTGATTACATAAACCTTATTTAAGCCAAAGATTTTCCTTTTCCATGCACAAGAAGAAACATCAGAAGCTTTAATCAGTAGAGAATTTCTCTCCCGTGTTTGCTTTCTCGTCTTCTTCTTCCTCCGACAATCATGAAGGGTCTTTCTGTTGCAGCTTCAAAGTTACCATACCATCTCTGATATTGTAGAACAAATAAAACATTCTCTCTCTTTTTTTTTTCTCATCACACACATTTGGATGTTCTTGCTTCGATTATCTTGCATTGACTTTTTTTTTTTAACGTTCTCATTATATATTAAATATGGGAAGACATCATAAATATCTTTAAAACATAATTAATTAAAATAAATAAAAATCAAAAAACCATATTTACTTAAAATAAAATACGTGGATGACATACGTGAAAAAGAATGTAAACATATGGCTCATGTGGTGAATGTTTTAAAACATATTTATTTTATGTTTAATCATTTAAAATGTAGATATTAAAGAATATTGATAAAAAAAAAATCCCTCATGAGAAATATAATGGATGTTGAATAGGGGAAAGTTTTTTACGAATCACATGCTGAGAATTTTAAACTCTCATATTTAGTGTAAATGCTTTAAAAATCGTTTTTAGAAATCTAACATCTCATTCTTTTAATCACACTTTTCACTAATATTTTTCCCGTGAGAGGATGCGAATCTAAATTTTCTATAAACAATTTTTTTTAATATATTGTTATTTTTCATTCTCATATCTTAAACAAGTCAAACACATTATAACATAATATAATATGATCCTGAATATGAAAACGTTTTTGTATACCAAAAGGTTTCCTTAATAAAAAAAAATTGATTAAAATATAATGACTCAAAATATTCTTTTCGAAAGAAAGATTTTTAAAACGTTCATACCAAACATGGGAATTTAACATCCTCAACCAATCTAGAAAAAACTCTTAAATATTTTGTCCAATATTGTTTTGTCCATTAGCGTAAATTATTTATATCCCCTGGAATGTATTCCTTGTTATTTTAAAAGGATAGAATATCTCTGAATGATAAAATCACTTTAGGTTATCTATATCTTTAAGGTCTTGTTCACTTGAGTGGATTTGAAGGTAATTTTTTTGTTGTTTATTTGAGTGAATTTAGAAGTAAATGAGAATCAAATTGAAAGTAATGTTTGTGAGAATTAGTTTAGGATTTAATTTATGTAACAGATTAAAAAAATTTACTTCCAAATTCACTCTCACTTACCTTCAAATCTATTCAAATAAACAACAACAAAAATTGTCTTCAAATTTTTTCAATTACTCTCTTCCAAATTTACTCAAGTAAACAAGAGCTAATAATAATAATAACTGTAATTGACTCTAACATTTATCACTAGTTCATAAACAACTCATCAAATGTTATGATGCTCATCAAATGTTATGACTCGTACACAGTTTCTTAATAACTGATAATTGATTTCTTAGGAATTCCGAAATTTCTATTATATGTATATTTATTATAACTTAGAGAAATAGTAATCCCTTATTTCGGTTCTACAGGGAAATTAAAAGAAAATGTAAAAAGAAAGTTTTGTCTGCAACTGGTAAAACCAAATGCGCACCAAGTATATTTAAACCATTTTTTTTTCCAACTCTTTAATATTTTCTAATTTACATAAAACTTTTCCAATATCACAATTGATGAAATTACGTGTGATTCAGATATTTTGACTCACTACTAGTTGGGTTTAACAGATGATTTAACCTGATTTATTTCATAGTCAATTAAAAAAATTTACAACTAGGATAGATCGATTTATTTAAACATATTTTTCTATCTAACTTATTTTATATATTTATTATAATTACCAGTTAAACAAAAGATTCAAAATTAATATATAAATGAGTTGCACTTCAATCTACACTAAATCCATGTAAATTATAGGTTAAATAAGTTAGATTTATTTTAATCTAAACTAAACAAGTTTGTTCTTTCAACCCAACACTTGTAAAATTCTTGGTGAGTGAGCTTGACGCATAGATTTAAAGTTATTTTACACCTCCTATATACTATATATCTTAATTTTCTATTTAGCTGATGAAATTCTTTTCTCTCTTCATGTTTTCAACTCTTTAAAGAGTTGATTAAATTGACATTTATACACAATATAGAGTTCCAACATGGCTATTCTTGACATCATACCTAATTGGAAGTAGAAGTGGCAATCTTAGGATCATGGAAGCTGCACCCACCAAAAGTCTAAAACTGTGCACTTTCCCTCGCTGTTACGGCAACCAGCAACGTGGTTCCTAAGCGAATTAATGCATTTTGACATACACTAAAACTTATTACAATTTTAAATTGGTGGTTAACTTTAAAAGTTTTGGACTAAATATATTTGTATTAATTTAGTTCCTAAACTTCAATCGAAAATTGGAATGCATTTTGTTGATATAGTTTAACTTTCAAACTTAACATGTAAAAAAAAAAAAATAACATAAATTAAAATATATATATATATATATATATATTTATTTATTTATTTATTTTTAAAATTTAAAGATGAAATCGTATCAAAGTTTAAAACAAAGATGAATCCTAATATCCCATCTAAAGTTAAAAACTACTAACATATTTAATCCAAAACTTTTTTTTATCAAAAACAATTATTCTTTTTTTAATTTTAATCATAACTCAACTTTACTACATTTGTTGGTAAAATAAGATTTACTCTCATTCATGTATCATTAATTTATTTGTCTTATTTTTATTTTTATTTTTAGTTAATATAAAATCTCTAAAACATCAAGTAACGATATATATATATATATATATATATATATATATATATTAAATAGGAATTAAACATTAATTAATAATCTAATAATAATTTATAAATTTAATAAACAACAAATTTCTTTAAAATAATTTTTAAATGATTTTAATAACATTTTAAAAACTAGCTATAAAACGGAATTTTTGAAAAATAAAATTATTGATAAACTAAACAAACAATAAATATTTTTGAATAGATTTCAAATAGTTTTAATATTATTTTAAAAAAAGAAATTTTAATTTTAATTCAATATATTTATATTTACTCATACGAACAACATGTACACTTTATCTAAATTGGTATTCGTTGACTGTTACAATTGGAGGTCCAGTGTAAGGTGCTCCTCGAACAACTAGGTCACTAGGCATGGATCTCTCCTCAAGTATAGCATAACCTGTAACATCAACACAGAGAGACTTAAATTTTGTGCCTAAAGATGAGGAAGAGAAATGAAAATAGTTACCATGAAGAGAAGGAATAGGAATATCTGAAAAGTAAGTAGAAGGCCTTCCAAAGTCTTCAGAATATGGTGGAGAAAGCACATCTAGTATTGCACAAGCTGTCAACGCTGTGAAAGAATGAATATTGCCACCACTTCTTGGAAACAATATCGATGGCTCATGTGGTGCTTTCATTACTTCATCCACAACCTTCCCACCCAATCCTACTGTATTCACATTTCAAAGTTCAAAGATAAATTGATATTCTACTAAACTACAAATATATCATTATTCACAAATTGTAATTACAACTGGATTAACAAGTTTTGTACCTGCAATTATATAACTAACTTTATTTTTAATCTATAAAAAAGGAGTTGATTTTGATAGTTTTAAATTGTCATTTATTGATGACATACCATTCTGCATTACAAACACATTATTGAAGTGATGTATTAACACACAAGCTAGTGTTAGATGTTGATAGAGACTAGTCTTAATCTATTATAAAAGCCAAAACTGAAGAAAAAACAAATAAAGGATGAAACAAAATTTGCTATATAGATAGAAGAATGCAGAAACAAGTTCATATAAAAAGCAATTTCTTCTTACCAGTTTGGGTTCCAGAACAATCCAATGCAATCCAGTCATAAGCTTTAACATACGCAGAACCATACAACAGCTTACTCAACACTGTCATTTCTGGGTGATCGTGAAGAGGAAATACTTTTCCTGCTGGAAGACAGAACACACCCATCTGCATGTTATTCAAATTATCAGTCACAAGGGTCCTTAAATCTCACTCCAACATTAACAAAAGAAGCAATTCAAATACAGTGTTTCTACTTTCTGAACTCACAGAGAAATTGTCACATTCATGAATGTGAATGTATGTAATCTCAGAGAAACTTTGTCCACAAAGCAATCCCTTGCTGCTATCACCACTTGCATCTGACACAGGAGAATCACACATCCCCAACTCGTCGATTCCCACGTCTATAGCTTCGATCTTGTCTGCAAATTAATTGAATTCAAACATTTGAATCACATGGAAACTGATAACTACAGAGGTTAGGATTTATGAATTAGAAGAATAATGAAAAAAAGAAATGAACAAATGTGCACAACCTAGCAAATCTTTTACATAATGGATTTGTTTAAAAGTTGGAAGCTCCTTTCGAGAGAACAGGGCATGAGAAGCATCATAAAGCATTTGAATTTTGCTTTTTTCCATTGTTTGAGGGTGGAGTTTAGCCTTAGTTGGTTATGTTGCGACCAAATTTGAAAGCATCAATGAGATATATCATGTATCAATAAATCAAGGGACAGTGAATAAAAGAGAAAAAAAGATTGTGAAGAAAGTAAATTAAACCTTGGGCCTTATCTTACCAGTATTATAATTCAGTGGGTGTGCATCTTTTATCTCAATTTCTTCCTCTTTTGAAGAAGGGTTATTTATTATACAACTAGGTCAAGCTGGGGGCGGAAGTTCCAAACAGTCAACTTCTAAAGATAACTTCTGCCCTATGTTTAAAACATAAAATGGGCCACAAACTGAGAAAAGATGTAAAACTACGCCGAAAATGTCACAATTACATTGGTCATTGCATATTGCATAGAAATTTTAAAATTTCTGAAATCTCTAAAATCGAAAGATTTATATTAAAAATCACAAAATTTGTTGTTGTTGACGGTACAATTAACAAGTGTCTATGTTTTATGTTGGGAGGTATTAAGCTCACTGTGTACTAAGTGCACCTCTTAAAGTATTACAAGAATAATGATGATGGAAAACTATTTATAGGTGCTGAAACCAGGAACTGAAAAGTAATATAAAACTAATGTGAGGGGTAACTGTATATGCTCAAAATAACAACATGTGAACCCTCAACTTTGAAATTTGGTGTCCTAATGTTATGGCAAACTATTAATAATATTGTACTTCTCAATTTCAATTTGAGGTCCCACATTAGTTATATTTGAATAGAAGTTTTTTTTTTTTTTTCAAATCGCTTGGTTGCAACAAAAAAATTCATACATAGGAAAATATTACTCAGATAACATGATTCATATGGTTGATCAAAATTTAATGTTTAGAGATACCTGAATTCTAGTAATAGAGGTTAAGATACTGTTGCCAAAAAAAGTCCCAATTATAGTTTTAGAGAACTAAATTCTGACCTGATTTTTTTTTGTAGTTTAAGAAATAAAAATATGAAAAAAAATTTATTTGTTTGATGAAGTGTCCATCAATAATTAGTATCATTAATTGGAATTATATTTAAATATTAATAATAAAATTTATGATTTGATACAGTACTAATACCAAAGGTTGTTTTCAATTGTGTTTAATAGAAATTAGTATTGTTGTTGTTATTAATAATGATTTATACTAAAATTCAATAAAGTAAGAAATTTTAATTTTTTATTTAAATAATTAAGTAAATTAATAAAAAATATCATTAACTTAATTTACCTATGTAATAATATGTTGTAACTATGTTTCATTTATGAATTCAATTTAATAATTAGTTTTGGAAATGAGTAAAAAGTTAATGATATAAATAATAAATATATTTTTAAAGTTACTTTACGTTTGAATATTTAAATATATATATTACCAATAAATGATGTAATAATTTAACTTTTATTGTTAATAGTAATGGTTTACACCGATAATTGTTTGTGATAAATAAATAATATTAAATATTTTTTCATAATATTAAATTTTAATTTATTGTGTTTAAAAATATAATTATAAATTGACATTAATCGTATAAACTTATTATTGGAAATTATTATTATTAAGTATACTTTGTCATTTACATTTCATGAAATAATTGAAATGAGATATAAATTATAAAATAGACATTTGAGTAATTTTTTGTAATAATTCAAAGTTGGAAACAAAAATGAAAATGAGATAAGAATGTAGAAAAATGAAATAAATAGACAATAATATAAAATGGGTGATATATCAGATGGTGATTAATTTTTCTTATAAGTATCATAGTAATAAAGAGTTGTTTAATTAATAAAGCACATTAACTGCTAAAACATATGTAAATTATTAACAAACAATTCAAGTTTTTCTCAATGTTTTAAAAGAGCACTTTTTAAAAGTTTTGAGTCACGAATTAAAATTGAAACATGTGAACTATATTGAAATTAGTTTTTAGGTGAAATGATTCATAGATGATCTTGTTATTATAAAGTGATAGGAAACTTTAATGTTCTATTTTAATGTTTTCTTTTTAGTCCTCTAATTTGACACTTTTGTAATTTTTGCAACAAGTAAGCCAAGATGAATGTGTGTTAGGACACCGATTTTCTTGACTTAAAAGCAGGTGCATTTTATACTTTTACTTGTTATATTTTTAAGTAATGGTTATATTTTAGACAATCAAAAGAGTAACAATATTAGTAGACAATATACATTTTACATGTTTGCATGATTTGTTATAAGTAGACAATAACTTCATTGGAAATTGTGTAATTAATGGTCATTTTGTGATTTGATGTCTTAAATTGTCTCAAAGATTGCTCAAAATCATTATAGGGTTTCACCTATGTGAACTATGTCCACTACAAAAATATTGTTTATTACCGATGGTCTAGGATTTGTCGATAAGTTTAAATTACCGACATACCATGTTATTTTATTTACTAACGGATATTTCCACTGGTAATGTATTGGTGATTTAATTTATCGACGAATCTAAGGCTATCTGTAAGTTCTTCAATAAAATGATATCAAAATTTGGGTATTCCCTCATTTATATTTCATTTCACTAAAAGTCTTCCTCTTTGCCACTATGCTCTCTCCATTTGTCCTAGCTCTCACCTTTGTGCTCCAGCCAACTTCCAATTGGTGTGTGTCGTTGTCCATTCGTCCCCATCACCATTTGGAGGCTTGCTTCGTTGACTCTACAGTCGGAGGCTGTTGCCATGAGACAATAGGGTGCCTCTTGCATTAGGGGTTCTTGTACGAGGGTCCGTGGTTCGTCGATGTTGACATGAGGAGGTCGTGCTGTGATGTGGGGCTCTTTGGTGCGTTGAGCCAAGGCGAGGGTTCTTGTAGCATTAGGTTTGAACGATCTTGGTAGAGGTTTTGTACTATGTTTTTTCTCCTATCGTGGTGTAATGAGGGTTCCATCGTCAAGGGAGCCTGTCGAGAGGCCCAACCGTCAAGGTAAGTTCTTTCTGAATTGGAAAAATTGAGTCTCTATTCTTCGTGACAAGGTGTTAAATTTGTTCAATAGGATTCATTATGTTTGTGTAGCTAATTGTCATCAGATTTATTATGACAATTGAGTACTATTTTGTTGGATTATTCTTTGCTTCAATTATGGTTGTCTTGCATCAAGATTAAGCCATCTTCTTTTGTCTAAAGTAGTAGGTTAATGTTATTCACTTGTAGCATTTTGTAATGAAATATGAATCTAAAGTGATGGAATTAGGGATCTCTCCACTTATTTGAAATTGGTATTGATCAAGGCCTTGTAAACTCTAGTGTCCAATCTCTTGTTGCCATATTGTCATTCTAATAAGTTCAGAACTCTACTTTGCTATTTGTAACATTATTGTTTCATTTTCCCTCTCTACTTGTTGACCATGACCACTAATCAAATCTTTCCTAAGAAACAAACAACACACTACCAAA
This sequence comes from Vigna reflexopilosa, assembly GCA_027742785.1. Lineage (NCBI taxonomy): Eukaryota > Viridiplantae > Streptophyta > Magnoliopsida > Fabales > Fabaceae > Vigna > Vigna reflexopilosa. Next base: position 22,821,570 of record CM050921.1, read on the forward strand.
TTAGAAATTTAACAACCCCTTAGCTTTTCAAAGAAATAAGCCTGGCTTTGTGACTTCTCTAGGCTTTAACAAAGACATTAACCTGCTCTTCTAGGACTCCCATTACGTTGCTGGAAGAGGTACATTGAAGCACCAATCATCTACATTCAATAGTGGTGACCAGGATTATGATAGAAAGCAATTATAAGCTCGTGACCAAACTTATGATTATCTCAAACAACATTGGCAATTACCAACGGATAATGATCGTTAGTGATTACCAGTGAGTATAGGTCATGGTAATTATCGGTGGATATATCTGCTAATAATTATCGGTGGCCATTATCCGTCGATAATAGTTTCCGACAATGACATTACCAATGGATCTCAGTTTGTTGTCAATTTGTCGAAAAACTTGAATTATCGATAGATTTTGAACGTTACCAACAAGATATATTTTTAATTCAAGTTTTTTTTCATAGTGGTCGTCATAAGAATTTATCTAATTAATGGAAATTGTGTAATCGATAGTTTGCATTACCATAAAGGAAGTTATGCATTAAAGCAAGAGTCATCATGCATGGACAGTCACATCATGATAACATGTCAATTTGAAAACTGTTGTGTTAATTGATGACTAAGCTTGTAACAAAGGATTATGTGCTTCATTTAGAGATGTCAATTTGATTCATAGTCCATGAATCAACCTTGACTCACCCTTGAATAAACCCCTTTTTAGGGGAGTCCAAATTAGGGGGCTAAAAAAATCTCAACCCCAAAAGCCCATTTCAAAGTGAATTAGGATCAATATCAAGGTATGTTTGACTCTACTACAAGACTTTAATTTATTCTTAAAAACAACACTTTCAGTATAGGTCAAAGGTCGAAATGGGCGTGATGAACATGATTTAGTCACATTAGTTCATACAAAAATTTAGTTTTATCTCTAGTGTAGTGAGAGGTTAACCAAACTATCAAATTTAAAAGTGATGTAATAATATGAGTGAATGTAACTGTGCAAGCTGATTTTATTAGGGGAAAAATAAAATAAAATTAAAAATCATCTAAGAATGATCCTAAAATGTAAAATATGATAAATGAATGATTTCCTAAAATCTACATATAAAACTAGTCAAAAATGAAGTAAAATTCATTATTCAACCTCCTAAAATGAATGGAAGTGATAAAAAAATGAGATATGAGTATTTACAATGCTTAAATATGAGTGATGTTCTAAGTGTTGAACGAAATAAAATGAAACAAAAGTGTGCTCAAATGTGTCAAACAAGATAGGGGAACCAAAATAAAAGTGAAAACATGAGTTACGAACAATTAAAAACACGCATACAAAGCAAAGAACGAATGATTCGAAACAAAGCTAAACCAGATTTAAAATCTACATTCAATTGGATTGATTCATGACATTGTTAATAAAAATACATTTTAATTATAATGTAGATAATTATGTATCGTCTAAATTTCAGCATGTTTTTACACTGAATTTAGTAATTAAGTGCAATAACAAGCATCAATCCATTAAACACAGTTGTGAAACTTGATTTAGAAGAAGAACGCAAGAAATAAGCGTTGCTTCGATGAAAATGACTTGAAACATGATCAAATTGAAAACAAAAAAAATCGATTAAAAAAAATCAAGTTTATCTTAAGTTTTAAAGTGCAGCAAAGAAAATAAAATACGATATGGATATGCAGACGAAATCCTTGAAAATACGGATATAAGACTAATAAGCTCGAATAGAAAGACTTACTTTCACAATTTGAGAAACTAGTTTTCTGTTTCGTTTTCCTTCCGTAGCTTTAAAACTGTGTAATTGCTCCCGTGATCAATAATGCTGTGCTCTCTAGTTTTTCTTGCTTCCAACAACTTTTCCATGCACTTTATCCTTTTATTTTTCCTGTTTTTTCTCAACCATTCTCTCTTTTTCTCTTGAATGTGGAATCAGTGCTTGTTGTGATAATGAAAAAAATTTAGATCAAGTTTTTGAATGCTGGTCATGATGATATTCAATAGTGTAAAAATTTGTGATGATAGGGCTGCTATGATTACCCTGTCCAGTGGAGGAATGAGGGAAGAAAAAATAGATGATTGATTGCATTGGGTGGTGAGTGTAGGAGTTGCTTGCATGAGCCTTTTTCTGCCTTGCGTGGAGGAGGAAAATAATAGTTGGTAGAGAGAAAGCCAACAAAACGGCCCTAGAAGGAGGGCAAATGCATTATCATTCTTTCTTATTCTAAAATCTCAAACATCTTCATTATCATCCTTAGCTTCAACATTGACACTATTATGTTCGGCAGTAGAGGAAGGTTCTTGTGCAGTGGAAGGTGATTGTTACAAGGTTCATTAGCTCCACAAAAACCAAAAGGGAAACTAAGAAACCACAATATATCTTACGGACTATCAACTTTGAGGAATAAAGGTATTTGACAGGATCATATTTTGGTGAGGTGTCAACTAATCATACGTTCTATTAAGGGGAATAATACCTCTTTGTTAGTTTTTATTTCCTCCAAATGCAATCACTCATTGATTGGCAACAGATAATTGTATTTATTTCAGCAGAATGGATGAAACTTAGAAAAATTATTTCTCTTCCCATACTCTTTAATTCTAGGAGGTTGTCTGACCTCGAATAAAGGTAGTTATTTCTCTTATCCACTTGGTGTTTTTATTCTAAAATAACCACTCGTTCTAAGACTTCTTATGATAAAATAAAAGAAGCAATTCTTAAACTTACCCCAAACCAATCCATTCTTATGGCCAACCACGATGCCCTTAAAATCCTTAAAATCCAACCTGACCATCTCATTTCTTAAATGTCAATCCTAAACACTAAAATAAAGTGTTATTTAGTGGAGTTTTTTTTCGATTTGTGAAGATTTTCATTCTCAATAAAGTAATTTTCAAGAGTTTTCAAATCGTCGCAGTTTGAGTCGTCACAATCTATCTGCGGAGGTTTTCTACACCTTGATATCACATTTAATTTGTAAGGGATTTTTCTACAAAGATAAAAACCCCTTCTATTACTTATTATTATTTTGTGAGAATTTTTAATCTCCTTTATTTTTAATTATTTGATTAAAAAAATACCTGAATTTTTTACACTATTTTTTAGAATTAATATATACTATTCAATTCACCAGTTTGTGAAATAATAAAAAAAATTAATAAAATATATAAAATTATAAAATACACAAAAATAATTTAAAATTAATTTTATTGATGATTTAAAATAACATTAATTTATTAACAATTACAATATAAATATAAAAAAAATACATTATGACCTAAACAAAATCCCTAATAGAGATAAAAGTTTAACGTGAGACCAAAAGCTCTGCATTTACTTCTTACCCTACAAAATAAAACAACTTCACTTCATCAAGTACTTCCCTTATGAATATATGTCCAACAAGCCATTATTCATGGACTCTTTCCATTGCTTCTAATCTTTGGTTGATAATATACATACGAAGTTGTTTTGTAGGATTGTAGACATGATATACAATATGAACAGCGGATTCATCATCCATTTCCCTGCAAAGATGAGATTCTCCATAAAAAAGTTTATGATAATATGCAAACTGGAAAAAAAACAAGAAGATAAATATATAGAAAGAAATTTACCTGTCTTTGATGCTGGCACTAGGTTGCATCATCTCTTGCTTGAGAACAGAACTAGCACCCACTCATTGGAAACAAACTAGTACATAAAAGAAATTCCAAGAATCCAAGTTTCCACCACTGAATCATGCTTTGCTTCTCAATAATCAATTTAACACATAATAATCCATATATTGTTTAACATAACAGTACATTTAAACATATCCTTGCTAGTTATAATTTATAAAACACTTAATAAAATACAAATAGTAATTCCACCAATTTATAATACATCAACCATCAATTCTATAAAACGTAACCTTAATTGAAAAGGTACTGCAGCCTATCAAACAATTTCTGAACGAAACAACCAATAGCCCATTCTTAATTCAATATCAATATTTTAATATTAAAAGTGATCCTTGCATCTGTTTTCCATTATCCAGACCTTTTAACAACTCCATTCAATAATATTATATATATTACTCCTAAAAGTGTTCACAAATCTATAACACTAAAAGGAGCTCAATAAACATCTCTATATATACCTGTGAATTACAAAAGCTCATACCATCACGTCTTTAAACCACCATAAATTTCCACTCCATATACTCATTAATAACCAAGACGCACCTAAAACATCCTCATATATCATCCTTCTCGTCTTTAGAATGCCACAATACCATTAATATCAACATACCCATTATTTCATACCAACCAGAACAATGTCAGCTCAAACATAGGATCAATTTTTCTCTTTGTAACCAAAACATACATTACTTCTAATTTTCCAGCTTATTATCATCTCAATTATAAAACCCAACTAAAATAACCAAAACACATAGTACTCTTATTTTTCCAAAATCACACATTTTTAACAATTTAACCACTTAATAATAAAACCAATCCTACTCGCAAGACAGAAATGAATAGCAAGAACACCGAAATAGACACATTTAGTTTAGAGGTTCATCATTTTTTTTTTCTATAACTACTCCAACCTACTGCAGAAACACAAGCCAAACACATTCAGACATTTAAACCCATTTCTCCTTATCACCTTTCTCTTTTATTTGAACTAAAACAGAGCACGGTTCCTGAGGCTCCTCCTGGAAGCTTCGAGAACCTCGGGTAAAATTGATAAAAGCTTGCAATAAATTAGAACATATAGAAAGATGACAAACGTAAAAAAGCAGTAGACACTTAAAGATAGTAGAGCTACAAATTACCTTTTCTGACTCTTTTCTTGTGCCAGTAGACACTTAAAGATAGTAGAGCTACAAACCCCAACACACTAAAGGAAATTATCAACTTTATTGACTTGCTAATACCTCTGTTGCCTACAACAGGATAAAACATGAAAACTTATAATTTTAATCATCTACACATTATTCAGATTCACATTATGAAAACAGAAAGAAAAGATAAACGTACTCAAAGCCTAAATAAAGTGTTTATTGTTATAACATTACCAAAAGTAAATGTGAAAGGTTTGCAGATTAGGTATAGAAATTATAGAGAGGAAATATAAAGTCAGTGTCACATGTTATGGGTATTTGCACATGTTATGGATCAATATCACTTCCATTCTATACTAATCAGGCCCTTTCATAAAAGTCCTTTTTGGATAGTAATTTGTTAATTAAGTGTACGGTATGATATTATGACCAAACGGTTATCCAATAAAACCGATCGGTCCAGTCAAAGTCAGCGTAAAATGAAATAAAGCTAGAGCAAGGTAGGTCGCGATTGGACCAGTGATTGTCTAATTGGGCCAAGAGCCCAATTAATGATAAAATAATTCAAGAGCATCTAATTAAAAATATAAAGAAAATACAGTCAAATATATAGGATCGGATGCACAGGTAAGATCGTTTTTATTCATTTGGCTGTTTTTATACTAATTTTGTTTATATTCCATGTGACAAATTATAAATAGAGAACCAAGGTAATGTGCCAGGTATGTTCTACTTCCCACTCACACTCTACAGAAACCCTATTTTCTGCTCTCTCACTCAGATTCAATCAGATTAAGAACTGAGGTCCTTCCACCACACACCTAACTTGAGCGTCAGAGTGCCATTGCAAGTACCTCCCTCCTCGGTCAAGGCCTAAGGATCGCCGAACGATCAAGGTTGAAGGAGAGCGAGCGGTTAGAGTGAGCGATTAGAGCCTTCCAGATACCAGAAAGCGATAAAGCCGCATCTGCCAGGTCAGTCTCTCGGTTCCTAAAATTTACACCGAAACATTTTGGCGCCCACCGTGGGACCCAGAGATTTGAAGACTCCCAATGGTGACCACGAGGAACATGGACAACAACAACTCCAGAGATCTGATCAGGGTACTACAGACCCAGATAGAAGCGCAAGTAGCCCAAATGGGAGTGCAAGCGACCATAATGGAGGAGCAAGCCCGGATCATACACGAGCAACAGGAACTGCAACGAAAACAAGCCGAAGAAATCGCCATGTTGAGGGGGCAACGACCCTCACCTGAGATATCCGCCTCCCACAATGGAGAACGATCAGTCCACACTGAGCCGACGCCCCTCTAAACCGTTTGGCCTCCCAACTTATTGCCGTTCATTGAAGCTGTCATGCAAGCCCCAATGCCCGATCGGCCTCCTCCGGTGGTGCAAAGATTCGACGGCACCACAGATCCAGATCACCACATCAGAAATTTCATTGATTCAATGGCTTTCTACACCAAAAGCGATCCAGTCAAATGCAATGCCTTTTCTTTATCTTTGAAGGATGAAGCGTTGGAATGGTACCACACCCTTCCCCCAAACTCGGTGGATTTCTTCGATACCATAACTATGCTCTTCAGAAGACAATATGCAATTAACCGGAGACACGATGTGACACCGACCGAACTAATAAACATCAAGCAAGAGAGAGACGAATCCCTGAGGATGTTCATGCAGAGATGTAACGAAGCGGCACGATGCGTAAAAGATGTCAATCATACATTCATAATCAACAATTTACCCAACTGCCTGAAACCAGGGTATGTTGCTGAACATTTATATGCCGAACTGGCCAAAACAATGGAAGAGCTTCGGAAAAGATGACTAAGTTCATCCGAATGGAGGACCTGAGGAACTCCAAGAAGAAACAACAGCCAGAAGCCCCCATAAGCGGGAACAAGAAAGAAGTAAAAGGACCCCACGATAGTGACCAGAGGCAAAGGCTCCCCCGAAAAGAGTTGCCCTTGGGACCCAGATACGATCGCTATGCAAAACTCAATGCACCTATGGCAAGGGTACTTGAAGAAGCCCTACACGCTGAGCTTATCACTCTCAGAAAACGACCATCGCCCAGACACGCAAATGAGACCAAAATCTGCCAATTTCACGAAAACCGAGGGCACACCACGAAAAATTGCCACACGCTCAGGGACGAGTTAGAAAGGCTTATTCGAGTAGGATACCTCCGACAGTTTGTGAAAGAGGACGCGGTCCGAAGAAGAAGCCCTCCTAAGAGGGAAACGATACGCAGAAGTCCCGAACATTCATACAAAAGCAACGATCGGTAAAGGGATCGATCCCGGAGTCGCCCCTGGGAACAAGAACGAGATAATCCGATTCGGGGTCGGATCTACACCATCTCTGGAGGTTTTGCAGGGGGAGGAGCCTCGTCCTCGACTCGCAAAAGACACTTGAGAAGTCTGAGAAGCGTACACGATGTAGACCGCCATCTTTTGCCAATACCTGACATTACTTTTACCAACACCAATTTCCACGCACCCGACTCGGACCAGGATGACCCTATGGTCATCACCGCCCAGATAACGTTATATGACGTAAGCAAAGTTTTGATTGACTAAGGTAGTTCAGTCAACATCCTGTACTGGGCAACGTTTTTGAAGATGGAATTATCTGAAGATATAATAGCCCCATTTAATGAACAAATTGTGGGATTCGCAGGAGAAAGAGATGATACTCGGGGATATCTCGACCTGAGAACTCGCTTGGGAGTGGGCGGAGATTCGAAAGAGCTGAGAATACGATTTTTGCTGGTGGAAGCAAATACTTCCTACAACGCCCTGCTCGGGCGACCCTGTTTGAATGCTTTTGGAGCGATCGTATCCACCCCTCATTTGACGATGAAGTTCCCATCAGAAAAAGGCACGATATGCACGGTGAAAGCCGACCAAAAAACCGCGCGACAATGCTATGTCGCTAGTTTAAAAAATGGCACCCTACGTCCCACCAAAAAGATACAAAGAGACAAAAACAGTAGCGGTCGACCTCGATCCCAGAACCAACGCAGATGACCGAATCCAACCCCAGGGAGAGGTGAAACCATTTGTACTAGGAAGGAGTGAGATGCAGACTACCACCATTGGCGCCGATCTAGAACCAAATGACGAACAAAATTTAGTCGGGTTACTAAGGGCCAACGCCGATTTATTTGCATGGAGTGTTGCCGACATGCTCGGAATCCACCCGAGCGTCATGACACATAAACTTTCCATGTTCAAGGAAGCAAAACCCGTCGCACAGAAAAAACGAAGATTCGGTGATGAAAAGAGAGAAGCCGTATGAGCGGAAGTCAATAAGTTGGTCAAGGCAAAGTTCATCAGGGAGGTAACCTACATGACCTGGTTAACAAATGTCGTCATGGTGAAGAAATTAAATGGCCAATGGAGAATCTGTGTCGACTTCACTGATCTCAATAAAGTATGCCCGAAAGATTCTTATCCTATTCCAAGTATCGACCGACTCGTAGATGGGACCTTAGGGCACATCATGCTCAGTTTCCTTGACGCATACTCGGGATATAACCAGATTTCGATGTATGTACCTGACCAGGAAAGGACAACTTTCATAACTGAACGCACAAATTACTGCTATGAGGTAATGTCGTTCAGGCTAAAGAATGCAGGAGCCACCTATCAACGCCTCATGTATAAAATCTTTCATCATCAGATAGGGAGGTGCATGGAAGTATATGTAGACGACATGGTTGTGCGAAGCCGCTCACACCAACAACATTTGAAAGATTTAGCTGAGGTTTTTCAATAGATAAAGCGTTACAATATGCGCTTGAATCCATCAAAGTGCACTTTCGGAGTCTGTTAACACCCTGACAAGTGTACCAGATCGTATCAAGTAATATAATTGGTAAACCCAATATCGTTCTCCCAAAGGACTCAAAGGCCTTATCTTTCGTGTAAATCAATATCGTAAGACTTGTAGAGAAAATTTATTTGTGGTTTGAATGCAAAAACAAAAAGTAAACATGCAAATGCAAGTGATTCAATTGGCAAGAAAAAAATATGGATGAATGGAGTTGTTGGGGTTTACAATTTCATCTTATCCACTCTCTTATATCTACTCTTCTTATTAAATTCGCTTTATTATCTAATTGTCATGCAAACTTTCTTAGTCTACCCTAAACCCGATCCCTTGGTGAGAAGAGCCTACTACTAATTACTGGCTTACTATCCCTAGTCTCCCCTAGTAACTAGCAATGCAAGTACCACAGAAGCAAAATACAATTGATTGTCCTACCCCCCTATCCCTAGGTGGTATTGCTTAATCAAGGAATTCCCTATCAGTTCATGACTTCCCCGTACGTCCCCGTATCGACAAAGGCAAACATCTATTTGTCAAATGAGTTAAATGATAATAGCATAGAGCATAGATAAAGAACCCAACAATTGATAATAACAGCATATGAAAGCATATGAATAAAACAAGAATTTCAATATAAGAGAGTTTCAAAAGATTACATTGTTCCCCAACAACAAAGGGTTTAGTTCACCATTGACATGGTGAAACTAGATGAAATACAATGAAAGAATGGAAAAGCAAACCCTAGATTGGATAAAATGGAGCCTAAGCATCCAAGAAATCTTCTCCAAGGAGTGTAAAATAGCTCTGGACGTCCTCTTCTGCCAAAAGAATAAATCTAAAATCGCATTGGGGATATATATAGCACAGAAAAGTAACAGAATTTAGGCCCAAGCCCAGCTGACCATCGCTCAACGTCGTATTTTACCGCTCAGTGGTTTCCCTCAAGCCGCGCCATCACTCAGCGGTAAGTTTCACCGTTGAGCAATTTGCCTCTAATCGCCCTGGACTCTCAGGTTCATCTCCTGGGCGCCAAACAGTGCTTTCCCTCGAATTATGGTGCTTAGCGGTGCATTTTGATGCTGAGCGGTGCATAAACTCTTCTTCTCTTCATTTTTCTTCTTTTTCCTTTAGTCTAAGACCTTCCTTCTTCAATTCCATCCTTAATTCACATCACAACCCTGCAAAACAATGCGAAACAAGCATAATATCTCTAAAAACAACTTTTGACTCTCAAATGACTCAACTTAAGTGTTTTACTTGATTCTAAGCTCATTCTAAGCCATAAAGGGTGTATTTTGATATCAATTTAAGCATGAAAATAACGGTTTTTAGACCGTTATCACAACCCCAAACTTAGAACTTTGCTTGTCTCAAGCAAACAAAACAAAACTTGGCTTTCCACTTTTTCATCAAATAGTTCAACAATCCCAAAATTCATTTTTCTTATGACCAGAACTACTCAATTTCAGATTTTCAGTGGAATCGAATCAAGATGTATGCATGCTTTCAATTCAATTCAGTTCACATGATCACATATTTCCCAACAAATGTTTTATTTATGAATGATCAATCAACTAAGCATAGATGTAATCATGGAATTCAACAATTCTTACCAAGCAAATGTTTCACTCAATTACTCAAGTGTTTAAGAGGTCACTCTACTCTCTACTATTCACATGTCACATGAAACAAAATTGCCCTTCATCTAATACAATCAACATTCTCACATGCCAATGCCATCACAAGGACTTTTCCAAGGCTTATAATGAGGCTAGGCTAACAAGAAAAATTCATTTTTCTGGATCACAAAATCCTTGAGTCAAGAGAGCTATTTTAGCATTTAAAGTTCAATCACAAACTCTCTTTCTTTAACCAATCTCACTCATTCCCAACTTCTTCCCTTTCCTTTTATTTTTACATTGAGCTCATCTTTCATGCTTTTTCTTTTCTTCTTTTTCTTTTCTCATGCATTTTTCTTTTTCAACACTTGAGCTCAATGCCTTTCTTTTTGCCATTCAAATTTTCCCAACAACCCCAAACTTGAACCTTGTTAATACATACAATTATTCTCAACCCAACTCAAGGTAAATAATTTCAAATCAAGAGTTTTCATCCTGTTTAATGCCAAGGTTCAAAAAGGGTATAACATTTTAATCACTTTGGGTGAAAATTTGGCTAAGTAAGGGCTTCCAAAAATGGCCTTGATCATATGACATAAACATTCAATTCAATCAATTATCAAGACTCAGGCAATATCATTCATGCTTTCCTGTGAACAATACATATAACAATGAATACTCTGGAGCTCAATACCTCACACAACATGCTTTCTCACATATCATTCATTCATACACCCTGCTTAGCATCATAACCACAATCATAAATCATCACACATCTGTCCACATAGCTAGTGAACTTTTCACCTGGATATCAACATGCAACACAACTCAATCATCATCCACATCCAATCATCATCAAATAGATTCATCATGCATTTCATTCAGTCAAACATTTTTAGAAATAGTGTTCAAGCCAAGCATAGACACTGACAATCAAAATTCAACCTATTCTAAAAAAAAAAACAAAATACAAAAGTGCAAGATAAAACCCTGTTTAAAGCATGGACATCCATCAGTAGATGCCATCTCAATCCATGTCCTCATCTGAGTCCTCATCCTCTCCAGCCTCTGCATCCTCAAAGTTATCATCCTTGTCATCATCCTTCCTGACTGGAGCTTCAGCTGCTCCAGCTCTACTCCCCCTACTCTGGCCAAGCCACTCTGTTGTTGAACTCATCCATCATCCACCTATGAGTAGGAGGTGTGTCGTACATGCCTATGATCACCTCGGCAATAACAACCTGTCCTTGGGGTGGAAAGACCTTAAATGTATGCAAAATTCTTATAGCTGATCATGGATGAAACCAGAATGCAGTGCTATCTCAAAAACCCCAAACTTGGATTATGAATGATGCAAAAGTAATAGAGAATGGATTTTCTAAAATGCAACAATTAAACCATAAATACAATTTCCACTCACTTTACTCACTTATGCAACAATTAAGCCCTAAATGCAACTAGAACAGTATTAAAACATGCAACAATAATAAATCAGTCAACTGGGTTGCCTCCCAGGTAGCGCTTGTTTAACGTCACGAGCCTGACGCAAACCTTTCTAGCATTCATCAGTAAGTGCCTCCCAACACCTTTCAGTAGGTGTACTTACCTGTATCCTTCAGTAGATACAAAAAATTTTAGCATCCCTCAGTAGATGCTACCCAATACAAAAGAATTTAAAAATTGTTCATGATTACATCACCAAGATTTAAAAATTTAAAGTACAAAAATATTGTTCTTCGATCACTAGGGTGCCTCCCAGTAAGCGCTCTTTTTATGTCACTAGCTTGACCCGGTAGAGTTCAAACACCCATCAGTAGGTGTTGATACTCCCCTTGCTTGATATTCTTTCTTTTTCTTCTTCCTGCTGAATTTCTTCGTAAAGTTGAGAACACCGAGCACATGTTTCCATGTTTCAACCATAAGAACTCTAATCTCCAATTTCTTGAAGATCTCCATAAAGCACTTGACTTTATTTTCCTTCCTATGATATTTTTTTGAATGAGGAAGGGGTTTTTCATATGATCTTTTCTCCTTTCCTCTCTTCCTCTTTTTCTCACTTTTCTTTTTCTCTCTCCTTTTCTTTTTCAACTTTCTCTTTTTATTTTTTTCTTTCTTCTTTATTTTCACAATTTTTCTCTTTTTTTCATTTCTTTCAACCACTGCTTTTTCTTTCTCCTCATTTTTCTCTCCCTCACTCAACCTTTCTGTTTCTTCTATCTTTTCCTTTTCTATCTCTAATTTCTTCTCATCAACAACCTTATCACTTTTAGAGATAGTGGCTTGGCATTCCTTCCTAGGGTTAACTTCAGTATTAACCCTAGAATCATTCAAAGATGCAGTCACGCATCCCAATTCTATCTCCTTCCTTTTACATCTTGCGTCATCACATTCGGAAAAGGAAATAGTATTCTGCATTACTTGTTGGAATGTCTCTTCACGGCTTTCTGATGGAGATGATTGCTGCCAATGTTGTTCAGCTTCCCCCAATGTTTTTCTTGGCATAGAGAGTTGTTATTTCCATAAACGTTGTTCAGCTTCCCCCAACGTTTCTCTTGGCTTAGAGGATTGTTTTTGCCAAAGACGTTGTTCAGCTTCCCCCAACGTTTCTCTTGGCTTAGAAGATTGTTTCTTCCAAAGACGTTGTTCAGCTTCCTTATCTCTTTCTTCAAGTGTAGGAGAATATTGCTGCCTTTGACGTTCTACTTCTTCAAGTGAAGGACGATATTGTTGTCTTTGACGTTTTCGTAACTCCTCACATTGTCGCATCTCCTCAATACTTCTGATGAATGACATATTCATACCCGTGATCCGCTGAAGAAATTCGTCGTCAGAATTTATGTTCTCCTTGAGTGGAGTAATTTGTTGCTTGGCAGCTTGCCCAAATTGGCTTTGATCCATGAATGAGTGAGGTTCCCACCAGTGGTTGAAATCATTTTGGTAGAATTGAGTGCCCATATAATCAAATTCTTGTCCAAACTGCATCCTGCAAACATTAGGCACAAAACCCTAGACAACATTTATTAGCACAAAAATAAAAATAAACATAAAATCAAGTCAAATTTAATCAATTTACACTACTCGAAAAGTTAAACCGCGAGTCCCCGACAACGACGCCAAAAACTTGTTAAGACCCTGGCAAGTGTACCAGATCGTATCAAGTAATATAATTGGTAAACCCAATATCGTTCTCCCAAAGGACTCAGGCCTTATCTTTCGTGTAAATCAATATCGTAAGACTTGTAGAGAAAATTTATTTGTGGTTTGAATGCAAAAACAAAAAGTAAACATGCAAATGCAAGTGATTCAATTGGCATGAAAAAAATATGGATGAATGGAGTTGTTGGGGTTTACAATTTCATCTTATCCACTCTCTTATATCTACTCTTCTTATTAAATTCGCTTTATTATCTAATTGTCATGCAAACTTTCTTAGTCTACCCTAAACCCGTCCCTCGGTGAGAAGAGCCTACTACTAATTACTGGCTTACTATCCCTAGTCTCCCTTAGTAACTAGCAATGCAGGTACCACAGAAGCAAAATACAATTTATTGTCCTACCCCCCTATCCCTAGGTGGTATTGCTTAATCAAGGAATTCCCTATCAGTTCATGACTTCCCGGTACGTCCCTGTATGGACAAAGTCAAACATCTATTTATCAAACGAGTTAAATGATAATAGCATAGAGCATAGATAAAGAACCCAACAATTGATAATAACAACATATGCAAGCATATGAATAAAACAAGAATTTCAATATAAGAGAGTTTCAAAAGATTACATTGTTCCTCAACAACAAAGGGTTTAGCTCACCATTGACATGGTGAAACTAGATGAAATACAATGAAAGAATGGAAAAGAAAACCCTAGATTGGATAAAATGGAGCCTAAGCATCCAAGAAATCTTCTCCAAGGAGTGTAAAATAGCTTTGGACGTCCTCTTCTGCCAAAAGAATAAATCTAAAATCGCATTGGGGCTATATATAGCACAGAAAAGTAACAGAATTTAGGTCCAAGCCCAGCAGACCACCGCTCAGCGTCGTATTTTACCGCTCAGCGATTTCCCTCAAACCGCACCACCGCTCAGCGGTGAGTTTCACCGCTGAGCGGTTTGCCTCTAATCGTCCTAGACGCTCAACTTCATCTCCTGGGCGCCAAACAGTGTTTTCCCTCAAATTATGGCACTGAGCGGTGCATTTTGACGCTTAGTGGTGCATAAACTCTTCATCTCTTCGTTTTCCTTCTTCTTCCTTGACTCTAAGACCTTCCTTCTTCAATTCCATCCTTAATTCTCATCAAAACCCGACAAAACAATGCAAAACAAGCATAATATCTCTAAAAACAGCTTTTGACTCTCAAATGACTCAACTTAAGTGTTTTACTTGATTCTAAGCTCATTCTAAGCCATAAAGGATGTATTTTGATATCAATTTAAGCATGAAAATAACGGATTTTAGACCGTTATCAGAGTCCCAACCGGAAAATTCTTAGGGTTCATGCTAATGCGCAGGGGAATTGAGGCCAATCTGGACAAGTGTCGAGTAGTGTTGGAGATGAAGAGTCCTACCAAACTGAAGGAAGTGCAATGCCTAGTAGGACGACTCATAGCCTTGTTGCGTTTTATCCCAAAACTAGCAGAACACATCAAGCCCATTCTGAAAAATATGAAGAAGGATGTCCCGTGTCATTGGGACGACCAATGTGAAGCAGCTTTTGCCACAATCAAAGCCATGCTCACCAGCCCCCCACGCATGGCCCGCCCAACAGAAGGGTTCGACTTACAACTATATCTGGCGGCATCCAATAACTCGGTGAGCACAGCCCTTATCCAGGAAAGTCCAGATTTTAAACTAATTTATTTTGTTAGCAAAACTTTGTGGGGGGGCAGAGAAACGATATTCACAAATTGAGAGGGTAGCCTTAGCCCTCTTAACGGTGGCGCGACGTCTCTGACCTTACTTTCAGAATCATCATGTGGTGGTCCGCGCAAATCATCCAATCGCAAAGATCCTAAGGAAGCCTGATCTGGTCGGAAGAATGGTTGCATGGTCGGTGGAATTATCCGAATTCGGTCTGCGCTTCGAACCATAAGGCTTTGTTAAGGGTCAACACTTGGCAGACTTTGCAGCTGAACTGCCACCATCAATGGATGAGCCCATTCAAACGTGGTACTTGAATGTAGATGGTTCGTCGGACAAAAAAGGTGGAGGAGCCGGCATAGTCTTAAAAGGACCGAGCGTTATTATTGTTGAACAAGTGGTCTCCTTGAACTTTCGAACCAGCAATAACCAGGCGGAGTATGAGGCCTTGATCTCCGGGTTGATTCTAGCCAAGGAATTAGAGATCGACCATCTCGAGTGCCGGATGGACTCTCAATTGGTGGTCGGCCATATGAACGGGACTTTCCAAGTCAAAGACAACTAGTTACTATGCTATTTTCATAAGGTCAGTGATCTGACAAAAGGATTTTCTAGTTTTAACATTGTTCATATACCTAGAACGCAAAATTCCAGAGCAGATCTCCTGTCCAAGTTTACACACGCCCGGGAAAAAACACAACTCTCTTCGGTGATCAAGATGACCCTTGACAGACCGATGCTTGAAGCCTTTGTCACAAGTGTTACAATTCCCAGGGCTGATTGACGTCAAGATATACTCCAATTAATGGCCCAACAGGAACAAGGAGGACAGGTTAGCACAACCGACTCTAAGCGGATCGCTCGTTTTACGTTCATAGGTGAAGACCTATATAGACAAGAATATACCACACCGTTGCTGAAATGCTTGTCGAAAGAAGAGGCCAACTATGTCATGCAGGAATTACACCATGGCATATGTGGATCACACTCAGGAAAGAGAATGCTAAGGGCCAAAATATTGCGAGCGGGGTATTATTGGCCGACCATGGAACGAGACTGCGAAGAATTTATTCGAAAATGCATATCCTGCCAATCACACGAAAATGATTTCCAATCCCTTCCCGAAGTGTTACACGGTTTGATTTCCCCATCGCCGTTCGCACAATGGGGCATAGACATCGTCGACCCCTTGCTAGTCAAAAAAGCACAGTGTAGAAAAACAAACTATAGAGGCGGAAGCTTTATCAGTAATCAACGCTCAACCGTAGAAAGTTAGAAGATTTCCTTAAGGGTCTTGGAATCAAGCATGTAACGAGTTCTGTTGAACATCCCCAAACAAACGGGCAAGCTGAAGTTGCAAATAAGGTCATAGTAGAAGAATTAAAGAAACGATTGGGACAAGCAAAAGGGTTATGGGTAGAAGAGTTGCCAAAGGTACTATGGGCATATAGATGTACTCTGCATGGATCAAATGGCGAAAGACCTTTTAACCTCACGTACGACACAGATGCAATGCTTCTAGTTGAAGTAGGCGAATCGTCCTTAAGACGAAATATTCATGACATGAATCTCAACGACGAACAACTACGCATGAACCTCGACACTTTACCCGAATGTCGAGAGGTGGATATGATACGAAACGCAGCCCAAAAAAGATTGATCACCCGACGATACAACACCAAAGTAAAACCTAGAAACTTCACGGAGGGAGACCTTGTGTGGCGCAAAAAGGAGATGCCAGGAAAAACAGAGCGCACGGCAAAAAATTGGGAAGGACCTTTCCGTATTTCTGAAGACTTGATGAACAGAGCATACCGCCTAGAGCTCCTTGATGGACGCGCTATCCCAAACACTTGGAATGCAACACACCTTAAATCTTATTACAGTTAAAGTTGTTTGAATACTCTTATATTATAACCATTTGAATGTTGTCCTTTTACTTGCAATACTTTTATTTTTTTGATTATTTAATACAAATGAACTCTTTTAGCCTACATGCTCTACGAAATATTACGTGTCTTCTGATATGAAAATTGCGGATAGTTTCATTCTGCGCACAACAATTGAGGACCACGTAGAAGCGTCCATCACAAAACTACAAGTATCTTATATAAAAAAGGATGTCGTCCGTAGTATCTTATATGAATCAGGACGCGTTGTCGGATAAGTTAGAATCCGGACACGTCCAATTAATTGCGTTGACAAATAAAATCAGCATCCGGACGCCCAATGATAAACACGTTGATAAATCAATATCCGAGCACGACTGATCGTATAGGTAAGCTTAAGTCGACTACTTATATCTTAACTCACTATTTTCTTTTCAAGACTGAAAATACACACACACACACACATACACACACACACACACACGCACACACATACATACATACATATATATATATATATATATACATATATATATATATACATATATATATATATACATATATATATATATATATATATATATATATGCCACTAAACGCATAACAATCAAATCACAATCCAACAAACAGAGTACCTTACATGAGTAAGTTCAAAGAGCCGAAGCATCAAAAACAAGAAAGCTAAAATACTAGCAGGAAACAGAAAAAGTTTCTAACGTCATTACAGCCAAAAGACCATACGTATTATCTACCACAAGAACTTCACCAGCAATAACGACATCAACCTCCTCCACCGTTGTCTCTACAACGACCGACTCCACCACAATATCTTCATCAGGGAACGTTCTAGCCGGAATGGTCCTTATTGGAACCATTTTCCCTTGATATACATCCTTATCAACATCATAGACTCTTTCTCCTCAGCAAGGGCCTGACGAAGAGCATCCCTTTCCCCAGCCAACTCCAAATTCGCCTTCTTGGAAGCTTCTAGATCAAGGGCAAGTTAATCCTTCATTTGCTTCATCTCAACACTAGCCTTCTGCAAATTCTCAAGTACGGTACGACCATCAACAATCATTTAGTTGCTTCGATAAACGCTCCACATCCGCACTCAAATTACCTCTGTTGGAGGCGTACACCAAATTCCAAGCCGCAGCAGTTGCCCGGCTACAAAACTCTAAGCAATGTTCGGTCATGCTTTGCTCGTTAGTTTTCACCATCACCTTTTGCTCGGCCAAACCAAAATTAAAATCAATCTTATGGCTAAGATTGAAACCAGGATCCCACATGCTGCCTGGAAGAGAGTGGTCGGCCTCAGGATCCACCATCTCCTCGATACTTTTTCCTTTTTGGGAAACCTTCGGATATCCCACAACCTGCTTGATCTTCCTCTTCCTTGATAGAGTCTGTTCTGGGGAAGGAGGCCGTTCGTCAACAATCACAATGGGCATCGAGGCGGTGGTCGGGGTAGGAACGACAACGCCGCTCGATGAACCCTTTTGTTATTTCTTAGCCCTAGCAGCATTGAACCAATCACGTGTAGGCCTTCTCCCCATAATTTCTGCACATCGCATACAAAGATACAGGTCAAGAACAACACAGTAAAAGCCGAAGCAATCAGTAAAAAGAGCATACCAAACACCCTTGAATCCACAACGTTGTGTTCAAGGCAATTGATAATCTTCCAAGAGGAAAAGGGGCAAGGTAACGCGGCTAATACATCCAAGGCATTCAATTCGACATTAGTACAGTGGATCTCGAGTCCAGTACAGTGGAAATCTAGACCTACCATTTTCATTGAAGAACGGACGACCTAACTCAGTGATGGAAACTTTAAAACATTGGTTCTTAAAGTCTTTAAAAGACTCGGTATACAGCTTAAAATCACGTTTTTGGGTTCAGAACTCAGTGACACCCAACCCCTCTTGGCATTTGGATGCATCCTAAAGAAATAAAGAAATAAAGCCACCGTTGACCGAATGGCCAACGCCTGACACATGACAGCAAACGCTTGAATATAGCCCCAACTATTTGGATGAAGCTATGTAGGAGCCACATTCAAGGTTTTCAAAACATCCATTTGAAAAACAGTAAAAGGAAGCCTAAGGCACATGTTGAAGAAAAGACATGAATAAATGTAGAAGAAATCTTCTCCAGCACTCTCTCTACCATAAAACACTTTCTCGTCTTCCCTACAAGCAATCAATTTCATAGCAGAATCGTAACCTAGGGTTCTAAGAATACAACTTTTGTTCGCCCAAACTGATAAAACCACTTTACTGACAAAAACACTAGGGAATTCACTTACATCTCGTGAAGCCCATACATAATCATTGGAGGAAGACGACAATAGGCTATCAGGATCTGCAACGACGCCGCCGCCGTAAATGAAGGTTTTCTCTCCACTAAGCATAGAAGAAATACCACTATCGACCCTAACTTGGGAACGCCTCGATGCACCAACCGAGTCCTCACACCCCATTTCCTCAGCAAGCGACGAAGAACAATCTAAACGCGCAAGGGAAGCCATGATTACCTGAGAGAGTAGAGTAAGAGAAGAAACTGGTGAAGGTACAAGAAGAAGGAGTTCTAAGAGGTCTCAGCAAGCAACAACGCAAAAATGACGGTTAGGTTCACTAAAGTTTTTTTTCCAAAGGTCTATCTCATTAATGAAGGGAAAACCGATGTAACCGCTGTAATCTGCACCGTTGGATAAAAAAGATCAAACGATCCCGCTCTCACGACTCTGCCACTACCCCAAAGGTGGGAAAAAGTATTTACAAATGAAATGACATCGCAAAACGGTGCCGACCAAGGAGATTTCACTTTAAAAAACTACTTCACAGTCCTACAATTAACCAAATGAAGAACCGAACAGTTAACTCGGACTTGGGGGGAATGATGTACGATATGATATTACGACCAAACGGTTATCCAATAAAACCGATCGGTCCAGTCAAAGTCAGCGCAAAATGAAATAAAGCTAGAGCAAGGTAGGTCACGATTGGGCCAATGATTGTCTAATTGGGCCAAGAGCCCAATTAAGGATAAAATAATTCAAGAGCATCTAATTAAAAATATAAAGAAAATACAGCCAGATATATAGGATCAGATGCATAGGTAAGATCATTTTTATTCAATTGGTTGTTTTTATACTAATTCTGTTTATATTCCATATGACAAATTATAAATAGAGAACCAAGGTAATGTGCCAGGTATGTTCTACTTCCCACTCACACTCTACAGAAACCCTATTTTCTGCTCTCTCACTCAGATTCAATCAGATTAAGAACTGAGGTCCTTCCACCACACGCCTAACTTGAGCGTTGGAGTGCCATTGCAGGTACCTCCCCCCTCGATCAAGGCTTGAGGATGCTGAGCGGTCAAGGTTGAAGGAGAGTGAGCGGTCAGAGTGAGCGATTAGAGCCTTCCAGATACCAGAAAGCGACAAATCCACGTCTGCCAGGTCAGTCTCTCGGTCCCTAAAATTTACACCGAAACATTAAGTATTTGTTTTTAACATGTCATCTTGAATAACAGGGAAAACATAATCTAATTGTTGTAGGAAAAATGTAACATCTTAAGGGTACTACCCGATGATACTTGTTTTTAGCATAGAGTAAAAGCTAC
Organism: Vigna reflexopilosa; assembly: GCA_027742785.1. Classification (NCBI taxonomy): domain Eukaryota; kingdom Viridiplantae; phylum Streptophyta; class Magnoliopsida; order Fabales; family Fabaceae; genus Vigna; species Vigna reflexopilosa. Next base: position 22,842,248 of record CM050921.1, read on the forward strand.
AATAATGAGTTGCTTCTCAGTAAAAGATTTCCGAAAGTACACTTATCTTAAAATTCCATAAGAGAATTTGTACATAAATCACTCTTAAAATTCATAAACTCCGATAGTGTGCTGCTTGACAACACAGAAGAACACTAATAAATAGTCTTATCTACTCTACAGTAAAATTCTATAGGTAAAATGGAAAAATCTAAATGTGAAGAAGTTTCAGTCATTCTTTTTAAGATAGTTTTTACCTTATATAAATTAATTTTAGCTCATAAAAAGAATTATGTATTTATTTTTCTTTATGTTATGTTTTCATAATCGGAATAAAACAACGTATTTTGAACAACAGAAGATAAAAAACCTTGACTAAAAGGAATAAAAGTTCGAAAAGTGAACAATCAGACTTCTTAACCTCAAGAAGTCTTGCATACTTCACACTGATGTCATGTTAAAAAAAAATCCTTAAGCTATCTGAGTTTTCATGTTCCATACCGAAACATTACATTGATTTTTCTAGTTCCGGTAGTATTCCATATTAGGGATAAACTAACTTGGCCACTGAAACTTTGGTTTGTGTAACGGATGATGCGTATGTCATACCATATAATAGCTCCTATAGTATTGGAACACCTTCGAGTGAGTTTATTGGTAGTAGTGGTGATGCAGAAGCGGCAAAAATACCCTGTGATGTCGTTTCTCAGAGTCAAGTCCCCTGTTGTTCGCTTCAAACTCCTCAATATTACTTTCAGTGACCTATTGGAAAATATTAAAAAAACTACATAGATGAAAACAATTATATTGCAATGCATACCGAACAAAAGGAATCAGAAACGTGTATCTTCTTGTACATTGCTCCAAAAGGATTTGGTAGTGGAGGAGCACACAGTAGTGGACCGACGATGTTGACAACTGTGGGATTGCCGGAAATAGTAGCTTAGGGTTTAGGTGTTGCATTGAGTGCGAGATAGAAAGGGGCAGAGGAGAAAGTTATTCCGAGGAGGTGCACGGTGGTCGTGATGGAACGTTAATTACTGACGCTGCCATTAGATGAGCCTCGCCAGAATCCTCACCGGCGTTTGAGGGCAATGAAGGGTGAAGAGGAAACTGAGGCAGTGAAGGATGAAGAGAAAACTGAGACAGTGAAAGGTCAAGGAAGAAGCTGAGGCATGAAGGGTTTCAGTCTTTTGGGTTTGTTATGTTATAATTCTAGAAAAGAAGAACCTAAACTTTGGAGAAAGAAAACGTAAAATTTTGGGAGGGAATGCTTAAAAAAAATGAGGGAAATAGGGGAAAAGAAGCATTTTAATTTTTAAGCTAACCAACCTCTTTAAAAAGAAATCAAAACCTCCGCTATTGTTGGCTTCCAGATAATTTATTAGAATCATTCTAGATAATGTTTATTTGAGGGGTTTTTTTAATAACCTCCCCAAAATAATCCCCATTAAATACAACTTTTTTAGTAGTGAAAGTACCTGAAAAACACTAGAAGGGAATTGAATAATGTTAATGGAAAATTTCTTTTCGCAAACCTTTTGATATAGCACATTGTCAAGCTCTGTAATTTTCTTTTAAACACTTAGACGTTCGACCTAATAAAATATTATAACAAGAATTTCTTTTGTCATGCTATTCAAAATGTACACTACAAAGTTTGTAAGAACCTCCTTTGTTGAAGAGTAATCGTTTAGCTTGGAAGGTTCTTGTATTTAGAAATAAAAACACAATTGCAGGTTTTCTGAGAGAAACGTTTAGTCAAGGGAAGAAATGAATGCACAGATATTATATACTGGTTCACTCCAACTGAGCCACGTCCAGTCTCCTTCGTAGAGGGTTCCACTATAATCTTCAAAAAGATTACAAATGAGTATTCTCACAACTCCTGGTCTCAGTCAGCGAATAACTACCTACCTTAGACTGGATGAGTATTCTCACCACTCCTGGTCTCGATTAGCAAATAATCACCTATTACCCTAGACTGAATAAGTATTCGCACCACTCCTGGTACTAAGCAACATTTCCTGGATTTCCTTTAACTCAACTGAGTTCAACAAGTATTTTAATTCTCTTCAGAATTGCAATCAAAGATTGCGTACAAGTCATTCAAACTATTACTCTCGTAGAGAGGATGTAATTACAATACAACGTAGTCTAAACACTCGTAGGTGTTTCTCTCTTTTCTTTTTCTCCCTTTCTTACAATCAGTAAGCAATATAACAATGAAGCTTGAGAGTATTTCTTTTATTCTCTTCTCTTCTTTTCTTTTTCTGCTCAAATGTATTCTTTTTCTTGAGCACTCTCTTTTCTTTTTTGAACGCTTCTTAGGATGCATATTTTGTTGTATGTTATCCTCTTTATTCTTCTTTTGAAAGCTCTTCTATTTATAGGCTCTTTGGATAAATGCTCGTTAGATTAAGCTCTTGGCCTTTATTCTTGTGCTTTCTCTTTATTCGTGTACAGTAGTCGTTGGATAAAGTCAACTTGTTAGAGCAAACATCCTTTTTAAGTAATTTGCTTGAAGTAGGTTGTACATTCTTTTAGACATGAGTTTAGTGAAGAACATTCTGTGAATATCTCTCTTGTCTCTAACGTCCACTTCTGATATTTTGTTTTGAAGTTTGTGGATGCGTATAAAATAACTCATCTCCAAAGAATAAAGTAGATTGTGCATGCACCAAATATTTTTTTTCTTATCACTTTCGTTGTTTTTGAATGTTGAGCATTGATAATAGTTGAATTTACCGTTATCTGTGATGCAAATTGGATATTAAATCAACTCTTTTTGACTTAGAAACTTTCTTGAACTCTTGTTTTTAAGTTTAGTTTTGTTAATAAGTGAATAGAGGTTATACTTAATGATTTTATCACTAAATTCCCTCAATGTTGTAGGTTATTGGTATAATTTGGAAGAGGAGCAAAAGTATCAAGGAGTTGAAACTCAAGAGGAACAACAAAAGCACCAGAGAAGAAGGCTGAAGAAAGCGCAAGGTGCATAGTTGCCCTTTTCTGGGCCCTAGGCGCTGGTTGTCTCTCAACTACGCCTGGTTGCCCCTTTCTGGGGCCCTCTGCACCATTGGTCACGCATTGAAGCCTGCTTGCCTCCTTTAGAAGCCCTCAAGGGTTATGTTTACGTACCAACGCCTAATTGCCCTTCTGATTGGTGTTGAGCGCTAGCTAGCTATGCCGCAAAACTCCTGGTTACCCCTATCCAGGGCCCTCAGCACCAATGCTCTCGCAAGCTCGCCCGGTTGCCCTTAGTTGGGGCGCTGAGCGCCAGTGACTTAGGCTTATGGGTTAATTTTTTATCTATTTAAGGACTTGCTCGCCCTAGGGTTCACATATTTTGGTGGCTAAAGCACAGAAAAACACTTTTCGACCCTTTGGAGGTAGATTTGGCATGCGGGAGTGTTCCTCTTCACTTTCTAGGGTTTTTATTTCATTCTTCCATTGTGCATCAAGGTTCTCCATGACAATGGATAACTAAAGTCATTTGTTATTGGGGAAGATGTAACCTCTAAACTTTCATTTATTTGAATTTGATTTAAACATTTTATGCTTCTTTTATTATATGTTAGTGATTTTCTTCTATTCAAAATGCTAATTATGTTTTGGCCATTCATAATTTGATATTTGATTTGTTTGAGTATTGGGAAATATCTTACGAATCATGGTCTGGAGAATTTGACCCAAGGGGACTATTGCCTAAACATAGGAATAAAATGTTTGGTTGTCTTAAGATTATATTCGTAATGCAGAATTGATTATTAGGGATGTAAGACATTGTGGTCTAAGAATTAAGGATAGGTTTTTTTCGCTGAGACATCGGGTTTTACGTAATTTAGAAATTGACATTAACATTCTAATGAATAAGACGAATTCTTATATGCATGAAATTGATTAGGTGAAATCTAAACCCCAACAACATAGTCATCTCATATTATCAACATCATCCATTCATTCTTGTTTTAGCCCTAATTGATCAACTTGCATTCATATTTACTTTTATTGCATTTGAATTTTAATCCAATGGAATTGTTTTTACGTCTTAATTAGTTAAGGTATTACACGATTGTTTAGTGTCGTGAGTATCTTGGGAAACAATACTTGGTCTTACCATTTATTATTACTTGATACGATTTGGTACACTTGCCAACCTTAGGATTTACCCACTCGTACCCTCCCCTCTTTGGCCAGTTAGACTCGGCTATCTCATTGTTTAGGTATACCCTTGTCTCTATGACCACCTTTTGATTCACAAGGGAAATGTAAGAGATCGAAAGAAGACTCACTACTACTCGACTTTGAGTTATCCCTAACAAACATATTAGAACTACTTGAAGACATACTTGATACTAGTCAGCACTAAGACATTGAGGACTCTTGAAAAGCATATCAGCAACAAAGAAAAGAATGTTAGAGTAAGTGATAAAATGAAACAAGTATGTATCTTACTTATAGCATAATTATAATGACCCTTTGTCTCCCACCTATTTGATCCCAACCGTTAGATCTCCCAAAACTAATGGTCAAAGGTTACAACTTTTCACTTTCCTAATGTCCCATCGACTTCTACATGCCTGACATCCGTAAACTCAAGCCTCTTCATTGCTACGCTACTTAAGGTTAGGGGTTACTATACCTATAAGACAAAAACAACTAAAGAAATACAAATTTTTTTTGCATATACAGACCCGTCAAGACTGACATCATAACGTCAATATAAGACTCTAACATATAACATATGAAGCCTAGGGTATTGATGTACTACATGTGTTTTACTACACCTCAACTATCTGGACTAAGATGTACTCGACCTACATGTATTCAGATTTGGAAAATATCATATCGGAAAAGACGACATCTAAGCAGTCATATAGTTAGGAATGATCAAAGGTTATTAACAAAAGGAACTATCTAAAACATCATTAACATACTACTCAAAGTTAATTGATGTATGTAATCACATGGACTAAGGCCCATCCTGATGAGGACCCATAATCGTAATATAAATAACACATATCACAAGATAAATTAATTACATTCATTATTATAGCATTTATTGTCATATGATGCACTTGGCTCACTTGAGCGTTGGAGTATCTTCTTAGGCACAAACCCCCCTTTTGGACTGGAACACGATATTTAAGAAGTTATCGGCTAGTGAGAATTTGAAGGTTGGAGCACGAGAAAATAACGGTTTGTGAAGATCTTTACCTAGTATTATTGGTTTTACAAATAAGAACATTTTTCGATGTTCAAACTTTATCTAAATAAAATATGAAATTTATTTTCATATATATTTAATCAATGAAATAAAAACTAAGATTTTCTAACTCCTATTTTTGAACTAAGATAAGGATAAAGCAAATAATATAATTATTTAAAAATAAAGATATTACACTTTAGACTATATTAATGAGAAAAATTTTATTGTTATAATAAAGACAAGAAATTAACGATTGTGCTTCAGTATTTATTTATTTTCTCTTATGCATTTCTTTTACTTGTGTTATATTCAAAAGTTTCATTTATTTATAAAAATTTATTCCTATTTTTTTTATGAATAATTAATTATAAAATTTACTTATATTATATATAGTGTAGGTATCTATCGAATTGATAGATCAATATATGATGTTAAACTGATCGACCCTTTTTCATGGCCAAACGATGAATGTTGCAGGTTAATACCCAAAACTTAAAAGTGTATTAACACAAGATCAACAAATTAATCATATTAAAACTTTATTGGACCAATAGTAAATAAAAGCCCAAGTAAAAAGCTATAAATAGAATATGTTGGTTAGGTAGGGAGGTTATATTATTGTGACATTTAAGAAAGAGAGACAATCGAAAGTGGCCTTGACAGACTTGGATTCTTGAACGAATACAAAGGACTAGATCGAACCTCAGGGTGAAACAAAAGATTGGTAGATCACACAGTTGGAAGGGCAGACTACTTACATAGGCACCAATTTCACTAGTGAACAAAAAAGATTGATCTATGTTGTGCTAGAGAGAAATAAGGACTTATTCGCTTGCACGTCACCAAATATGTCGGGCATTCACCTAGGAATATTATCCCATAGATGCTCTATCTTCAAGGAGGCTAGATCGATCATCTAATAAAAACGAGGTCTAGGAGAAGAAAAACAGAAAGCCACAAAGGAGTCAAAAAGATTTTGGAAGCCAGTTTTGTGCAGGAAATCAAATACACCACTTGGCTAGCGAATGTAATTCTTGTTAAAAAGTTGAGTGGTTAATAAAGGATGTGCACCGACTTCACCAATTTTAGAAAAGCTTGTCCTAAAGATTCGTATCCCCTATCCAACATTGATCAGTTGGTAGGCAGGGCATCCAATCATCGCGTGCTAAGCTTTTTAGACGTGTACTTTGAGTATAACCAAATACCCATGTATCATTGAAATAGATAAAAAATGACATTCATCACAGATCACACCAAATATTGCTATGAAGTCACGTCATTCAGCCTCAAGAACATTAAAGTGACATATTAGAGGCTAATGGACAGAATCTTCTAGCAACAAATAGATAGAAATATGGAAATTTAAATAGATGACATGGTGATGACGTCTGAGACAATCGATGTAAACACTAATGACTTAAAAGAACTTTTCAATAAGATAAAAAGATACCAAATTCGCTTAAACCCTACCAAATGCATCTTCAAGGTAGGAAGGAGAATGTTTTTAGGCTTTGTGCTAACGACAAGGGGGATTTAGACCAACCTCGATAAATGTAAAGCCATTTGGATATGAGGAGCCCTGCGAATTTGAAGGAGGTATAAAGATTGTTAGGAAGACTAACATCTTTGTCCCACTTCTTACCAAGGTTAACTAATCATATAAGACCAATTATCAGAAACATCAAGAAGCAATGACAAACAAATGAGATGAGGAGTTCGAGCGAGAATTCTAAGAGATGAAAGAAACCTTGAGTGCACCGCTCATTCTACCCAAACTGATCGTTGGACAAGATGTCCAATTATACTTGTCAGACTCTAACAAAGCCATCGGTGATGCTATAATACAAGACTTGCCTGAACAAAGGCCAATATACTTCATCAGTTAGGTTTTACAAGATGTTGAAACAAGGTACCAACTGATTGAACAAGTTGCTTTAGCCTTGGTACGATGGCAAGACATCTAAGGCCCTACTGGAAAGGTACAACAAGTTCGTTGCAAGACAAGCTCATCTAGTAGAAAATCGGGGAGATTGTTAAGGTATTACAAGACAAGCTCGTCTAATAGAAACCCTGGTCTTGGTTTTGAAGTTTAACTTAATAACATAAAATGAAGAAGACTAACAAAGAAGTCTCTGTGTATGGAAAGCTAACTCTAAACTAGAAAAACACTTAAACCAATTAGTATAGGAACATCTAGGCTAGAGAAACAAACACTCTGATAGAAAACCATAAATTAGGAAACCAACCTTTAGAAAACACTGGGTTAGAAAACCTTAAATTAGGAAACCAACCTTTAGAAAACACTAGGTTAGAAAACATCAACCTGAGTTAAGAAACCAACCTTTAGATTGACACTAGGATAGGAAAAACCCTAGGATAAAAGACAAGTACTCTGAAGAAATACGAGAACCTAGATAGAAGAACACCAAGCCAAGAGCCAACAATATCACAACCTCACAAAGATAGAATAGAAGACAAAAGTCTGAAACAATAGGATAAAACTCCACTTAGAAAGAACAAGTATAAAAGCTATAGGTGACCATCTAAGGGAAAAAGGTTAAAACAACAAAAACTAGGCTAGGTAACTTAGGACAAAAACACAAGAAGAAAACGTAAGATGCAAACGCAAGACTTAGAGCCTAAACCCCAAACAAACACAACCTAGAACCTAAACCCCAAACATAGAAAAACATATGAAAACACTTAGGTCTTAGGAAATAGAAAAAATTTAGGCTAAAACACTCAATGCTTATAATACCTGGATTAAGTATTTGGCTTCTCTTGAAAACAAAAGTGATATTTGATCAACTGATTGCACATCAAATCCAACCAGAAGCACGTGACAGGAAAGACATTCACGGAATGTTTTCTTCTAGGAAACGAAAATATAAAACCATGTCTAAAGCAAGACACCAAAGAAGTAAAACATTAAAATACTCTGAAACAGTGATAAGACACAAGAAAACATAAAATCCTAAACAAAATATAAATGCATTTTTAGATTTAGTATGCATGTCTTTATCTTATGTAGGACAATCACTACGAACGATCATTTTATAGATATCGAAATGAACGTTGAAGAAAAGACAAAAGGAGCGTTGATCAGATTGTCAAAAGTTGTGCCAAAAGACATGTCAAAATCACTTTTGATAAAAGCTCTGAAAAACACGTCTACTCTGTCAAAAGTCACCATCCTATGACTCACACGTACACAAATAGCCAAAAAGAAACAAATCTTAAGACAAGCTTCATTAAATGGTTACATTGCCTAATAAAAAAGACAATCATCATCACAACGGCTATATCCACAAGGTGTATAAATAGAGGATCGGAAGAAAGAAGAAGATGATGATGAAGAAGAGAGAAAATATGAAGATTTGAAGATATCTCATCATCCATTGAGCGAGGAAATCTCTTATCAATGCTAAATCACTCTTATCAAAGAAAAGGATAAAGAGAAGAGCTCAAGAAAATAAGAACACTCTCAAGCTTCATCAAAAAATCCACTTGAAGAAACAAAAAGAGTGAAAGAGAGAAAAATAGGAGAGAGAGTCTCTCAAGCTTCATTGTAATATTTGCATGTGCTTGTCACAAGAGAGAAAGAGATAAAGAGAAAAGTAAAGCATCCCTCTTGCACCTCATTGTATTGTATGCTTACTTTTGTAAGGAGAAAAAAAGAAAGAGATGAGAGAAACACATACGAGTGTTTAGACTACATTGTATTGTATTGAAATCCTCTCGTAGAGATATATAGTCTTAACTACATGTAAGCAATCTATGATTGCAATTATAAAGAGAATCAAAACACTTACAACTTAACTTTGACAAGTTAAGGAAATCTAGGCGAGATCGTCTAGTGACAGGAGTGGTGCAAATACTCAATTGATTTAGGGTAACTAAAGGTTATTCGTTGATCCGGGATACCAGGAGTGGTGAAGAATACTGTGATAATGGATAAATATACCATTATCTGTGATTCAATTTTGATACTAAATGCACCCTTTTTGACTTAGAAACTTGCTTGAACTCATGTTTTTGCTTTAGTTTTATGAATAAGAGAATTGAGGTTATACTTAATGATTTTATCACTAAATTCCCTTAACTTTATAGGTTAATGGAGTGATTTGGAAGAGGATTCAAAGTATGAAGGAGTCGGAACTCAAGGAGCGAGCAAAGTTGTAGAAAAAGAGGAAAAATGCAGTGCAAAAAAAATCGCCCAAGTTGAGCACCCTTTTAGGGGGGCTGAGCACCAGAATTTACACCGCACCACGCCAGGGCACCCTTTTAGGGGCACTGAGCACCAATTTCTTCTGTTTCACACCTGGGCACCCTAAGTTGGGGCGCTGAGCGCCGACAACGTGGGCTTGGACTTGTTTTCTGTTATTTTTATGATCTATTTAAGACCTAGACGTCCTAGGGATTGTATCTTTTTATGGCTTGAGCACAGAAACACGATTTTGACCCCTTTTGGGGCATATTTGGGGATGTGAGAGATCTTCTCTTCTCTTTCTAGGGTTTTATCTTCATTCCATTCCATTGTACACCTAGTTTCTTCATGATGATGGATAACTAATCTCATTGGTTATTGGGGAAGATGTAACCTCTAAACTCTATTATATTTGAATTGATTCTTATTATTGATATATGTTTCTTTCATTAATTCTTAGGGTTTTTCCTCTATACTCTATGCATTGTGGTGTTTAACTCATTCATGGCATGATTATTGGTTTTTGTGATATGGACACATACGGAGGAATCTAGATCTGGGGATATGCTCCCAAGGAAACTATTGCCTAGACATAGGGTTAGAACGCTTGGTTATCTTAAGCTTCTGTGCGTATGTAATGCAGAATTAAGTTCTAGGGAGACAAGACATTGTAAACTAGTAATTAAGGATAGACTTTCTTCGACGAGGCATCAATTTTTAAGTAATTTAGAAAGTGTTATTGACATTAATGAAGAAGATGAATTCTTATATGCATGAGAGTAAACTAGGTGAAATCTAAACCCCAACAACATATTCATCCCATATTATCAACACCATTCATTCATTCTAGTGTTTAACCTCAATTGATCAAATTGCATTCATGTTTATTTTTCTGCACTTTGTATACAAAACCCCCAAAATATTGTTCTTAAAGTCTTAATTAGTTAAGCAATTACATGAGTGTTTATTGTCCTGAGTCTCTTGGGAAAAGATAGTTGGTCTTACCATTTTATATTACTTGATATGATTCGGTACACTTGCCGACATCTTAACAAGTTTTTGGCATTGTTGCCGGGGACTCGTGGTTTAACTATTCTATTTGTGTGATTCTTAACTGGTTAGACTTTATCTTTCTAAAAAAAAGAAGAAAAAAAGAGAGAAAAATATTTTACTATTTTTTTATTTTTTGGCTAATTGAGTGCTCTAGTGTAGTGTTCTTTAGTGTATGTAGGATAAAATCCGTATTAGGAGCACAAGATCATCAGGACCTTTCTTTTTAGGTTTGGAAATAGAGAAGACTGCCAATAGTAGACGAAGAAGACAGATAATGAAGAAGGCAGATAAGAAAGGAGAATTGGTTCACCAACACCCTAATGTGAAAAGTGATGAACCCAAACCTGGCACGCTAGGGAAATTCAAGAATAGGTTATAGGTTGTCAAGACTATCAAGGCAAACAGAGTTCTGGAGATTGGGGCTCCTTATTTAAGGAGAGTAAAGTTGGTGACAAGAAAATTGCCGAGATTTTGTTGGTGTCGTGAAGGAAGGAAGAATACCAACATCAAAAATCAGGATTGGGCTTAATGGTGTCAAGCTAATGACATTAAACAAGCTCTTACTTAGAGGCAACCCAGTTTCTGAATTTTTTTTTTATTATTTGATTTAGTTGTGTGGTGTGGATTTGATTTTGTTTTGCAGTAATGACAGTATTTACTGATGGATGCTACTGAAAGCATCTACTGATGGATGCTATGTGATTAAGCATCTACTGATGGATGCCGACGAAGACGAGAAAGATTGGTGTCTACTGATGGATGCCGTGTGATTAGAAATCTAACTGATGGATGTCACTGACAGTGTCTACTGATGGATGTCACTGGCAGTATCTACTAATGGATACTACTAGAACATGATTTATTTTGCTTTATTTTTATGCTTATTTGAATTTTGTTTATTTTTTTTTAGTAAGCTATGTACTTGGTTGAAAGAATAGCTCTGCAATGGTTGGTATTGTGTGATGAATTGTTTTGTGATGAGTAATATTATCTTGTGTTGCTCTATGGTTTTGAAATGCATGGTTTAGTTAATGTTTGAATTAGCTATTAAGCATAAATAGTGGTTGCTCATAATTTTTTAAAACATATGGATGGTTTCAATTGTGATTGATATGCTTGGCAGGATGTATATTAAATTGTGGAACTTGAATTAGCCTGTGAGAGGATTGGACTCCAGAGTTTCATTGTTGAATGTTATTGCTTTGGAATCATAGTTGATTGTGCCTAAGTTTTTATGTTGACCTATTTGCTTGCATGTGTCATATGATCAAGGCCATTTGTTCTATCATTTGAACCTTAAGCCTAAATCTATGAAAAAAACCCTTTGTGAAATCTTTACCTTAAGTTGAGTTGAGTATATTTGTATGGTATGGAGAAAGGTTCAAGTTTGGGGTTGTTGGGGAAATTTGAAAAAGAATTGTGAAAATAAAAAGAAAAAGAGCATTGAGCTAAGTGTTGAATGAAATTGAAAAAGAAAAGAAAAGAAAAGAGAAGAAGAAAAAGAAGGAAAAGCCCAATGAATGAAAAGTTGGGAGTAAGATGAGAATGGTTTCTCAAATATAAAGAAGAAAGAGAGATTATGGTCAATGTGAAAGGAAATTTTTATTCTCTTAACTCAAGGATTATTTTTTCTAGAAAAACCAGTTTTCTTCTTAGCTTGGCCACGTTACAAGCCTTAGAAAGTCCTTGTGATGATAACTTGCTTGTGAATGTGTTTTTATGTGTTTAAATGAACAACAAAGTTGATCTATGTGACATTGTGATAGTAGAGTGAAAGAGACACCAATATCTCACTATACACTTTTGAGTGCTTGAGTGAAACACTGTCTTTGGTGAGGAATGGTTCCATGCATTACAATTGGACATTCTGCTTGGTTGTTGATCATTTATAAGGTTTTTGCATCTGTTGTATGTTCTTTGATTGTGTGAGCACCATAATTGAAGCTTAATTGGCTATGACATCATTATTTCTTAACTGATCTTTCTATGATGAGCATACATGAGTGATTTACTTGTCTTAGAGAAAAATGCTTTTTAATATGCTAAGACTGTTGTAGTATATCTATTTTGTAAGCCAAGATACATTTTTCTTGAGGACAAGCAAAGTTTTAAGTTTGAGGTTGTGATAACGGTTGAATATACCATTATCTGTGATTCAATTTTGATACTAAATGCACCATTTTTGAAATAGAAACTTGCTTGAACTCATGTTTTTGCTTTAGTTTTATGAATAAGAAAATTGAGGTTATACTTAATGATTTTATCACTAAATTCCATTAATTTTGTAGGTTAATTGAGTGATTTGGAAGAGGAGTCAAAGTATGAAGGAGTCGGAATTCAAGGAGCGAGCGGAGCTACAGAAAAAGAGGAAAAAACGCAGTGTAGAAAAATCCGCCCAAGCTGAGCGCCCTTTTAGGGGGGTTGAGTGCCAGAATTTGCACCGCACCACGCCCGGGCACCCTTTCACAAGCACTGAGTGCCAATTTCTTTTGTTTCACGCTTGGGCGCCCTAAGTTGGGGCGCTGAGCGCCGGCGAAGTGGGCTTGGACCTGTTTTCTGTTATTTTTATTATTTATTTAAGACCCAGACGTCCTAGGGATTGTATCTTTTTATGGCTTGAGAACAAAAACACGATTTTGACCCCTTTTGGGGTATATTTGGGGATGTGAGAGCTCTTCTCTTCTCTTTCTAGGGTTTTATCTTTATTCCATTCCATTGTATACCTAGTTTCTTCATGATGATGGAGAACTAATCTCATTGGTTATTGGGGAAGATGTAACCTCTAAACTCTATTGTATTTGAATTGATTCTTATTATTGATATTTGTTTCTTTCATTAATTGTTAGGGTTTTTCCTCTATACTCTATGCATTATTGTGTTTAACTCATTCATGGCATGATTATTGGTTTTTGTGATATGGACACATACAGAGGAATCTAGATCTAGGGAATTGCTCCCAAGGGAACTATTGCCTAGACATAGGGATAAAACGCTTGGTTATCTTAAGCTTCTATGCGTATGTAATGCAGAATTAATTGCTAGGGAGACAATACTTTGTAAACTAGTAATTAAGAATAGACTTTCTTCACCGAGGCATCGGGTTTTAAGTAATTTAGAAAGTGATATTGACATTAATGAAGAAGATGAATTCTTATATGCAGGAGAGTAAACTTGGTGAAATCTAAACCCCAACAACATATTCATCCCATATTATCAACATCATCCATTCATTCTAGTCTTTAGCCTCAATTGACCAAATTGCATTCATGTTTTTTTTTTCTGCACTTTGCATTCAAAACCCCCAAAATATTGTTCTTAAAGTCTTTATTAGTTAACCAATTACATAAGTGTTTAGTGTTATGAGTCTCTTGGGAAACCACTAGTGCAAAAACGACCTTTAACGTCAGCCTTTGGACGTCTGACTCTCGAATATTCAACGTAAAAAATGACTGGTGGCATTTTTCGTAAATAAAACAACTATTTAGACTATGGAGGGGCCCGACGTCTAAATACTCATATACGTCAGCTCCCCAGAATAGATGCCAAAACTAAATGAAAAAGTTAAAAAATAATAATTTTTTCATCTATTTAGACGTCTGTTATGGGGAATACACAACCCAGAAATTTAAAAAGTCACTTTTTGACTACATTTAGACATCGGATCCCGCCACTTCGACTTCTAAAGCACTTTAGACGTCTGTTATTGGGGGAACCGACGTCTAAATGCGCAGCCCAAGAATTTAAAAAGTCATTTTTTGACTCCATTTAGACATCTGATCTCGCCACTCCGACTTCTAAAGCACTTTAGACGTCTGTTATATGGGGAACCAACATCTAAATACAGAACCCAGAAATTTAAAAAGTTACTTTTTGACTCTATTTAGACGTTTGATCCCGCCACTCCGATTTCTAAAGCACTTTAGACGTCTGTTATTAGGGGAACCTACGTCTAAATGTGCAACCCAAGAATTTAAAAAGTCACTTTTTGACTCCATTTAGATGTCTGATCCCGCCACTACGACTTCTAAAGCACTTTAGACGTCTGTTATTGGGGGAACCGACGTCTAAATACTATACCCAGAAATTTAAAAAGTCACTTTTTGACTCTATTTAGACGTCTGATCCCGCCACTCCGACTTCTAAAGCACTTTAGACGTCTGTTATTGGGGAACCGACGTCTAAATGTCGGCATTAAAACACCGCGAACGCGAGACAACTGTTATGCGCACTCATTGTTCATCATCATTGTCGCGTTTTCTCTCTACGGGTTACATTTTTCAGGTTCGTTTTCTCACTTTTGCACCGTTTTAAATTAATTTTACTCCGATTACTTCACTCTTTGATGCATTATCTTTAATTGGATCCGATTAAAATGCCTTTTCGTTGGGTTTTGGTGCAGTTATTCACGTGTCCTTGGGCGGTGTTCTTCGGAGGCGATTTCTTACGTTTTGCACTCCTCCAATTCCCTCTACTATGTTTGTAAAACCATCCAATAAAAAAATGTACAATACATTCTCTTCAACTAAAATATAAAGTTGTAAACTCGAATCACCATGAGTCAGGAGCAACCTTAGAGACGTCTGATCTGTATGGATTGGACATCTATATAGACATCTGACCTATATAGGTCCGACATCTATATAGACGTCTGACCTAAAGGGTCCGACGTCTCATTAACGTGACGCTTATAGACGTCGGACAGAGATCAGACGTTAAAAGCCCAAAATAACAGACGTCTAAAGTCCTTTCTGCACTAGTGAACGATACTTGGTCTTATCATTTTATATTACTTGATATGATTCGGTATACTTGTCGATATCTTAACATACTACACAACCAGGAGTGGGTGAAACTCAAGGAAATTTCGACAGGTAGCTAAGTACCAGGAGTGGTGTGAATACTCAAGGAAATCTCGGTAGGTAGTTGAGTACCAATAGTGGTGCTAATACTCAGAGGAAATCTCGGCGAGGTAGTTGAGTACCAAAGTGCTAATACTCAAGGAAATCTCGGTAGGTTTCTAGGTACTAGAAGTGGTGCGAACACCTAATTGATCTAGGGTAACTGGAGGTTATTCGTTGATCAGGGATACCAGAAGTGGTGAATAATATTACACAACCAGAAATAAGGGAAACTAAACTAGTTGAGTCTCAAAGGCATTAAGATCGTTCAGGGATACCAAGAGTGGTGAATAATACTATGCAATTAGGAGTGACTTAAACTTAACTGTACTTCATTGAATATCTAGTGAAAACCTTTAAGTTAATTTAGAGGAGAATTGGACGTAGTCCTAACAGGTGAACCAGTATAAAACATCTTGTGCCTTTTGTCTGTTGATGAATGATGTAGTCTGTTAAACTCTCCCAAGCTCACTCTTTTATGACATGCTTTACATAATAAGGTTATTGTCTACACTCTAACTTGGATACGCAAAGTTGACCAAGTAAACGATCTCACTAGGAAACATTATTCAACCCCCTTCTAGTGTTTCCATGCACCTTCACCTACTTCTAAAGTCACCAAGTGGTTGTTCGTATAGACCACCCTATAGCCAAGATTTTGAAGAAACCCAAACTGGCAGGAAGGATGATAAGTTGGTTGGTCAAGTTATTTGAATTTAGCCTTCGATTCGAGCCATGTGATACAATAAAGGCACAACACTTGGTTGATTTTGCGGCCAAGTTACCGAAGGAACGCTCATAACAGCATGACCGATTTGTGAACATTGTATATGGATAAATCCTTTGATAAACAGGGTTTAGGGTATCCAATAATGAGGTAGGGTATGAGACATTTATGGTTGGCTTATAGTTGGCAAAAGACATAGGGCAACAAAAGTTTGTTTCAAGACCGACTCACATTGGTGGTTAGTCAAGTTCATGGTCAAGGATGACCTTATACTCTAATACTACCACTAAGTTATGCAAGTAAGGGTTTGCAGAAGTCACATCGAGCATATTCCCTAGTTGGAGAACTCTAGGGTAGAGATTTTGTCTAAATTGGTCCTTTTATAAGCGGGGTTGAAAAGCAGGGGTTTTTTTTGGAAAGACCGAATGACATTAAGATATAACAAGATTTGATATTTAAGTTCAGGGCATCCAACAATCAAGCCAAATATGGGGCATTTGTAGTCGACCTACAGTTGACAAAAGACACAAGAGCAACAAAAGTTTGTTGTAAGACCAACTCGCAGTTGGTGGTTAGTCAATGACGACCTACTACTCCAATACTGCCACTAGGTTATGCAAGTTATGAAAGGGTTTGCAAAAGTCACCAATGAGCTTATTCCCCGATTGGAGAATGCTAGGGTGAACATTTTATCTAAACTGGCACACAACAAAGGGAAAGAGCAACTCTAAAACATAATCCAACAAGTGCTAACAAGTCCAATTATTAAGAGATGAATGAACGTGGACAAGGTAGGGGGCACCGACTAGAGGGACACAATCAGGAGCTTAATGAAACAAGTAGAGGACGGAGGAAAAATAACATCAGCGACTACTAGAAAGGTCACTCAATTTGTCATATGAGAAGAGTTGTACAAGTGAGGATTGTCCATGCCTCTTTTGAAATGTATCTTAAGGGAGGAAACAAAATACGTGATGAACGAATTACACAATGACGTATATGGGATGCATTCAGGATGACGATTGATGAGGATGTGCATCCTATGGGTTATATATTTTCGACCAACCATAGAGACCGACGACAAAAGCTTTGTTAACAAATTTGTCAAATGCGAAGAGCATGGCAACAAGATGCATGCATTTCCGTCACAGTTACATAACATCATGTCACCTTAGGCATTCGCATAGTGAGGAATGAACATAATAAGGCCACTCCTGATAGCCTAAGCGTAAAAATGGTTTTCTTGGTGGCAATAGATCACTTCACCAAACGGGTAAAGGTTGAGGCTTTAGCAAGTATTATCGCTTGACAAGTGTGATTATCTGTCTGGAAGAACATCATATGCCTCTTTGGCCTTCCTCATACCATAATGATGTACAATGGAAAATAATTCATAGATAAAAGGTTAGGGGAATTGTACAAAGGGCTTGGAATCAAGCATCTGACCAGCTTGGTAAAGCATCCCTAAATGAACGGTTAAGTCAAGGCAATGAATAAGGTAATATTCATAGAGTTAAAACGAAGATTAGGTGAAGCTTAAGGTTCATGGGTTGATGTTTGCCAAAAGTACTCTAGGCTTACTAGTGTACACTGCTTGTCTCTACATGTGAGACTCCTTTTAATTTAACATAAAACATAGATGTGATGTTACCTATTGAAGTGAGGGAACCTACTCTTAGGACAAAAATACAAGATATGGACTTGAACACTGACCAACTAAAGTTTGAACTAGATGGCATAGTTGAACAAAGGGAAGTTGTATCCATACAAGTATAAGCCTATAAGAGGATGACAACTTAGATATACAACAATAAAGTTAAACTAATAAGCTTCACTAAGGGAGACCTAGTTTGGACAAAAACTAGAGACATGCAGAAGAAGGTCATATATGGCAAGCTAGTGCTTAACTGGGAAGGCATGTACCGAGTTATAGAGAACCTACAAAACAAAGCTTACCGACTCAAACACTTGGACGAGTGGACAACACCAAACACGTGGAATGACTCCCATCTTAAATTCTATTTTAGTTGATGTAATTATAATGTACTAAGCAAACAATGTACTCTTTCTTACCATTATCATTTTTCACTAAGGAGGTTTTTGACTGGGGATGTTTTAATAAGGCACATATTTTGTATAAAGACATGTTATTTTGCAGCTATTAAAGTGTTCACCATCTCAACAATCGATCAAGGGTGTGTTCAGATCATGAACCCCTCCTAATTTCATTTTACGCTTCGGTCCACCACCTCCATTATAGCGTGCAAATGCTCACCCCACTCGTATTGTGTAACGTACTCCCGAACCTCATGGTTGACCCATTTGTACCTCTATTGTTAGGCTAAACCTAGTTTGTCACTTACCTTGAGGAGTCTATATCAATATTTGCTTTGACACCCTGAACGCTCTCCTTAGGTTAACTACCCCCTCCTTATTACCATTATTACGTGTATCGCTAGCCTTCATGCTACCCTTATTATCCAATTGAACAGTCCTCCCGATTGTTCCCTTGCTTGAATATACCTCTGATAATGATGATGAGGTTGCACTTTCGTCGTACCCTTTACCTTCCCAACCAGAAAGATCCTTTGACAACGAAAAACTAGGAGATTGTGACATTATTATTACCTTTGTTCATAAAATTCAATTGTTTGAGAAGAGTTAGGAGAAGGAAAAGATGAAAATGATTGACCAGCCCCACCACTATTTATAAGAATGGGGAGACAAATAGTCACTCGATCTAAACCGTTGAAGTAAACCACATCCAACGACTGTAGATATCTAACACTTCACATCCTTTGACAGAGTTGATGAAGCATCACAAATTTCAAGACCTCATGGTCATTATTCAGTGAAGAGTTATGACTACATGAATGGTCATGGGAAACCCAACCAAAAGAAACCTGACACACAAACCACTATTCACTAACAAATGGCAGTAACGCTCGAGCTGGGGGCTAGTGTATTGTGGGTACCTATCGTATTGAATAATTGGTATATGATGCTAAACTTATCAATCCTTCTTCATGGCTGATTGACGAACATCATAGGAAAATACCCGAAACTTAAAAGTTTATTAACACAAAATCAATCAATTAATCATATTAAAACATGATTGGGCATGATTAGCCTAATGGTGGCAAAAGTTCATTATAAAAAGCTATAAATAGAATATGTTGGTAAGGTAGTCAGGTTATATTATTGCAACATTAATACTCATATAATAAGACTATTATTGACTTGATCATTTGAGTGTCTTCTATAAGTACAACCCAAACACCTTGAACAAACGGACTATACAATCAAAATATTAAAGGATTGCTTAAATAAGAAATCAATTGACAAGAGACCTTTGTTTGTTGGAATCACTAGTGTAGAATCGCTCTTTAACATCACCATATAAACGTCAGTTATGGTGTTGAGCGACGTATATGACTGACTGGTGGTATTTTAGTAAATAAGTTGGCGATATGGATGTCGATTTCGATATAGACCGACATCTATAATACTGTATACGTCAATTTTACCATAAACTAACGTCTATACTGCTGCAATTAAAGCGATTCATTTACCACGCAGGCAAATAGACGTCGCGTCTTTCAGCACCGATGTCTAAATGGCCTGAAGAAGGCATGTGAAAAGTCTATTGGACGTCAATTTATACAGGGGGTCAACGTTTATATGGCTGCAATTAATGTGATTCAACCACCGGCAGGCAAAATAGACATCCATTTGTTCAGGACCGACGTCTATAAGCTTATAGACGTCGGCGCCCCAAGGTCCCCCTCATCTACTAGACTGACCGGATACTGAAACATCATTTCGTTCAGCACTTGAGACGTCACTACCCTTGCATCCGACATCTAAATGGCCTGAAAAGGGGCAGGTGAAAGGTCTATTGGACGTCGTTTTACACAGGGGGGCGACGTCTATATGGTTGCAGTTAATGCGATTTACTTACCCGTAGGCAAAATAGACGTCCATTTGTTCAGGACCGACGTCTATAAGATTATATACGTCGGCTCACCCAGGTCCCCGTCGTCTACTCGACTGACCGGATAATGAAACGTCACTTTGTTCAGCGCTTTAGACGTCACTACCCTTGCATCTGATGTCTAAATGGCCTGAAAAAGGCCGGTCAAAAGTCTCTTGGACGTCGGATTAGTGAGGTAACCGACGCATCATTTCATGTTTAAGTAACCGCGAACTCGCAGTTACGCGCATGTCTTCTTACTCCTCTCCGTTTCTCTCTGTCGCAGTTACGTGCATGTCTTCTTACTCCTCTCTGTTTCTCTCTGTCGCAGTTACGCGCAAAATCTTCTTCCTCCTCTCTATTTCTCTTTGTCGCAGTTACGTGCACAATCTTCTTCCTCCTCTCTGTTTCTACCTGTCGCAGTTACACGCACAATCTTCTTCCTCATCTCCTTTTCTCTGTCTTGCAGTTAAGCATTGCAGGTGCATTTTTCTTTATTTATTTCAATCATTTAATGTTTGTTTTAGTCCGATTAAATTGGTTTCTTCATCATATATCATGTACTAACCGATTAAAATGTGTTTTAGTACAGTTTTGATCCTCTCTTTGGGTAACGTAGTACAACATTCTCCCATTGCTAGCTTCCTCACAAGAAAAGCGGCGTCTTTTGTATGTTTCATGGCGTTTCGACCCAAAATGGAACTTGGGTCGTTGCCTAGTTTCGACCCAGGTTCGGTTTCGGGTTGAAATGTCATGAGATATGCAAAAGACGCAAGCTTTTTTTTGTGGGGAAGCTAGCGAAGGGAGAGTGTGGTACTAGGCTATCGAAAGACAGGATCAAAATTGCACTAATACACAATGGCTAAATTAGACGTCGGTTAATGCTATGTCGGACATCTATAGTGAAGATAGACGTCGGTTAGTGCATAGGCCGACGTCTATATAGCCCCATTACACGTCGGTTTTGGCATATTCCGACGTCTATATAGACGTCGGGGATGGCGTGAACTGGCGTCTAAATAGACGTCGGTTATATGAAATTTCGACGTCTCATTGACGTTACCCGTATAGACGTTGGTTGGGAAAGTGACGTTAAAAGCCCAAATTAACAGACGTTAAATAGCGTTTCTGCACTAGTGAATGTTTATGGTACTTGATCAGTCACGTAGAAACATTATACATTGCAAATAAGCAAAACGGTACTCCAACACACATGCACTTAGGTAACATGTTCCATGATGACACACAGGTCAGGCTGGGCAAAAATAACTGATTTGTACTGTATTATAGTTAACTATACTATATTATACTTAAAAAAAATGATTCACTTTTACTAAAAGTTCAGTATACTATTTTATGGTTTAGTTTTTAAAAACTGAACTTATAACAGTTTCGGTTAAGTTAACTGTGAGAACTGTATCAACTGCTTCATCTTGCCAAAAAAATGTTATTTAATGAGAAAATATTAATAAAAGAAATCGTTCACATAAAAAATTAATAATGAATTTTTTAAAACAAAATTTTTTTATCACAAATTTTTATATTTTTTATCAATAAAACATATATGACTTTTTAAATAATATTATTTTAAGTAATAAAGTAAAATATATTTTTTTAAATTTAATTTTATTAAATGATTAAGTAATAGAAATCATAAAAGGAAAAAAGACTATATAAAAAAAATAATACTTTAATTATATTATATTCTTTAACATATTATTAAATATGTAAAAACATGTTAAAAAAACTTTTAATGATGTTTAAAATGTGTAAGCGCACGTACTAAAATAACTATTTATTTTAAAAATCAACTTACTTTAAAATAAATATCAGTATTATTATTTTTAAATGATAGTATTTTACAGACTAAAACTAAAATATATTTTTTAACGTTAAATTTTACTAAATGACTATATAATGAAATATCATAAACAAATAGTAATATAGCAGAAATAATTAATATAATAGAAATATCAAATGACAAAAAAATTAACAAACGTTTATTAAGAATAACTTTTCTAGTATCATATTTAATTATATTATAATAATTAATAAATATTAGTTTAATTTTTACATAATAAAATATAAATAATAAATAATTGATTAATAAAACAATTTTATGAGACAACAAAATAAATATAAATAAAAAATTATTTTAAAATAAAATAAATAATAAAAAGATAAAATAAATTATATAAACATATAAAACAAAAAAATATAAATAAAAAATTAAAAAATTAATATAAAAGTAAAATAATATTCATGGCAAAATAAATATAAATAAAAAAGTAAAAAATAAAGTAAAATAAAATAAATAAAGAAAAAATAAAATAATTTCCCTACACATATAATAATAAAATAAATATAAATAAAATAGAAAATAATAATATTAAATAATTAAAAAATTAATTTGTAAGATACTTATGAATAAAATAAAATAAATACTAAAATAAATTTCAATTAAAAAGAACATGTATTATTATACTATTCAATTTAAAAACTAGTACAATTCAATTTAAAATTAGTATAGTTAGTAGTTCATTTGAGTTTATATTGTAGTTTAGTACAATTTAATATAGTTCAGTTCAATCCAGTTTGATAAAACAAAAAACAATTTAATTTGTCTGAATTGTTTTACAGTTCATTTTAGACAAATTACTTTTTAGTTCAGTACAAATTTTAGTAGTACAGTGCAGTTCAGTTCTATTTGCCCACCCCTACACAAAATAAAAGAGTGACAAGATCTTGAATAAATAAGTTAACTTCTAATTTGATTTTGGCGAAACCTCGATATTTTAAAATTTTAATAATGGTTGAGGCACCAAATTTTCAAGAAATCTCCTTTTATGAAAAGTAATATAAGAAGATTAAATTATTTGTCCATATCAAGAATTTGCACAATGGAGACATGTTTCATAACTTGAAGATAACTTGAAGGGTTCTTGCTATTATGACAAAGCCAAGAAATTAACATGTCATTCGTGTTTCAATATCTATTTATTTCCCATCTTATTCATTACTTTTACTTTATGTTTGTGTTATATGTAATTTTCAATTTTTTATAAAATATTATTTCTACTTTTATATGAATAATAAATTATAAAATTTACTTATATTCTATATTTCCATTTCTATTTAAATAGTAAAATTGCATTATCAATAAAAAATTATACAAATAATTTATAGCAGACAAAATAAATTTAATTTTGAAAGTAATTAATATTAATAACCATTACTCAAAATTATCATACATTAAATCCTATTTAAATCATCATTACAAGGAACAAATGTTATCTAAAAATTATATTTAACAGCATTTATTATTAATTTATATTTAAATATTTATGTTAAAATTTATTACAACATTTAAGATTAATGTATTATCGACGATAAGTTTATCTCAATTATTTAATTAATATCTTCTAATTTGTTTTAATAGTTTCCCTTCAAAGTATAAGTGTTTCGGTATAACTTTTGTGGGACTGAGAGACTGACCTAGCAAATGCGTCTTTGTCTTCTTAGTCGTCTGCTTCACTCACTTTCTTACGATTTGGATCGCTGCTCTTCTTCAGTCTTGATCGTTCGGTGGACTCCGATCTTTGACCGAGGGAGGGGGTACCTGCAATGGCACTTTATCACTCAAGTTAGGCGTATGATAGAAGAACCTAGGTTCTTAATTGAACGTATCTAGGTATCAGTAAGGCTTAGATAGAATGTGAATAGGGTATATTGGAGCATGAGTGGAACGTACTTGGCTTCTAGCCTTAGCCCTATATTTATAGGTTATCATAAGACCAATAAAATATAAATAAACTTACCTTAAATGGTTTACCTGGATATCCGGTTGGTTGCTCATAAACAACTTTATAAATATCTTTAATAAGATATTCTTGATTTATTTTATTCTTTGTTGGACTACTAGCCCAATTGTCTAAACGTTGGCCCAATTACGGTCCAATATCGTTTGGCGAGCGCTGAATCTGGATGGACCGATCGGTTCTGAATACTAACCGCTCGACCCTGATATCATACTATACATAATGCCCCCCAAGTCCGAGTTAAGTGTCTGACTTGTATGGTTAGGTTAACTGTAGGACTTTGGATTGTTCCATGTCGTGAGAGTTACCTGTTACGCATCGTTTTGTGATGTCGCTTCATTTCCACGTAATCATTTGATTTTTCCTGCCCCCAGGGTAGTTGTAGAGTCTTGAGAGCAAAACCGTAAGATCTTTTTGATCCTACGGTGCAAATTGCGGCCAATTACGTCAGTTTCCCCTCATTAATACGAAAGGATTTTTGAAAACTCTGGTTTATTCAACTGTCATTTTTGAGCCATTTTTTTTCTTTCATCTTTCTCCAGCCTCTTCTCTCGCACTTGCCACCAGGTAATGATGGATCTTCCAACCATTTTAGATTGTTCCCCATCATCCGTTGAAGAAAGGGGGTGGGATGAAAATGTTGAAGCACCAGAAACCTCTTCAACCTCTTCAACCGGTGTATTGCACAAGATTTTTTCTGTACTCAATGGCGGAAATGCCTTCCTCTACGGTAGTGTCGTCGTCGAGTTGTAGTGGCTACGAATGGACTTTTCATGACGTAAGTGAATTCGCTAGCCTTTTCAATAGTAGACCCGTTTTGTTGGATTGGGCGAATGATAGTTGTATCCTTAGGACTCTAGGTTATAATTCTTGTATAAGATTGATTGCTTGTGGAAAGAATGAGAGAGTCTTTCACGGGAAGGAGGGCTCTAAGAATGACCTTTTTTACATCTATGCTTGTTTGTTTAATGACATGTACCTTAGGCTTCCTTTTAGCGTCTTTTAGATGGATGTTCTGAAAACCCTCAACGTTGCCCCCACTCAACTACATCCAAATAGTTGGGGGTACATCCAGGTATTCGCCGTCAAGTGTCAGGCTGTGGCTATTAGACCAACAACCGCTCTATTTCTTTATTTCTTTAGAACCCGACCAATAGCCAAGAGGGGTTGGGTTTCACTAAGTTCTGAGCCTAGGAACGCGATTCTAGGATTATATGCTCAGTCCTTTAAGGGGTTCAAAAATCAATTTTTTAGAGTGACCATTACCGAGTTAGGTCGCCCTTTTTTCTTTAATGAAGACGACAACCCTATGTTTCCCTTGTATTGGACCCAGGACCCCCTCAAGTTGACCTCTTGGTCGAAAGATAAGATGACCGATGCCAAGTTGGAGGCTTTAAGTGTTCTAGCTGCGTTGCCCCGCCCCTTTTCCTCACGGAAGGTTATCAACTGCCTCGAGCATGATGATGTCAACTCGAGGGTATTTGGTATTGACGTGATTGGAACGGGAAATGGAGGCAGAGTCGGAGGTGGAGGCGGAGGTGGAGGCGGAGGAGACGGAAGCGGAGGCGGAGGTGGGGGTTCTGGGGCTGAAGGAAGGGAGACGAGACATGAAGTAGGAGAGAATGGGGAAGGATCCTGGGTGGGGATCCATGGTGGCTTTCATTGTAAATGACGTTTTTGCAGAGGTTGAGGAGGTTGGGTGGAAGATGGAAGAAAGAAGAAGGAGAGAGAAGGAGAAAAGGTGAGAAAAAAAATGGTGTCAGTTTTCCGTTGGCCACGTGAGCTCATTTTTAACGGTGTTAGTTTTGAAGGATTAAAATCAAAGTTTCCTTAAGAAGGAGGACTAAAATGTACATGACTTTGAAAGAGGGACTAAGACCAAAACCGCTTGATAATACAGGGACTAAAAACATATTTAACCCTTCTTTTATTTATCACTTTGACCTATACTTTATCGCCATTGACCTATGGTTTTGCTTTGTTGTTTGCAGCTATCATGGGAAAGAAATCCACTCGCGATTGGTTTGGCCTTCTTGACGCCAAGAAAAACCAGGGGGAAGCTCGACGGTGCTTCTGCTCCAACCTCCACTATTGAGAAAATTATCGTGATGAGCCATGCCGAACGACCTCCCTCACCTGAAGTAGCCCTTGTCAGAAAGCGGAAGGTTAGTCAACCTACATAAGACCCAAGGTCCTCCAAAAAGGTAAGGACTCATGGGAATAGGTTGGCCCTAAAGCTGACCGTTTAATTCCTGGTGGCGTGTGGGATCCGGGTTTCAACCTTGGTCACAAGGTTGACTTCCATTTTGACAAAGCCGAGCAAAAAGTTTTTGAAGAGATGTCTGAGCAGAAGTTGGCAGATGACTGCATGGAACTTGCATGCCGGACGGCTGCAGTTGCCTAGACTCTAGCTTATGCCACCAATAGAGGTGTTTTGAGAACTGAATTGGATCAAGTAAAGGCGCGATTTAATGAGCTCACTATTGTTCATTCCCAGTGTGAGAAAAAGTATAAAGAGCCAAAAACATGATATCTGAGGACCGCAAGGTTTTAGAAAATCTGCAGAGAGCCGACACTTAGATGAAGAAAGCTTGGAACCGACTTGCTACCGACTTGTAGGAGTCTAAGAAGGAGAACCAGGAGCTGAAGAAGACTGTTGAGGCGCTGATAGTGGAGAGGGACGCTCTGCGTCAAACCGTTACTAAGGACAAAGAGTTGCAAGAAGAGATAGGTGATGCTATCGTCTTAGAGCACACCGGAGGCTTTAAGAAGGCCCTGAGACAAATGTCCTACTTTCTGAACGTGTCCACTAAAGGGATCAATTTTGATCTTCGGAAAGACGTTTACCAGGGGGAAATGGTACCGATAGGGGTTATTCCTGCCGGTACGTTTTCGAATGACGAACCCAAGGAGAAACCTGCTGACGCAGAAATAGCAGTGGAACGAACAGATGGCGCTGTTTCCAGTGAAGTGCCAGAAGCAAACCCTGTGGCTCCCAATGCTAATATTATACATATTGGATAGGATAGTTTTGAACATTTGATACTTTGTACTGACCTTTTGACGCTTTGTGTTGGTCTTTTGACGCTTTATATTGGTCCTCTTTCTTTGATATTTGACGCTTTGTATTGGTCTTCTTTGTTAGTAGTTCTTACAGTTGTTCACTGTTGAATGGTATGAGTCTTTGCTGAATTGTGCTTTAGGCAATATTTGTTAGGAGTCTGTGTTAGGACTACTTTTCACGTTGGATTAATGCCTTCGCTGGCGTCCATGCTTCCTGCTCTAAGGAAAAAGGATAATCCACTGTGGGTTATAAAAACTTAAGTAATCAATCATGCTTACTTTTGTCATGTCGTTTGTTTTTGTGTGCCATGACCGCCCGACAATAAGTAAATCGCTTCTAATGTCCTCAAGGAACATGTCTTCTGATTGGACACATTTGGATGTTGATTCATCGGTCAACGCGCTCGGGTTCTTGTGACCCTAGGGATTACATCCCTTGATTGGACGCATTCGGATGTTGATTTATCCGTCAACGCGCTTTGGGTTTTCGTGACCCTAGGGATTACATCCCTTGATTGGATGCGTCCAGATTTTGATTTATCCATCAACGCGCTCGAGTTCACGTGACCCTAGGGATTATATCCCTTGATTGGACGCGTCCGGATTCTGATTTATCCGTCAATGCGATCGGGTTCTCGTGACCCTAAGGATTACATCCCTTGATTGGACGCGTCCGAATGCTGATTTATCTGTCAACGCGCTTGGGTTCTCGTGACCCTAGGAATTACATCCCTTGATTGGACGCGTCCGGATGCTGATTTATCCATCAACGCGCTCGGGTTCTCGTGACCCTAGGAATTACATCCCTTGATTGGACGCGTCCGAATGCTGATTTATCAGTCAACGCGCTCTAGTTCTTGTGACCCTAGTCTAGAAATATTTTTCTGTTTGTTAGTTGTCTCAGCGCGAATGATCGTACGTCGTCCGCTTTTTTCATTCGTATGTAAGATGAGATTATCTGCACTTTTAATAAAGGAAATCATGCATAATAGTTTGTAAGAAGTGTAGACTAACAATAGTCTATTTGCAATCTTCTTAAAGATGAATAATGGAAAGTAAAAGTGTCGTAAGCAAAGGAATAATGTTCGAATGATAGTCATGTAAAAGTGCGTAAACAATTTCAACTGTAATAAAATTTAAGATGCGTCACATTCCAAGTATTTGGGATAGCCTGTCCGTTAAGGATTTCGAGGCGATAAGCTTCGTTCATCAAGTCTTCTGAGATGCGGAAGGGTCCTTCCCAATTGTCTACTAGTTTACCATGAGCCCGATTCTTTCTGGCTTCTCCTCTCTTGCGCCACACGAGATCTCCCTCTCTGAAGTTTCTAGGTTTAACTTTGGTGTTGCACCGCCGAGCAATCAGTCGTTTCTGGGCTGCAGCTCGTATCGCGGTAGCTTCGCGACATTCAGGCAAGGCGTCGAGGTTCATCTGTAGTTGTTCGTCATTGAGATTCATGTCCTGCATACTTCGCCTTAAGGATGGTTCGCCCACTTCAACTGGAAGCATCGCGTTCGTACCGTACGTAAGAATGAAAGGGGTTTCTCTGGTTGATCCATGCGGAGTACACCTGTAGGCCCACAGCACCTCAGGCAACTCTTCTACCCATAAGCCTTTGGCTTCTCCAAGTCATTTTTTTAACTCTGCCATTATAGCCTTGTTGGCGGCTTCAGCCTGCCCATTCGTTTGCGGGTGCTCCACCGAGCTAGTAACATGCTTGATTCCCAAACCTTTAAGGAAATCCTCCAGTTTCTGTTTGATGAACTGTCGACCATTATGCTGATCTTCTGGGGTATGCCGAACCGATATACCAAATGCCAGATGAACTTCTGTACACGCTGAGCGTTGATCACTGCTAGTGCTTCGGCTTCTATCCACTTTGTGAAATAATCGATCGCAACAAGCCTTCAAAGAGCAATTTCTTCCCTGGTGTGTGCGAGCCTCTTTACCGAAGGTAGAGAAGAAATAGAGATAGGGCCTGTGAGCAAAAAAGGAATTTCATCTCATCTGGTCGATAGCTCATACGTCTTTACTGGCATTACGTCATGATCGGTCTTGAAGAAATCGAAAAGAAAAGATTGATTTCACCTAGCTCGGTAGGCTGTGCTATCTTTCCTGCCACTCGCTTGTATAATTGGTTGTTCCTTATCGGCATCTCACTAAAAAATATTTCATGATCCATTCTTCCAGAATTGGAAAGAGAATGGGATATTCCACTAGGAGGGAGAGGCGGGGGTGACA
The DNA here is from genome assembly GCA_027742785.1 of Vigna reflexopilosa. Classification (NCBI taxonomy): domain Eukaryota; kingdom Viridiplantae; phylum Streptophyta; class Magnoliopsida; order Fabales; family Fabaceae; genus Vigna; species Vigna reflexopilosa. The sequence goes on from CM050921.1 coordinate 22,871,417, forward strand.
TCAGAAGTAGGATCGTCGAACGGATAGCAGCATCACATTGAGAATTGACTCGTCGGATTAACCACTTAGACGGAGAGTTCCCCATATTCCATTTCATTGGCAACGGAAATAGATCTAAACAGCATGCCCGGAGCGAAGGAAGGGCTTCCAAAATGAATTGAAAAGTCAAATCAATGAAAGGCCCAGATGTAGCCTTTGTGTGCGGAGTAAGCCTACACTGGCTGAGATGAAAAAAATGTTGACACTGATGAAATGTTTGAAAACATAGATAGCGGAAGAATTCACTCTCAATTCGATCTAGCAAGAAATGTTATACCGATAAAGTCAAGCGAGAGAGCTCATTAAGAAGGCCATCTTCCATCCGCCTTTTAGTTTTAGATAGGGCGAGGCTCCGAACCACGATGGATCTTTTCTTAGGAAATATAATGGGACGGGAGGCCTATCTGACCTTTTGTTTGATTCCATTTTCCAACCCTTTCTTTAGAACCAACATGGAATGCAAACAAGGAAGGAAAGGGTTGAAATCTCCATATCTCTGATCCAGCAAAACAAAACCTGACCTTAGCAGTGATAGAGATAGCATAGCTGTAGACAGAGGGAGGGCTCGGATTACCTTTTCTATTAGAATAAGGATGGGAATCGCTTTGATTGCTTGCGACAGCTTATCGATGCTCGTTAGCGGTGAAGTCCCTCAAACCAGAAGTTTAAAAAGCGGGCCTACGAGAGAAATGAACTTTACATACTAATGATATCGCAAACCGAGGGGAAGGCCTAATTGTACCACTCCCCCTTACCTTCCGCCTGAACTGATAGAAGTTGGCTTGAGCTGAGCGTCTCTTACAAAAAAGGTGCCCTAGTCGCCTCGGTGGAATGCATTGAAGAAAGGAATCCACTCTCAACCCTTTCATTTTATTTAATAGAATGGTAAGCCGGTCTTCTTCTTTTAAACGAGTAAACAACTTCTGCTCTAACTCCTTGAGGAAAAAGTCTTGCATCTCGCCCAACTCCTACAAAGCCCACCCCCGAAGGAGAAAAGGAAGTTATCAGCATCGATGTTACTAACCTTATGCTTCGCCAATCTTGATATGCCACGGGGAATCGATCAGTTGAATCTGTTGCAAGCCTATCGAACCCCGCATCAAAGTCTTGTCACCGTGCCCGCTTGGGGTTTGTCTGAGTAAGGAAAGAGCTCGTAGCCATGTGATAACTCTTGTCTTGTTGATAACCTACCGGCGAAGACTGCGCTCCAACTGGTGGTGAAGGAAAGGGGAAGGAACTATAGAATAGAAGGAGCTGGACATGAACTGTCACGGTCTTTCTGGTGAATCAGTGTTGTTTGCATGGCACTCATAGGCTCTAGGACTGATGACCTTACTCTTCTAATCTTTTCTAGTAAGCCTTGTTGGATGACTTAGAGCTCTTGTGCTCCCTCTTTTCAATATCCCCTATCTTCGTCACCATAGTGAGAGTAGGAGCTCAAGCAGTTGCCGCTGCAAGACTAGCCGCTCTTGAGTAAATAGCAGCTCTTACCACGCTTGATGGTGAATAAGCCTTGGAATCTGTGTTGAGAAAGCATCTAATTGCTATTACAAAAGCATATCCCTTATCTAATTAGAAGGAACTTCTTTCTGGCGAAGTTACAGCGGGCGGGGAAGGAAAGAAAGGGACTGATTACACTAGTTAGACATGCCCAGAAGAGGATAAGATCAGAAAAGGGCACAATGCCTCTTGAGATTGTTGAATAAGCTATTCATCAATGCTCGAGTCATATTCTAATAAATAAACTTTCTTCTTATGTCCACTGGGGAAAAGAATACAAAAAGATTGATAGGTCATTCATTCCCTTCTCTCTCTCTCTCCAAATCTTGCTCCCTCATTCCCCTCTATTCGGCTATCGATATTTGCGGAGTTGAAGGCTTAGGCTTAGGTCTAGGTCTTCTCACCGTCTTGGAACCTTTTTTCTGAGCTTTTGACAGTTGAGTCTCGGAGGCTAACTAAGGAGACTACTGCATCTCGCTCTTATTATAAAAAAAAACAATAAAAAAGAAGACAGGTTACCCTGCCCTGTCAGTCTCGAGCTCGAGGTCGTCTTTCTTGTCTCACACCATAGAAGCCTTCTTGATACAGACAGGAGTTAGATAAGCATGTAGCTTATGGCTTTATCCTATAGATATATATAGAAAAAAAATGAGGATCAATCTTCATCCTTTCGCTTTTCAAAGTGAATGATCCCCTCGCTCTTAACCTTTATGTGACCACAATAGCAAGGGACAGGAGCTCCCCCTAGCTCAGTAATCAAGTGCTACAAACCTTTGAAACTAGAGTAAAGATACCCAGGTACATCAAATGCTAGGTTGTGAGGAAATGAATCGGTTCTTACCTGACAGTTCTTATAATTGGACAAAAAGGTTTTGCACGTGAATCAGAAAAGGAAGAATATGATCTTGTCGCAATTGAATCCATAACTGCAGCTATTGAGTCAGCTGTGGGAATAAACGCCTAGAAGAGAGCTTTCACTGGCTTTTTCTTACTATGAGGATGGATGTAGATATAAGTCGTCTCTTGGCCAGGGCATTAGCAGAGCAGCTTCCACTCCTCCCTTCGATAAGCTTCCCTTTTTTGGCACTAGACCTAGTTACCGCTCCATGGGAATATCTATTCCGCTATCGGGAAAGTCAGGCATGGAATCACACTAAGGTAAGGTCTCTATCTAATCCATCTAGAATAGGATTTATTCTATCTATTTGATTTTCCACTTCTTCCTGGCGGACTGAATAAAGAAATGGAACCATAGCTAAGACTGATCGATGAGCCTTCTCTCTCCTTGATCTGTCTAGTTCTATTTTTACTAATCCGAATCTGTGGACTGAGTGAGTAGCTAACTAAAATAGAATATTTGAGGATATAGGAGTAGGGCTATTCTTAGCACCGAGAAAATCTTTTGTTAATCTCGTTATCTCCATGGGCGCTAGGTTAAGGGCAGAATCAAACCTTGGGGAACCGATACGAAAGGGAGCTAGCTAAGGTAGCAAGCCAAGAAAGGCAGCATAGTAGGCCTTTTAGAATGAGAAAGGAAGCCAACTCTTGTTCGACGTAGGGTAGAGTCACTTATTTCATTCCCTGGGCTTTCCATCCATCCTATGGCTTGAATGCGGGTCTTTGGCTAGAGACGGAGACTTTCCCAGTGAAAGCGCTGGCGTTCAGTTTGGTTGCGTGCTTTCCGATCTTTTTCCCTTCCTTTCTATGGTAGCATGTTTGCTAGTCTTGTCGAACTAGGAGCTCTACTAGGCTTGACCGTGGGAAATTGACTTATTCTTGCTCAAGTAAAGTGGAATAAGTTTCATTTGGCTCTAGACTATGATTCGATAGAGAACGATTTGGCACATCTTTAATTTCCTGGTATGAAAGTATTTAGGCTTGGTTTTCTTTGAGTTCAAGATATTTGGCATAAGCCGTCTTTGCTTTTGCTCTTATCGATGTGATCCTTGTCTTTAGCTTGGCACCAGGGCGGCTTGCTTACCTACCTTATGACTTTCGGACTTTATTCTTTTCTGTTAGCACGCATCCAGTGACCGATGAATTTGTTGTTGGAATAAGCGTAAGCGCAACAAGAGAATTCACAGCTTTTGTGCCTCAAATCCTGACTTTAAACTGCGTTGGCTTTCAAAGATAGAGACTATCACTGGATTGCTTGCTCAGTTCCTCAATCCAATTTCCCATTTGACTTCTTGACATTTTCAAGAGCTTGAATAAAAGAAAGGCATGCTTACCCGCTTCAACTTCAAAGAGGATTTCGGGATTGGTGTAACTATCTTTCTCCCACTCGATGGATTGCTCCTATTGACCTAGTTGTCTTACTCGCTGTCTAGCCCGCTCTCCCTTACTTTTTTCTCCCTAGCTTGAAGGAGGGAGAGGTTAGATGGTAGAAGAGAAGGCAATGCCTCCTCGTTCTTCTTTTTCGATTTGCTTTTCCATTTTCTCATTTTCACGTGAAGGAAGCAAAGCAACCTTAGTCTTAGTCTTAGTCTGCCCTATCTTCTTTTATTCGAATATCCTTGAAGCTTCGAGCCAAGGCAATCTGGAGACCAGTACGGACAGCCTAAGCCCAGAGTTCAGCAGTCAAGTTTGTAGCAACTCCAATTCTAACTGCATAACCTCGAAGCCAGACGCCCTATCTTCCTCGATCCCACTCATGTTCGGATTCACTAACCATTCCCTTTATCTTTTTGCATGTATGATTTCTTGGTTGGTCGATTCCTTTCGCTTTCATGCGGAAGGCCCCCTACCGGCCAGAAAGAATTTTTTTAGATAGTATAGAGCGTAGCGTTGGCTATGGTGCCATTTGCGAAGAAATGAGTTCGCTTTCTTTATACGCTCTTTCTCCCATCTCGGACGTGATTCGTATTGGATGCTAGATTCATTATCAGAGCTACTGATTTGAGATGCGAAACCAGAGCAGAGCTAATGGCTCACTTCACTACCTTAAGCCCAAGCTGGGACATTCTCTTAAGCTTCAAGTCTTTCTTTCCTGGGATAAGTGGAACTGTTTACTTATATTTGAACTACTCCGAATTCTTTTCACTCTTTATGAAACTAGTTCAGTGGCATCTATCTTGCTCAGTTGTCTTCCTTTGGTCTGTTGATACTATCTTTATCCCTCGGAAAACCGAAACTTGTAAGCAGAGTTATTCCCCAACTAGGACTTGTAGGCGAGCTACCCTTGGTTGAAAGCCCTGGTTGAGAAAGACTTTTCTTTACTAGTTGTTCCCTCTACCTGTCTACCGAGCTTACTAGTTCCGTTCAATCCTTGCTATAATTGTTAGAGCTTAGTCGACTACCTAGCTAAACACCCTTCGTCCAAGTATTCCACCGGTATCCTCTTGGTCGAGAATGGCTAGTTGCATGGACTTTCATCTAACATAACGTGTTCTAGCCGAGCATGGGTAATCTCCAATAGCTAAGAGCGGAACCTTCCCCCCGAAACTTGTTGGACTCGAACCAGCACCTCTGCGCAAAAGACAGACCAGATGAACTACCTTTCTTCGACTCGTGGCTTGACCCGGTTCGTTGCGCGACCTACATCTGGGGGGGTCCTTCACTTCAAAATGGGTGTTATTTTGACCCCGTTCCAACCTAGCTAAAAATCCAATGGGACGCCCCAATTGTTCCAGATGACTAAGCACATAAGGAACGTGTGATAGGTAATATAGAGCATAAGGAGCACAAATCTATATTTGTTGAGCACGCGCAAAAAGTCAAGGACGATGATCTCTGATTTTGCACCTTCTAACATCTCGAATTGAGAAAGTCTCGTCATGCTCTTTCATTCACGATTTTATGTTCTCGTCGCTTCTTCCCCTCGTTCCTTTTCTCTTGGACATCTCACTTGAAATGCATTCATTCCTTTCGATCTTGTACTCAGGTACACTGAACACCAACCCAATCTCAATGAAGAAAGGGAACACAACTAAACCTTTGAACTCGGGTACCCATTTTTTTAGCATAGCTTTCATCAGAAATAGGCAACTTTCTTTTCTTCTCTTATGAAATTCAAGATCTCCCCTTGAGAACGCACAGAACAGTTACAAAATCATACCCTTTGGATGTTACGTTACATATCTGATACCCTTTGGTCCTTTACGGAACACTGGCTATATCATCTAGCCCCATGTCAACCAATCCAACTCCTCCTACCGCTATGCATCCTATTGGGACGCTTCGAATTTTCGTTCTGCCAAGGTCTAATCGTTCTTACGTAGTCTAAGTCTTCTAGGGAAATGCTGACTGCCGAAGTTGAAGCTGAAACCAATGATGTTAACCGGCGATGCTGATTCCGAAGCCGTGGCAAAAAATCTTTCCCCTGTAGAAAGAAGTTTCTCCAAACAATCTCTGATGAGCTGACCCTATTTGAGGCTGTCGACTTAACTGCGCCGAATCTGGAGGTTTGCTTTAACCCGAGTCTTCCATGGCCTGATCGTGCTCATATTGATCAGGAGGAAAAAACCTGCCCCAAAAAGAATTTTGAGGAGACCATTTGGGACGCCTTAGAGCAACCCCTAATATCTAACGAGCAGAGACTAACCGGGTAAACTGAATCTGTATTTCGACCTGAAGGATTAGCTCTACTACAAATAAAGCTGAGGCTAAGGAGAAAGCAGAAAGCAGAGCTAGCTAAAGACAAGAGCAAATATCCCTACTAGCGAAAAAGAGCCGATATCCATTTCTTCAGCGCGAGTTGTTGGTCGGATCGTGGAACTCCCCCCATTATCAATTACCTTTATCCTGGTTGGGGAGGATGTTAGGTAAAGAGTTAGAGCAGCTATGCAAGCACACACATGGGAACTAGTCAACGCCCTTGGTTTGGTAAAGCCCTAAAGGCGGAAGGGGCCCTTTCTTTGTTTGGTTCTTAAATGGTGGGTCGATCAGTCTACTCGCCCATGAGATGGATGCTCCTTTCACTGTATCCTGTGAGTCTCTAATTCAAAGCTAACCGAAGCGTGACTTTCAAGAGCATTCCTAAAACGAACCAGCCGCGAAGAAAAAGAAAAGAAAGGGTCGCAGGTCTTAGAAGCAAGGATATTGGTTCAACTCTCGGGGTTTAAGCGGAAATTCCCAGCTTTATTAACCTTTTCCAGGGCTTTCGTCAATCACTTTGGAGATGGCGTTGAAGGCTAAACGTAAATGGCAGCACTGGATTACCTATTCTAAGGTCAGTGAGCCGAGGATAAGCTGGATTGGATGGAAGTAATCAATATGAAAGATTTTGAAGGCTATGGAGCCGGGCTAAGCAGCTAGGAGGTTTGTTTGCGGTAAACACGGTTCAGAATCCGATCGGATGAGTAGTCGGGATTCGGTTGGTGTTAAGTTTTTGAAGGATAAGTATCCTAGATCTAATGATGAAGGGCTTTGATTTTACTATTCCGGTGGTCTTTTCTTTTTCTCTCTATGTGTCTCTACCTTAGCGTCGCGCCCCTGTACTATCTTTCTAGTGAATCTGGTGCTTACTTTACTGGGAATCCTAAGATTTTAATCTTGCATTTTCCCTGTAAAGTTGGATGAAACCTGAAATCCCCTCGGATAAGTCAATTCAAATCTTGACACCAAGGTACTACGTGCTTGACCCCCTTTACCTCTGGGTAGTCTTAGTTTTTGCTGCGAACGACTAGCGATTTCATCCGCATACGGCTTGCCCCTGCTTCAGTCTGGTTCAAATGCTTTCCGTGGTTAAGCTTGTCGATAAGCGAGGGCTTAGAATCATCTTCTTTTGTGTTGTGTCAACCTTCTGCTAGAAGGAAAGAGTCGTAGTCTTAGGCGCTTTTAAGCCCTAGCCTTTTAGTCATATTCAACCATTTCTGGAAAGATAGCCAGGTCAGGGGAATCAACACCTAGTTCTTTCGTACCCAGGCAGCACGGGATGAGACTTTACAGACGACCTTCTGCTCGTTAAGGTCCCAGTCTCAAATCGGATCTCAAAATTCTGTTATATTAATATAAAGATCAAAGTATTGACTAACTCTTATATACCAAAAAAAAGAATCCACACACACAAGACTAGACAAAAGATCTCAGAGTGAGCTGCTCGGTGAGGAATTTCGCTATGCCACCCGGCTGTAAGTACTGATGTAGCAAAACCAACGGGAAGATCAGTCCTAGGGTTCGAAGAGACTCTTAGTTAGATAGGGAGCGGAGTTTACAAAACGATAGGGTTAGAGCGTTTAAGTAGGGATGGTAAGACATCCAAGACGCGTAGCTGCTTGGAAGTAGCTCCTTCTATCACTGAAGTTCGAGACTGTTAGCCTATTAGTGATAGTGAAATCACTTTGAATAAGAATAGATTCTTGACTAGTCTGACTATCGGTCTTGTCTACAGTAGTTCAAGCCCTAAGGAAAAACGTAGCATAATGAAGCGCTTATTGTAGTACAACCTATTTTCTCATATAATAATGAATCTGTTGAGTTCTTATCCCATTTGAAGTTGAAGGACTGTTTACAGGGTTAGGCTTATGTCACTCGGATGGGAAGGTGTAAAGTAAAGTAAAAAAGCGGTGGGCTGGCTTAGACAGCAAGCAAGCGAGGAGATTCACCAAGCCGGTGTGATAGTATGAGTAGGGTAGACTAGCGCGCAAAGTCTAGCTGCCTATTCGATAAATGGGGGAGTCATCTGTATAAGGAGAAAAAGAAACCGCCGGCTTTTAGAGAATCTTTCCTCTTCAATTATGCACGATTTAATGGGGTTATCTTCCTTTCTTGGGAGTGAAAAAATGAGTTGGGTAAGCTTCCTAAGGGTATGGCTTCTTTGGAGTGACTAAGGACACACCCAATCAAACAATCGGTAAAAGGGTCTCCTTTGGTACAATATCCTCGGCCGAGTATATCACGTATGGTTGTTTTCAAAAAGTAGTGCAATCGCATTCTATGAACGAATTCCTTCATAGCCCTCATAGATAGAGTAGAGAGAAATGGGAGAAAGCAGATTAGCCACATTCTAACTCTTCGCGATCTAACTATCATAAGAGTCATTTCATCCCTGAGTATCTGGCTTAGGGATATCTAGTTTAAGTGCCAGTTGCCATTGATCTTGGAGAAAAAATGGGGCATCTATTTCCCTATCAGTTTCCTTTGCTGTCGATGCAGGCGAGTTGGGCCTATTCTCGTCTCGAATAAGAGAGTACCTGGAGTACTAACATATAATCTTGACTGTTTTATAACATCTTTCTTTCATGTACTAGGATACGATATACAAGACTCCTTTTCTTTTCCAGTACTATTAGAAGCCCCTATAACCAGGGAGTTTCACTAGAACCTAGATAGAATCTCCGGAATCAGAAGTTGCTATCTCTCGCTATGCTTTTTTGAGTGGATTTGAGAGTGCGGCATAGCTGGAAACTCCTGAATTTGAGGAAGGTTCTAACCTTAATGAAAAGGTAAGTTTGAAGAGAGATTGGGAAAAGTTCCCGAGTGTGAGTATCCAACCCCCTTTTGAAAGGATCATTCTGCTTTTTAGTTTCCTAATATGTGTGTACATATTGATTGTATCAGTACTACCAGCGAGCTAAGAGCTAACCCCTTTCTTTTCCTATGGCGTTTGAATACTCACCCCTGAAAGTGAAATAGAGATAGAGAGAATCTATTAAGTTGGAAGGCGGAAAGAAGCACTGGCTAAGACTTGAATGGAGATGGGGCAAGTGTACTAGCATATGAGTTTCCAGCTTTTGAATTAAGGTTTGTCAAACCCTAAGCTGCTACTTAGAAAGGGGGCGTAGCGGGTAAGGCAAAAGAAAAGGTGTCCGCCTAGACTACTGCCACTTTACTTTAGGATAAGGTTTTTGCTTCGAGCAGCTCTCGGGCATTGATTGAGGAAGTAGCCCAACCTTTTTTCATCTACGCAAAGAGGAATTACTTCTTCTTTGAGAATACCGGAAATGGTGCATCTAGATCGATTCCTAAGGCTGGTAATGCCGAATCAAGGATAAGGCAATACAGTCAGAAAGGAAAGCTATTCATCTTTTGTCTTTGAAGAGAAAGACAGATTGGATTGTACGAACATCTGTGCCAAGCTTAGGTAAGCCGTCCAGAAAAGAGACAAAGAAAGAACTCTCCAAAGCCGGTGCTTAGGCAGACCCAGGTAAGAGCAGCCTTTCTCTTATATAGGAAAGCACTACTGCCACTTTCTTATGTGAATACCTCCTCAATCTCACTCTTTAGTGAAAGTCTCTATTTCACTTTCAAAAAGCAGTCTACACAAAATATAGAGGTACTTTTTCCACTTCGCATATGGGCTTTATATTCTCTACGGCGTCAACCATAAGTTTGCGTTCAGTTTGAGCTGGGAAGTAAACTAGGTTTTGCTATTCCTTCTCGAGCTTCTATTTCATCCCTTAAAGGAGATTCGGGAAAAGATAGAATAGGAAGACGTGTTTCCAGAACAAACAAGATACGGGTTGAGAGGGGGAAGTTAGCAAAGTTAGACAAGATTGGAATGGGCATAGGAACATGTATTGATGTACCAGATCGGCTAATGCTCCCAGGTTGATGTAATGTATTCCACCAGTTGACTGAAGACTTTATTATTGGTATATCGATCGGTCCAGCACGGATTGAAATAGGAGCCGGTTCGACAGGAAGCTTTTGAAAACGCAGTGCACCCAGGTAAATCAGAAACGAGATGAATACAGAGGTTAAACGAGCATCCCACACCCAAAAGGTGCCCCACATAGGTCTTCCCCGAAACCCCCCAGTAACTAAGGTAAACAACGTAAAAAAAGCACCCATTTCTGTACCGGTTCCGGAAGAGCGAAGAGAAAGGGGATGTTTTGTTAATAGGAATAAGAAAGTGTTTATAGCCGTAGCGATATAAACAAGAATACTCATCCGAGCCGCAGGAACATGTACATACAGAATACGAGAATTTCCACCTTGTTGAAGATCTAATGGTGCTACCCGAAGACTGAAATGAATAGCCATCGCTGTTAAGAACAACCGAGATCCAATGAGAATTAGCGCATAGCTTCTGGTCTTTGACATCAAAAAAGAAGGTTGTAATAACGAAAGGGACATATGATAATTTTGTCCTAGCTAGTGGAACAAGAAAGACATGGATCTATATTCAATACGCAATCAAAGGATTTATCCCAACGAAGAATTACCCCTGCTTAGTTTTCGCTCCGCTCGTGCGTGGCACTCCTTGCTGGCGGAGCGGCATACCGAAAAAAAAGAAAAAAACCCTACTCTACTATCATCTTATTTCTAAAAAGAGATGATAGTAGTTAAGGGCTCTTCTGACCTGTCGATATGGAATACTGTTTCGGGTACCTACAGTTCCAATTTGAGTGAGTTAGATGATTAGAGTAAGCTTTAAAAGAAAGTGCCTGACCCTCCGGATAAAAAAGAAAGCCCCGTATCTGATCTATTTTTTGAAACACACTTTGACGAGCATACCCGTCCTCAACAAGTGCTGCTTCGATATGTTTTTCAATTTGAAGTTGAGTATGAACAAAGGAGTCCATATGTGTTTCGTCATACACATAACCCAACAAATTAGTCCTTAAGCGCGAAGAGAGGTCGACTATACGGGTGGTGTCATCCAGTAAAGGAGGGTGAAGGGCGGGAATAAGAGGATCTTTATTTTCCGGTGCTGCCGCCTGAGGTTCTTGAGCCTCCCCCGGGTAAGCGAGCGGATTAGGAAGGGGGTGGGCAACCTCTTCCTCCTCATTTAAATATTCGTCAAAATTGGCTTGCGATAAATCTTTCGATTTTTATTTATTTGTACCATACCACTCCTTCTTTCTCATTTTAGCATTCCATCCATCAAGGTCAAGATCCCGTATCAGGTTGATTCCATGTAATACTTACTTTCTAATCTCTGGGTCTTCATATCATTGAGGATTTCGGGGAAAAATATGGACTGGACAAACTGCCCGAAATCCTCAATAATATGGGCCGTACGCTCAGGCGCAAGGGCCCGCATGTTTTCTGTTGCTCTTAAAAAAAAGGGATATCTGGTCTTGGATTTGATTTTCCAAATAGGATAGGTTTCGTAGCAGCCACTCATCAGACTTTGACCATAGCTTTTCTTCATCCGCCTGTGATAAAACTTTTGAGGTTGTGATGGGCCACATATCCCCTAACCGCCGGGAGTGCTCAGCGAATCTACCCCTTGCCTTACCGACCGAGGAGGGGCCTGCCTCATTACTGTAGGGAACTTGGCCTATTTTAGGTTAGAAGCTTCCGAGTGGGATCCACCGGACG